>ML778655.1:758417-865954 GCA_009831015.1 Picea engelmannii | reverse complement strand
GTGCACCCTGGACAGAATGTATAAACCCTAAGAAATGTTTGGACCATTCCTCACCCTGGGCCATTCCTCTGACACTAAACAAAGTGTAACCTGGAGAGAATGAGTCTGCCCAAAGGAATGATTGTCCCTGATTGCTGAGCCTGGACTATTCCCCACCCTGGGCCATTCCTCCGACACTAAACAAAATGTAACCTAGAGAGAATGAGCTTGCCCTTGAGGAATAACTGTCTGGACCATTCCCCACCCTGGGCCATTCCTCTAACACTAAACAAAGTGTAACCTAAAGATAATGTATAATCCTTGAGAAATGTTTGTCCTGCATCAACCTCCAAAATGGACCATTCTTCGAAACTGCTCACAATTGTGAACTTCGAAAGAATGATTGCCCGGTGAGGCAGACCATTCTACTTGACCACTACTCAGAGTGACTGCATAGAGGAATTATTGTCCTAGACCACTCCCCATGTTAACCACAATGGGAAGGCGTTGTCTATGATACATCAACAATCAGTCTGCCTCCCATGTTAACTACAATGGGAAGTCATTGTTCGTAAGAAATCTCAATCCACTTTTCGAATAGGAAAGCATCTGTCCAATCTGGACTATTTTTCAATTACAAAGATAAATAATATTTTCAGTGCTCCCTCCCAACTGAAGAGTTATTTCAATCAAAAAAATAAATGTTTGCATACCTTCTAGTTTGGAGAGTCTTCCCTTCCAGCTAAGAGAGTTATTTCTATGAGCTCTAGCTTGAGAATTCTAGTTCTTTCATCTTGAATAGAGGCTTTACCAAAATGTATGCTTATCTGCTCATCTGTGGAGATATGTATTGGAGAAATCATTTTCTCCCTTCTAGACTTTATCATGGATAATGTAACTCTTGTACTGTAGTCTGGAACACTGCGAAGGATTCATGTAGATCTGAACAATAGAGTATATCATAGTTGGAGAAGTGGAACATATCCATGTGGTACTTCTTTTGTCATCATGAGATCTGATCTTCTGAGTAGTCATCTTGATGTTATAGGAAATCTTCACCATGCTTTTGTTGTGCACTGGAGGTTCTCCACCAAGTTGTCTTCTTCTTCTCTGCATACATGAGTCTCTTTCTGGTATGCCTCAAAGTCTTGAGATTTCTCTTCATACGCTCTTTATTCAATTTCTCTGGAGAACATTCTTTACATTCATCTGATGTAGAACTTCCAACTCATGGATGTTGCAGATGATATAATGACTTATATAGAGATAAGTCTAGTGTACTAGAACAAGAAATCATCATAGTATTCTCCCTCCATCTGAGAGAATCTCTGGTTCTGGATCTTGTAATGCTTTCATTCATAAGTCTTCCATACACTATTCTTCATCACAACTTTCAGTTCTTCTGCTTGATTGCTTTCATATCAGGATTGGTAATCTTGTGATTATTGATGTAATGACTGGTTGTTCTGTCTTTTCTTTATTTCTTGGAATCTTCATGCTGTTCTTTATGTTTTTCATTATCTCTTGGATTCATGGAGATTCCATGTTCTAAAGATTCCACTTCTTCTTTTCATCATAGGATCACAGATCTGGATGGACAACTAGGAATACTTTTAAGGATTTTCTTCGAAAAGGTCTTCTTCTGCAGTTGAGCTGAACACGTACTGTCTTTCATGGCTGCTACCATAGATATATACATTTCATCATCTTCAATGGATCATAGGATTAGATCCCTCCTAATCCTTGCTTCATGTAAGAGTGCATATAATTGGCTCCCTTCGTCTGATAGAGTCCATACTTCCATCTGCATCCTTATTGTCTTCTGCAATATATAATTGGCTCTCTCTGTCCACGCTTTCGTCTTAGTTGTCGTCATAAGTCTTTCTCTAATTTATCTTGATGTCTGACTTCTAAGTCTCTTCAATATTGATTCTAATTTCGGCTTATCTTGTAATGGTTTTCACATGATATATTTCATTCTTTCATGTGTAATATCTTATGATAACTCTTTTCATCTTGTCTGTTCTTTCATAGGTATAGCTCTTCTTGGAACACATTATATTCCAAGAGATAGATATAAAATATATGTACAAAGACGATGCAAGCAAGATATGTACAAGAAATAGGAGGAGTGTTGTTACCTTTTAGTAGAAGAAGTCTCTTCCATCCTGCTTATTCATCTTTGTCAGTTCCTTTTCTTCAGCAATCGATGCTTCATGTTTCTCCTTCCTTTTCTTTAGATTGAGACACTCGTTCCTGTAGTGACCGTACTTTTGACAGTTGAAGAATTGTATTTCTGAAATGTCTTTCTTTTGATTTGGATTCCTCCTTGAACCAAACTTCCTTTTGTTCCTGAAGTTCTTGAATCTTGCTATGAAGGCTTGATCATCGTACTTATTTTGGGGTTTCTCTTTTGCATTGATCCTTGATTCTTCTTCAGCACAACAAGTCCAAAGTTCTTCAAATGTCGGGTACTCCTTCCTTGTGTTCATTCTTGCGGAAAATGCATCCCATGTCTTGGGAAGACCATTGAGTACTATGTTCGCGAATTCCTTTTCTGAAGTGATCTCTTCAATATCTTGTAGTTGATCTCTTGACTGGGAGATCCTTACAAAGTATGATGTTATGCTGCATTCATCATTCATATTCATGTTACGAAGCTCACTCTTCAGACTCATAACTTGTCCAATGTTTCTGACTGAGAAGAGATTTGTTAGGGCATCTTACATCTTCTTCGATGAGTCAAGATGGGAGATGTAGGGTATCAAGTGGTCTTTTATGGAATCCACTATGATATTCATAGCATTGATGTCAACATCTTTGAACTTCTCCATAGCTACAACGTTCTGCAGTTACTTCTCTTCTCCTTCTTTAAACTCTGGCTTCACAATCTTTCCTTTCACAATATCCAACACTTTATTCTTAGCAAGGATGAGGTCAATCCTTGTCTTCCATCTATGAAGTTAGAGGCTCCATCTAGCGTGTTCTCAGACTTCATAGAGTTTGTCATGGCTTGCTTGACTTGGTCAAACCCTAGATTTGACCAGAAATCCAAACTTCACGTCTTGGCCTTCTAAGAGTACTAGGAGATGCACTGGGCTAGGGTGCACTGATATATCCAGAGATTAGGTAAATCTCGTCACTTAAGGTGCCTTGACAAGAGGTTTAGGGTTTATGCAACTGCTTCTACTAGTAACCCTAACTGCAGTGCTTTTGGAAACTGCTCTTGCAAGTAACCCTAGCGACAATTCCTCAACGAGATCAATGTCTAGCAGCTATGTTTCCTTTCAGCGTTTTAGGCTGACTAAAGGGGTGTGGGCCCATAACCTTTTAGAATATATAAGATGGTGTTCTTGTTTTACCATTGACGATACCTTCGTCACCCAACCATAGGCTGAAGCCTCCCTCCAAGCACCTTAACCTTAACTGAGAATTCCTCTAGAAGAAAACCCTAAGCTAGATAGCCAAACAAGGGGTAGTGCACCTCTCTCTAACAATAGCGCAACACAAAAGACTGATCAGATAGTCTTAAACCCTAGACAAGAGATATTCAAGCCAATACTGAAAACTTGTTGCTGTTGCAGCTGCACCAACTCTTCCTCCAAACCTGTGCACAAGACTACAACTGTAGTGAGCACCAAACTGTAAAACTGCAATTATGAGATGCTACAAATCAGAACTGGCACCCTGTATTTATACTAGTTATGCTAGATTTGTTGGGGCCGACTTCTCCTTCTGGATAAGTGTCTATTCAGTATATTATTATTATTTTTGGCCGAATTCTTCTCTTGGCGGCTAATAACCTAATATAAATTATCTTCTTGAGTTGACAAGGCTTCTAGGGTTATTAGCCAACTCATTAGGGTTTCTCTTGCTTCCCGGAGTCCTCTATTCTCATCAGGTTCACACGTGGGGGTAAATACCTCCCGCAGCTACCATAATATTAACAAGTTTGCACCATGCTATTCTTTCACAATGGGAAAATTGTCATCATCGAGAAGTTGACTCACTATGAACCTAACCACTTAGGAAACATTGATAACATCCTACCACTTTTCCTCTCAAGCAAATACCCTATGCCAATAGTAGACTTTGGACTGAGACTATTGAATGATCCATACTTACTAGGGTCATACTAGGGCTATCCCCATCCCACCCCAAACATAGCCAATGTTTGTGTAGTTACCTTAGATGGGGTGGAAATCCCTGATTCCCCTCCTTCTGGAGACTCATTGAGAAATTCCTCTACCCCTTCTCTTACATAAGAAGCACTTCCTAAGGAACCTCCCTTAGGGGAATTGGTTGAATACCCACCACATGTGGGTCCCCCTTTTGGAAAATGGTCCCACATTCCATCGCCAAAATACCCTTCTTTTATCCTCCCCCTGGGAGTAACAACATACCAATTTGCTACTACCCTCACCTTACCTAATATGGTCATATCCATCTCTGTATGGTATCTAGAACCACCATCTATGGTACTAGGTTTATCTCTCCCACCTCAACCTACAGTCCAATTTCCATAATCAGTGTCTCATCCACCCACTCACCCAACTAGTCACACAATTGGGGAAATATTACCACCACATGAGGCACTAATTCTTGCAAAGGGGACACCATCACTAACCAATGAGGCACATTAAAGAATAAAGAACCTACACTCCCTTCCCCACCATGCATCCCATCTCCATGTGAACCATGTGCCACTATTGGACACCCTACCCATCTCTGTCCCAATTTGCCAAAATTACGAAACCTCATTATGAGCCACAAACCTACACCATTATTAACTACCCCGGTCACCGCACCAACTATCAAAGAACTATCCTCTTCCAAACACAATGGTTAGAGGACCAAGAATTCTTACACTATTTACAAACTATATCGCCATTACACTCACCACTGCCTAGCCCTCCCTCAATTTCAAGACACCCTAGCAGCATTGCATCAAACCACATTGGCCAAGTCCTCCCAACCCCTCTCCTCTATATCAACAATTACTAACATTCACTATGTTTCTATGTCAGTAAATGAAGTCATGAGATGCCCCTGTGCATTGTTTTACCATATGTATCATTAAAAATATTGATTCCCACTCATCGTTGAGGGACGTGCATGCCAAAGGGATTCCATCCCACCCATTACACCACTAGTACAAATCATGATGGACTAGGTTATGAACAATCCTCATCCAAGCAATCATGGCATACCCCCTCCAAGGCCTGAAATCCATCCTTTGACCTCACTTTCCATATCTATTCCAACACAAAGTGTGGACTTCCCACCAACCCCCCCAAACTCTCTTGTAACATCTATTTATGAGATTCTCCCTACCCCATACCACTCTACATCCAATTCATATATGGATATTTGGTTCATGACATCTACGAAAGGTTCTCATTCCCCTCCCATAGGTTCATTCACCTCAGAGTTGACTGATGATTTCCAATCCTCAATCCAAACTCCATCCATAGATGCCTTACCCATTTTCCACACAAATATCAATAACTCAATCTCACTTGTTACATACTCCTTGTACTCCTTCACCTTTCAATCCGATGAAGACATTATGGAGGTTCTATGCATACTCGATTACCCATGGGATTTATTTCACCATCAATCATTTTTCTGGATCACAACACCTTTCATCCACCCTTAGACACCCATGTATGTACCATTGAAGCTAAGGATTTCATTCCCCCTAGCCATGTGGACTAGTTAAAAAATCCAATACCCGCACTTGATGCATTTGAAGAAGGAAATATTGAAAATATCTCACCCAGAATCAAGCTAGACATCTTGTTCAAACCTAATACTAAGGAATAAATCAACCTAGGGGCAACATTCTCTTAAGAGGAAATAATAGCATATAAGGCCCTCTTCCAAGAATATCGAGATGTGTTCACCTGGTCTTACACATAAATTCCTAGATTAGACCCATCCATTGTCGAACACTATATTGAAACAAGACTCGATGTTACCCCTGTTATTCAAAAGAAACACCTGCTTAACCCTTCTAAAGCCATGGTTGTTAAATCAAAAATTGATAAACTATGGGCCGCTGAATTCATATTCCAGATAGCATACACATCATGGGTTTCAAACATGCTTCTTGTCAACAAAAGACAAGGAATTATTTGGGTTTTCACCGACTTTGCAACCTCAACCAAGATTGTCCCAAAGACAACTTTCCTACCCATTCATCGACCAAGTTATTGATGCCTACACCGTTCATGAAATCATTTCACTCATGGACAATTATTTTGGGAATAACCAGATTCAAATCCGCCATGCAGATCAGTACAAACCACCTTCACCACCCTATGGGACAAATTTTCATATCGAGTGATACTCTTTGGGATAAACAATGATGGATCCACCTTCCAATGGGCCATGACATATGCCTTTCATGATCTGGCTCACATTATTCTTCCTTACTTGGATGAACCCACCGCTCATTCCAAGAAGTTATCACAACACATCAAGGATACAGGACTCATATATGAACACTACCGAAGATACAATATTCGAGTAAAGACCCTAAAATGTGTCTTTTGCATCACCGTAGGCCACCTATTGGGATTCATGATCTTCCAACAAGGGATTATCGTCAACCCCCTCAAGGTCTAGGACATCAATAAGATTCCTCCTCCCAAAAACTTACGCCAATTACAAAGCCTCCAAGGAAAATCCAATTTCCTATGGCATTTTCTTCCTGACTATGAAATTCGTGCTCATGACTTCTTACACTTGCTCAGACTTGACTTTCCATTCCAATGGGACGAACATACCCAAGACCCATTCGACACTCTAAAACAATCACTCAACAAAGAACCCTTAATTAGTCCCCCTAACTATGATAAGGATTATATACTGTACTTGTATGCATCAAAAGTCTCAGTCACTGGTGTTATGTTTTAGGTAGATGATGTTTAGAGCGAGCATGTTATCTACTATTTCGGAAAAAACCTCTCAGGACCCCCACTTAAATACAACCATCAAGAGAAACTATCCCTCATAGTCATCCTTTCCATTCAAAAGAATATTCCAACCCAATGCACTACCTGTTGAGTCACCTCTAGATCAATGGAAAATATGCTCGTTGGATCGTCATTCTTCAAGATTAGGACATAGATTTCACTACCCCAAAAAGAAAAAAATACCTCATCCTGGTCAATCTCTTGGTTGAATTTCCATCTAAGTCATCTAAATCCCCTATCAATGAAGATTTCCTAGATGAATATTTGTTCCTCATATCATTCAAAGACCCATGGCACATATATATTTGGGTCTATCTCCAAACTCAAAAATTCGACCCTCACCTCTCTTGAGACAATCATCATGGAATTCGTCACCTAGCCTCTCGATGCCTCCTCATAAGAGATGTCCTCTATCGCAGAGGAGTTGAAACCATACTATGAATATGCTTCAGCCTTGAGGAGGAGAAAAACTTCCTCAATGATTGTCACAGTGGGGCATGTGGTGACCACCTCTCTGGCATGTCCACTACACAAAAGATCATTAGGTTAGTTACTTTTGTCCCACTCTATGCCATGAATAAATTCATGCAATCAAATGTTTTGACAAGTGTAAATTATATTCCCACAAATCTCAAGCACCACCTTCTCTTCTTCATCCCATCATAACCGTTGGCGCCTTCTGTAAATGGGGCATTGATTTCATGACCTGCAACCCCCCATCCAGTAATGGGAACAAGTGTATTGTATTCATTGTTGACTACCTTACCAAATTGGTAGAGGCCATTCCCACCTTAAAAAACATAATAGGCACATCTTCTCATTTTTTCTTCATTCACGTCTTTTCCTGCTTCGACGTTGCCCTCCAGCTAGTGTCTGACCAAGGAAAACATTTAGAAGATGAATTTTTCATTGAACTCTCCAACAAACTAGGCTTTACTCATGACTTCACATCCAATTACTACCCATAGTCTAATGGGATAGTCAAAGTAGTCAATAAATTCCTCAAAACCATGTTGCATTGAACAATATATAAACATAAGACCAATTGGCATCACATGTTTTTCTCGACTTTAGGGGAATATCGCACAATAGTCAAAACTACCACTGGTTTCATGCCTTTCCATATAGTCCATGGGGTAGAAGTCAACCTCCCCATCGAGTGTGAAATACCTACTCTACACACCGCAATCAAGCTCTTCCCAAATACAACTCCCATCGAGCAACGATTTCTCATTCTTGAATCTCTCAACAAGGAACAATATTCCTCTCTCCAAAACAATGAAGCAACCAAGAAATGGTCCAATGTTGTCTTTGATCATCAAGTTAACCTTTGGTACTTCACTTAACAAGACCTTGTGTTGGACTATGACATCACACACAACACGCTAGGCCACAAAAAATTCAAGTCTCTTTGGCAGGGCCCCTATATCATCCGTTATTGCCTCACCAAAAATATCCTACATTCTATCCCACCCTGAAGGATATACACTCAAGGACTTTTTGAATGGGTTATGCCTAAATAAATTCTACCCCTAAGTGTATCCCCACTTCTTTATGCATTTCTTTCCTTTCCTAGCTGTTTTTATCCTTTTTTGCACACAACCTTCCCGTCGTATGGACCTAGTCCTTTATCTTTTTTTTTGACAGATGAATCCTCCATTCACCTATCACATCGACTACATGGATGGAACCAATCGTTGGACTCAGAACCTCACTTTGGAATGTTGAGCCATTTACATGTTCAACCATTTATTACTCCACTCCAGTGGTGTCTTCCTCATCCCTGCCACCAACAACCAATTCGAATATTCCCTCGTCATTGGTCTCCTCTCCAAGGCCAGTCACCTCAATATTCATCACCTTAGCATCCTTTTAGATTCCCATATCCTCATGTTGTAGGTTTACAATGTGTATGGAGTTCGTGATCCATGCATGTATCGTAAGCACCTACAAGTTAAACTTCTATTATGAAATTTTGAGTCAATCACATTTACTCATATTCCTAAGAGTCTAAACCAGTTTTCACATCACATGGCTAATCAAGTCCTAGATTGGAATTTATCACATTAACATACATTTCAAGAGGAATTCCTCATCACATCACTAATATATAAACAAAACATCAGAAACATAATCATCACAATGGTCTACTCATATATATCTATAAATCACATATATCATCCATGTTTTTAATACAAAAATGCAATACCTTATCTCCATGGCTACGCCCTCTATACTCAAAACCTTAGTCTATACAAAATGGGATTTCATTGACTCCTCTACATCATACAAAATCAAGATAAGACCATATAATCTCAAAAATTACACCTATGGTGACCCTAACTACAATACATCTCCACCAGAAGGAGGATCCCCCATTTCAATCATATCCCTCGTTGGAATCTTCCTAGTCACAGTAGCCCCTGCTACCACTTCCCGTCGAACCAGAGATCGCCAATGCAGGTCCCCGTCGATTCACTTCTCCAATACACTCTTATCTTGGATCCGAGACCATCGATCCTCTGGACCCCATCAAATACAACCTCAAACTGCTATCATAGGTCCTCCATCTCCCGAACCCGCATCGCCTTGTCATCTCTCGCCCATGCCTTTGCAGTCCCAACCCTTACTGCATGAAATAACCTTGCCTCTGGATCATCGCATTGTCAGTGCCTCCTTGTCATTCCCTCAGTTTCTCGCTCATCCTATACTCCATGTGCCATATCGGACTCTCGACCACAGGGTCCCACATCTGCATAATACAAACCAATAAATTTGTATTAGTACTTTAGATATAGCAACATATAAAATAGAAGAACATTTAAATATGTGAAATTACAGCAAAATCACCTCGATCACCTCGGTCTTCACTTGGTGGTATATGCATATACAGGTGGTATCTAAAGTCAATATCATGGTACGAGAAATCCAGGAATACCTATGATGTCTACCACCAAACCCTCTCAAATAACGATGTGAAGTAATAAACCATCTCACCACCATCTTAGCGAGGAAACAACTTCCCCCACCTCACCAATCTAGGATATTTCATCCCAAGAGGATCCAAAATGGTATGAGGGAATAGCAAGAACCATCTAAAATATAAATTCACAAAGAATATACCCAAAGGATAACTCCCCACCTCTCACAGTAGCACATCTATCCAGTTGCGCTACCATGCACGCTCACACCACACAAGCCCAGGAAAACATATGGCCATTCATGGCCTCCTATACAATGATCATTTGGGTCCCTGATACACACTAGGTCCCCGGAGACCCAAATATCCATACCACCATGGCGCAAAACACCTGCATCTCAAATGAATCAATCACAAATATAATGATAGAGTCGTCGCTCATCACCATCGTCCCAGAATAGTGAAGGTATGATAGCTCCCCCATCGTCACTCCCAGTGGAATCATCGGCTGTGCTGACAAATATATCCCTCAAAAAGGGAGTCCTGTGATGAAATAAATATCAATATCGAAAATAATACGGAGGACATGCACCCACACCTCAAAATCCTGTCCCTCGGGCTTCCATATCCGTACAACAAAATCCAACAATGCCTTATGCAAGCAGATAAGAGAGATATAAAAAAACTAAAAACCCGATAAAGGCTAAATGACATCGGATATGAGTGTCATCCCCCACTAGCCATCGTAAAGAATCCCAGTCTCTCTCTCACCACTGAACCATAATCCTTTCTCTTTTCTCTGTCACCTACACCCAATCCAACACAATGGCATTAGTGTTGGCCCTAAAGAAAATCGATTACACTACCAAAAATACCCATTTTCCCTTGCGCACATGTTCCCCCAACAGTCACACACTTCAACATAGTTTTAATGCCAAAAGTCACATACATCAACGCGAATGCACAAATAACAACTGCGTACATGAGAGCACTTATCTCTCCAGCAAGTGCGTACAGGAAGCGTGCCTGAAAACCCAACAAGAACACACATAAGCACAGTTGTTGTCAAAATAGATGCACTCATAGGTGCAATTTTCCTTTCAAAAACCGCGTTCATATGCACAACTATCCCCACAACAGTCACACACCCCCACAACCCTCAAACACATGACTAAAATTATGACCTTCGTGCACATCCACGTGAGAAATATTACCACAACCATGAATCTCACACATTTGTTTCAATAACTCATGTGATCATGTGCACAGGAATCTGTATTTCCCCCACCCAACCCTCTCTACTCAAGAATAAAATCAATCATACGACCATTTGTACAGCCCCCAAGCTCCCTCAAAATACATCCAACCTATGTAAGAGGTTTTGATGACTTACCTATCTCTCTTGTCGCCTGAATCTGGGTATGTCTTCTCTCATACCGCTCACAAACATCAAATAGCACCATTGGAAAACCTCCATAGTGAAAAGTACAAATAAGGTGCCATTGAGGGCCCCACACCCATATATATCCCCCCTTTCTAAAAAATCATCAACTTCGTTCAAGAGCAGACAAGATCTGTTTTCTACACCGTTTTCACCACCAGGATCTTGACCAAGTCATATTCACAATGGTACCATTGGTTACTCATTTCGTTACTAAGCCCTAGGGGCCTCTCTTCACACTGTAAGAAAATGTATGCATCATCCTTGCACATTTTCAAATATATGTCATATGTACTTCATCTTCAGATATGTTTCATGTCAGGTATTCAATTTTGTAGGTGCAGATAATCATCAACAACCTCATTCAAACCTTCATCCATGGCCACCCCATGGCCCCTTAAAGTATATTTTCAACACTAGCATGCATTCAAGCCCTCTATAAACAACTTCATATCCTAGTTATACCACGTGACATTTATGCCTAGGATCTCCACACCCGGCTCTATGGTACCATCACCGTCATTTCATTTAGGTACCATCAACCAATAACATTCTTACCTCCATGAGTCATCCCACATATATTTAACCCTTGGCATATTGACACTCATGTTTGTTTTATCCGTTAGGCTTGAGAGTACTGGTAGTGTTATACCCCAGAGTAAGAACCTCATACTTGTTCCTCCTTCTCATGCTAAAAAACCCTTTACAAACCCCCACCTCTTGTTTTTGGTTACATTCAATGTGCCCCTGCATTATCAGTATCCCTCCATTCCATTCAACATCACTTGACCATTTTCAAGTTCATACTCCACTCATCTTCCCAATACAGAAACTTGCAAATGAGGCCCCCACCCTCCATCAATCAACCCTATCATACTTGTGCCCCAAGAAGGCCAAGACAACATTCACCGGGCAACTTGTTTCCGTTTCTGTATGTTCAATCCCAATCATTCTTTATTTCATTTGGTAATTTTATAAAGTACCTTTCCCTTTCAACAAGTACATAAAGTTTTTTTTATTGTAGTCGACGACATTTTTTTCCTTGGCACACAACAACCCATGTCTCCCTTGATTGGAGCATTTCATTTTCCTCACCATCTCTGCAAAGCTATCCCTACCATAGAAAAAACACTGACTACCACCGACACCCTTATATTAAAAATATTTATTTTGTCCCATCATCCACTCCTTTGTAGTCTCACCCATTCAACATAGTCCACCCAAATCTGGTTGTCCCCCTGACCAAGTGTAGTTTCCATCATTCCATGTTCTCCCAACAAGGGGAAGTTCTCACATCCCATAAATTTTTAACTTTTTTCATGTCACTAGTTCCTCCATCTCTTCCTCCATACATTTCCTGATACCATTTTGGTAAACCGGATGTCAAAAGGCCCTTTGCTTATTTTAGTTGCACCCCTTCCATCTTGATATAAACACAATTTTCTAGGAAGGTGGTAGTATCTTGCCTCTCATTCCACTATCAATGAGTAGTCTCGAATGAAAAAAAAAGAGTCATCATTGCTCTCTTATGTCATTGATCACCATAACATTCGACTCCAACAAAGTTTCATGTTATAGTGGGTCTTATTATGCAATCGTTTCATTTTTCAGTAGCAGTCGAAGACCTCTGAATTTGATAGACCATCAATGCCTTCGAGTCATTCACCACTCGATTTAGATCTATTTCATCCCATAGAACCATCATCTATCATCATTAACGCCCTCGAGGGCGATGCCGATATCCACTTCGTCAAGAGCTTTCAGTGATAGTAATATTATTTTTGTTTCATGATACGAGCATGGGGAATTCCCACCTAGTTTGTACAAAGACACAACTTTGTATTCCAGGTTTCAGATAATTTTGACACTACTTCGAATACCCTCTTCCTATGATGGGTCATTCTTACAATCCCTCTCAAACAATAAGCTACAACTCTCCTATTATTACAACAATTTCAGTAGAAAGAAACATTGATTTATTTAGGCTATACTTATGCTCCTAACCTCCCACATCAGGGGGTATCTATTATCACCAAAAAATTTCTTAGAAAAATACATGCAACGGATGAAAAATACAACACAACATACTACCAATCATTATGGAAGGATCACATGCAATTTGGAAATATACCCACAAAACTATATAAAATGGTTATGAAGTTTCGCGCGTATTCAACAAAAGTAGTGCACCCACTTCCATGCTAGATAACATGATGTATAATGTGCAGATTTCGCGAACTATGCAACTAACAGTCGACAAACCCACATGAATGCAGAAACAACACATTGATGGGATGGATCACCCCCATACCACTTGATGGAGTGGAAACAACCTTAACCACTTTTGGGATGGAGTGGATCTTCCCCATACCCAAAATCAAGCCAAACATATTCCATGGGAGCAATGAAAGGGATGGGACGTACCTTCAAAGACCTCCCATTCATACCTATAACTAGTTGAGAAATATATTTCCATCCTCCTATAAATAGAGGATCATTGTATGCAAAAAAGAAGAATATTCCATAGCATTTTTATGTTGTTCAAAAATTTCTTGGAGAAAGCCATCTTTCCCTTGATCCATAAGTTTGAGCAAGTGTATCATTGAGCAATATTTACACCTCTTGTGAAGCTAAGGATTGTATATTTTTCACCATTATAGACTCACCATTGGAGAGTGATAGATCTAGTTTTTGAGGGATCAAAGAACCCCCCCTTATGTGTGTATAGGGGATTCATTATCCCATATTTCTCCTATTGGTGCACTCAATTTGAAGATTCAGTTATATTGGGTAACCATTCCATGTGTTTAATTTCATGCATCACTTGTTTGTGTTATTTTAGTTTGTTCCTTATTATTAGTTGGTATTTTCTATCTTTGTATCTTGTTTTCTAATTTGCAAGTCCACTAACTTGCTAGCCATATTTATGTTCTTCCTTGTTATCTTACCAAGGTAGTTAAGGGACTCTCTTTTTCTCACTCTTGTGGAAAAATACCCCAAACATACATGTTTTTAGGATACAATGAGACTTTGAAGGCGTACCATATCTACATTCCACGACAACGATATGTTGTGGTTATATAGAATGTCATATTTGAGTAACACTTGGCTTTAAGGAGGGACCTTGAGAACATAGTAGGTGGCGAGGAACAATAGGCCCAAAATATTAAGGAGACTGCAACTCCATCCATTCTAGAGAAGCATCCCTCCGATTATGAGGAGGACTTAAAGGAGTTTGTGGATTTTATGGATCCTCCTAGTAACTAGGACAAAACACCTAGATGGCTTCGAGAGACCTTGAAGGATGCCAAGGGACATATAACCCACAAAGACACGCATAGGGAGAGAATACCTATGGAGATATTTTTCTCATATGTGTCTTTTATGAGAAATATCATTGATTATGAGCCTTCTAGTTTTGAGGAAGTCGTAGGACAAAAGGTTTGTAAGGATGCCATGATGGAGGCCTACTAATCCCTCATGAAGAATTACATATGGGATAATATTTCTAGATTAAAATGGAAGTTAGTAGTGACTTCCAAGTGGATATGTAAGACCAATCATATTGCAAATTGTAGTATCGAGAAGTATACGACAAGGTTTGTAGCAAGAGGGTTCTCCTAGAAAGAGGGAGTAGACTATGAGGAGATTTTTTCTCTAGTGGCCAGGTATACTTCAATTAGGATAGTTATTTCTCTCACCTGAGTTATGAAGTGGAAGATATATCAGATGGATGTGAAGACATCATTTATAAATGGTGAGATCAAGGAGGAGGTATACATAGAGAAACCTCAAGGCTTTGAGGTACATGGGAGGAAAACACATGTGTGCATACTTAAGAAGGTATTGTATGGACTCAAGAAAGCACCTAGGGCATGGTTGTACTCTAGGATTGATAGGCATTTGCAAGTTTTGGGATTCACCGTGACTGATGTAGAACCGAACCTGTATCTCCTATGGTTGGTAAGGATCTTCTTGTATTGGTGTTATGTGTCGATGATTTGTTTCTCATAAAAGATGAAAATATTATTAATAGGTGCAAAAAGGAATTGGCCTTAGGGTTCAATATGAAGTATATTGGATTGATGCATTACTTCTTGCAATAGCGTGGTGAGATATTCCTCAAAATGGGTAGTCTGCAGTTGAGATACTGAAGATATTCGAGATGATGGACTGTAATTCCATGACTACACCTGTTACCACCAACTTGAATATGATGGGGGTGTAATATCTATTTCATAATCAACTAGATCACATGGAAATAAGAAATATGTACAAATAAAAATTGATAATCAAGAGCTAAATAAATTTTCTTGATTCTACTAGTCAACAATATTAACATTAGTCAACAATATTAACATTAGACATGAATTTTTGTTTTGTTTTGTTTATGCCAATAGTAAATTTTTAATAAGTGCATGTTACCCACCACAACATTTATAATACTTAACTATCTAGTAAGCTAAATTATGATATCAATTCTTTCTTGTAAGATATAAGGTTCCATCACTCATTACAAATTAATAGTAGTAGGGTTATTATCACCATTTAAAAACTTGAATTAAGACATTTACGAGATGGTTATTCGTGACAACATCTATTATTGGAAACTCAAGATCATCTATCCTCAAGATTATAATCACTTAGCCTTTTCTATAATGCTTCATATTTAAGTATGTATTTTACTAAAAGAGAAAAAAACCATTTAATAATATATAAACATGTTAAGGATAATCCATATCCTAATATAACATAATTATATCAATTCAATCTTGTACTATTCATTTATATACCCATTATAATCTTCCCGATGCTCCATTTATCAATAATATCAATTTTATATTCATGGATTATTAAGGTCTCATAATCCTTGTAATTATATCATCATTTTTGCCCATAACCATGAAGAACATAATTGATGTCTTCCACTATCACAGTAATTTAAGGGGTTTATCTATTTTTGGATCTTAATTACAAGTCCAAGGTTTATGATAACTACTAATTAAACCTCCAAGGGTAATTTAATTTTCTATTTTCAAGAATAGATGACTAAATTACGTTTAAGCGTTATGTATTTGATTCATGTTATAATGCCTTAAGAAGCCTGATAAGGATAAGAGTAAAACTTAGCATATTATTAGTCCTTTCCCTTTGGGCCGAGGGACTATTAGTAATTGGTTTTCATTGTTCTATTAATTCAAGCACGCAAATCAAGGAAAATCAACCATTTTAACCAAAGTTGCGAGAGATTCATACAATTTTTTAACTTGCATTTCATTTTTTATCCAAACTTTTGAGTATGAGGTCTTATTTGGCCTCTTCCCGAGGCATAGAGCCACGTTGTGCACCTAAACCTTAGATTAAAACAAACCTTGCTTAATAATTTTTTCTGAAGTGAAGTAATGCTAGAAATAATCATATCATTACTTCTCTAACATTAAATGTTTGTTCTGCATAGTAATACTTTTTGTATTATGATCTTGAAATATGTTTTTTCAAGACAACATGGTGACTGTAAGTTCAGTGGCAATGTGGCTATAGGTATGCTCGACATAAGTATTGTCGAGCATGTAATAACATGCAATCTTCTCTCCTTTTCTTCTAGTGCTCTTATCATGTACCCTTATTTTTTCTCCTATCTAGTGCCCTTCATTTTCTCTGCCTCCCATTAAATTTTCTCCAATTCTGCAGTAGAACATCATTTTTGTGTGCCTCTTCAAGAGCTTTCCAGTGCAACAACCATCGCATGTTATCGCAACAAACCAAGAAACACAAAATAAGAAGATGGACAATTCCTTCAAAGACAGAGGTATATATAAGTAGATTGTCTTAACTACCGAGTTTATGTACTATCTCTTCTACCTTAATAATATCTATGCTCTACTTAAAGATATATATTATATATACTAGCTTGTATGAACTCTATGCTTGCAATATGATATATATATTCTAAATTACGAGAGATAGATATATACTTTCTTGGCTAGATTCCATTGAGACTCTATCCATTATAAATGTGAAATTCTCATTTCTTCGTTTGAAAGTCTATGGCATATCTATTGCTTGATGTTTTGTCATGGATAGGTGTGGCCACACTATCCAAATCTATGAAAGAAAGTTTATTTCCATGTATGAACAAGTTGCTTGCCATATATGAACTCGTACTATTGGAGAAGCCCATCAAGATACTCTACTTATTGGAGTGCTACTGGGAATTTCACATTGGAGTGCTACTGGACATTTCAAAAGCATGAGGAATAAAAAATACATAGATGTTTTCAAATGTAAGTCATTTTAATCATATACCAAGAATGCATAAGTGATTGCTATATGCATTAGAAAAACATATAAAAATTCACTTGTTTAATTTTATACTACTACAAACTTGGCATGAATGCATTCATAAATAGAGAAATGAAGTCTCACAATTGATAGTTGTTTTTTGTTGTTTTCTATAGATTGTTTATCAGCCCCAACACCAAATTATTTGTTCTATTTCATTTCATGTTTAGCAACCCCAACACCAAATGATTTATTCTATTTCATTTCATTTTCTCACGACTTTAATCCTATCACTTAAATGCGATTTCTCTTCAAAACAATTTTTGACTATCATTTAAATTTGATTTACCTTGAAAGCTATTTTCGATCATAGGTGGAAGAATCTAATTTGTTTTATAATTGATTTTTATAATTGGTTCTATACTTAATTTTGTTTTGTTTTTCAAGTGTTTGGATAGATTTTGTTTTTTAATTTTTCCTCACACTTGTTCAAACATCTTCAAAATGTATCTTCTTTCATTTTGAATGAAATGTATTGTTCATCTTTAATCCACTGTAAAGAAGTGGAGAACTGCAAAAAGGAAAAAAAGAAGAAGACAATGACATACCTGTGGAAGCCTACCAAGCATTAAGATATGAAATTCCATGAAACATGCATTTTTAGGTGAACGTTTAGGCAATGGGAAGGAACACCAAGGCATGGAAGGATGCCCAAAGGTTCATGCTGCAGAGATTCATGCAATGTGGCTCCCTTGATGATAAAAAACAAAACATTGAGTGGTTTACATTTGTAGAAAGCAAGTAATGAAGCTCGAGAGAGAATTTAGGCACTTATGTTGTAAAGATCGAATTATCATAGCTAGTGCACTATCTTGATTAGACACTTTAGGGCATGAATTAGCTATCCCCACTAGCTAATGCACTGGTTCTGCACTTGAGCACACGATTGATATCCATGCACGATTATCCTTGGTGCTTCCATGCCTACATGATAATCCTTCCTAGCTCTAGCACGAAACCGAAGCTTAATCGGTTACCTTGCCTCTCAGCTCCTTGCTTCGATTTATAGATAGACCGCAATCATCATTGAAATTATCTCCATGGTAACCAGATGCAGGAGAGAGATGTCTTTGAACCTGTGACATTGTTGTTACAACTTCACCTTGGAGAAAACGTCTGGTGTTGCATTCAACCCCAGAGAAAACTTGTGATATTGCGTTCATGTGTCTACCTACAAATAACATGTGTGACATTTCCTTTTCCATAAAATGTGTGTCAAGTCAAGACCGTGTTGAGGATGAAGATGCCTCTCAGTCATGTTTTGTTACTTCTATCTTTCATTCAAATATTGTAATTGTGCGTTCCTTGCAACTAAATTAACACTAATTTTGGCCCATGTCCACCGGTTTGATCTTCAACGACGTAGGATCCGTCATAAAATTGATAGAATGGAATTATACGAACTCAATTAGGCTAATTCAAGTGGATGTCAACCACAACCAATGGAAAATATTTGATCATGTTGAAATTAAAATTTCACCAAGTATGCTTCCATATTTATTTGTCTTTTGCATATAATACAAGCAAGATCCAAGATCGTTGCGATAGATTTAGCATGGAATTTCACGCATGCTTTAAAACTTAGTAATTTTATATTTTACTAAAAACACTACTTTTTAAGGCATTTAAGTTTACATTAATTGTTTATTAAATATGGATATGAAATTAAAATTTATTATATATCCTCAAAATGTTGTTAATATTGTAAACATCATTTCAATTAAATTTAAGATAAAATGTAATTTAAAAAATAAGTAAAGAATAAAATATATATATATAATAATAATAATAATAATAATAATAATCTATTTTTAAGGTCACGGTCAAGCCAGCACACCAAATTGGTGTATGAGACTTTCTTGTTTGTGGGACAAGTGACTCTCTCTACCCAGCGATTTGACTGGTAATGTCTACGAAGGTATACATACCCTACCCCCCTCTAGATTTGAACCTGTGACCTCTTAAGAAGAAACACATGTTCTTAACCATTAGAAAACACATGTTAGAAAATTCCAAAACCTAAAACTTTATGAAAAGAAAAAATATCAATTAGCTCTGTTCCTATTCCCTACAGAATGAATCATAAAGAATATTTTATGCTGATGGTTCGTTATCCCGGTCATCATGTCCTTAGTTTCTTCCTGTGGAAACTTCTGACTGAAAAAACGCGCTGGATGGTAGATCTGGGAGCTTGGGGCAGACAATTGAGGCCTTCCTTAAGAAATGATTGAAACAAAGTTTCAATAAAATAGAGCATAGCTTTGTCTTAGCTACATCCAACCCAAACAAAAAAGTAGAAATCAAGAAATGGCAGCAGTCCCAATGCCCTACAAGCAACAAGAAATGGCAGAAGAAGCAGCCTCCTACAAGCAGCAAGCATTGGCAGCAGTCCCCTACAATAAGAGAGTTACTGCTCTGCAAAGACCCTCGTATGGAGATTCCAGGCTTCTCTTTCTCTTGGAATTATCAAAATAACAGATGATTACATACAAATAGATGATTACATACATACAACAAACTGCAGAGCCTATTTTGAATCTTACATTATTATATGTAAAACATGGAGCCATTGCTTCTGCAAAGGATATGTAAAAACGTTGTTAGTAATTACACACCCCAACAAGACCAAAGAGGGTGGATGCATGCTCATTCTGTTACTGAGTTTCCATGAGTAACTTGCTTCAACCTGGAGACTCACGATCCATGCTCGACAATGAGTTTTTTTCAAGCCAATCAAGTCACTTTGCATTGCTAAGAGAGCTTCATTTTCCTCTGAACGGGAGAGACTCCATGCTCTTGTGCTCCAACATGTTGTCTGAAAAGTCCATCAGCATCTTGATCTTTCATGTTATTAATCGACCCCATTATAACAACTCTCAATTTATTGAATAGCTCTAAAACTTAAGAACTGTCCATAAGTATGAAGTAATTCTATCTTAATTTTAGAGAAAAGGCCATTCAGATTAGGGGCATTGTCAATAAGCAATGTGGTGTAGCACGATAACAATCATCCAGGCCAGAAGATATATGTTATACCAATTGTTTTAGTAAGGATTCGAACAGATATGATGTTTTATAGAGCGATTAATTTCATATACAGTTTATGTATCATATGCTAAAGCAAATTTTGTCGTAGATGATTTAACACAGGGATAATAGTGTGTATATATATATACATATGTTCTATGAAAATCTAACATTCGCATAAGTTGGAAAATGATCCACAATCTATCAGTATCGAATTATCAAATCAACCCAACATAGCCAATTTCACTTTATATTTCGCAACTTACAGGGATATCAACACAAAGGACCTTACAATTCTTAGTGGAAGGTTATCGATAATATGAATTCATAAAACTGAGAAATCGTATGACCAATAATTTAAAAGAAACCAACATATCTTAATCATACCGTTAATCTATTATTTGGGTACAGTTAAAGAGCTACAATAAACTAAAATTTACAATGTGCATACCCTATATATAATCCATTTCAATTTTACAAATAATATACAACCAAATGCCCTAGCAGACTAATTGAAATTCAAGGGGTACTATTCTTCCCCCTTATCACCATAAGCCACAAAGGGGCCACACATAAAAACTAGAAACCAATAGCACCAAAACTTTCCTCTCAAGGAAGAACTTCCACTCCTTTCAAACTTTGGAACCCAACTCTTACAGGTAAAACTTAATCTAGAAAAATTTTGGCAGCATATGAGTACTAACAAAAGTGAGACCCCTTTCCCCTTCTCTCCAATTCGTTTATAGAAAAAATTTGAAGGACACATGTCCTCATGCACAAATAATTATTTTTTAATAATTTGAATGAAGAATTATTCACCCACTACATGTGTCACACTCTCCCCAAGTTGCACAAATAATTTCTTTTTATTTATTTATTTAAAAGCCATTTTCCCTTGCATTCCCCAATGTGTTCCTATTTTTCCTCTTAGTTGTCTCTTAGCTCCTCAATCCCTCATTTATTTTGTGTCTCCTAACTAGATTTTAGCTTGAGTTGAATTAGGATTCTTCGTTTAGTTATGATTAGTGGTAGATTGACCCAAGATGCTACTCTATGTGGTCCACCTATTCTCTCATGTTTTATTTTTTTTTTATATTTAAAAATATTTTTTATTAAATTTCTAGTTTAATTCTTTTATTTCATTTTTATGGTTTGCTTAAACAAACCCTTTTAGACTTAGACTTTTGTTATTTTCTTGTTTTTAATTTAATAATCATTTGCATGCTCTTTCTAACAAAGTCTAAGTATTTTATTTTTAATTTTTAAGCCTTCTATATTTTTATTAGTCACATTTGATTATGCGACATTCCCTTCAAGACGCACCTTTGTTCTCTAAGGGTGCCACTTGCATTTGACTAGTTTTGGAGGTTTTTTTGATACTTGGAGTCAACACTCCACTTAGTCGACCTTGTGAGAGACTAAGGGCTTCTAAGTAATAAGGATTATGCCTTATTGGGCGCCCCTTAGAATTTCTCATGAGCGACTGTCTTAGTCTTCCCTCACAACATCGTGGACCTTGTGGAACGGGATAATCATTAACCATGTGTTCAGGCCATGGCGACAGTGCTAGTAGGATGTAACAGGGATGCTACCACACCTCTCTCTCAAATGTCTTGTTTTTGTGCATGACCCCTTTACTCCTTATGTGAGTCGGATTAGCAAGCATCGTCGAGCCTACATCCACTGACAACAACATTGTCAATAATCTATATACATAACATCCATACTGAAATCATCATATATACATGCAAATCAATAATCAAATCTCAAACCAATTACAAGTCCACTCCCTAACTCAATCCAGAGTCCAAGGAAGTTCATTGATTCCATCAACATCATCAATCTGTCATGTGTCTTGCACACTCAGGGAAACTCATCAATAATACCTGTGAATATACATGCATCTAAAAATTAACATATAATACCAAATACATCATAATGAATCTCATAATCAAAACATAATCATAATGTATGATAATTAGATCACTTTCTCACAAGTGTCCTCAAAGAATAAATCAGTATAAATGTGTTTAGTGGAACTGGATGTTACAGAGGGCCTTATATTTAGACTTGGTGGATCCCATGATGTACAAGAAATTGATTGGTTCATTGATGTATTTGGTTAATACCAAAAAAAATATCTATTTTGTTTTTAACACCTTGAGTTAGTTCAATGTTTGAGTCGAGGTAGGTGCATTGGGTAGCATCAAAACATGTGCTCAGATATCTTTGGGGTGCAGTTTTATTTGGTCTAATATATGTTTAAGGTGATAGAGTGAGGTTTCATGGATATTTAGACTCAAATTGGGAAGGTAGTGAAGTTAACAGGAAGAGCACTTTTGGTGGTTTTTTTAGCCCGAGATCAACAATGGTTTCTTGGTACAACATGAAACAAACTTCAATGGAGCTTACCTCAATAGAGACATAGTATATGGTAGCCAATTTTGAAATTTGTGAGGCTATTTGGATTTCAAATATTCTTGCAATATTATTTGGTCAAGAGTTGGATCCCATCGTGGTTCACTACGACAATTAGAGTTGTATCAGGCTCTCAAAGGATCAAGTGTTTCACAAAAGGTCAAAACACATTGAGATCAAATATCACTTCATTACAGAAAAAGTACATAATGTAGCAATGAAGCTCCAATAAATTTCCACAGATGAGAAGATTGCATATATTCTCACCAAAACCCTAGTGAATGGGAAGCTTTTCTAATTCAGGGACAAACTAGGAGTGGTGGAGAATACCTCCCTCAATAAGAGGGAGTGTTGATTTTGTAGCTTCATGAGGAATTCCCATAAGAGGCCAGGGTGTCAGGCATGTGGGAATATTCATTGGTAGAATATTGGACTTTTGTTTCAGTGAAATCATCCTCGGAATGAGGCTAGGGCCTCATGGGAAAGTTGATGGAATTTGTGTGATTGTGTGGGGGGTACCACACCCACAAAGGGGATTAAAATATTCTAATTATTTTTTTATTGTAGGAAGGGATCATAAAATCACTCATTAGGCTTGTATATAAAGGAGAGAAGTCATTGTGACATCATTATGGCATCATATAGTTACAATAAGTGAGTTAACATGTGTTCTAGGGATTATGAAAATTGTGGTAATGTGAATTCTGTTAGACATTTGGCCTAGGTTGATGGATAGTTGGTATGGATTTTTGGTTGTCATTGATGTCAACTATTGGACAATGATATTTTAGATTTATGTCAACCCTTAGACAAAGTACGGTAGCGAATTCCAGCAGCACAAAGGTTTGGGTAATGAACCCAAGTTTGTTTGATGTAAATATGACTCATTATTGTCTTGTCATGGTTGATAATAAGTACAAATGGATTAACTCCAAAGTGGTCCCATTATGGTGAAAGCCCTCACAGGAAGATGCTTTGTGAATTGAGTTATCCTAGAAGTATGGTTGGAGAAACCATGCTTATTTTTGGAATAATGAGATGAAGGTCAGTGAATTTTTTAGTGAAAATATCCTAGATGGATAGTTCATGTCATGCCATTTCCGTTGGTATGTGGAACTTCACATAATTCCTCACAGTTAGAGGGTTATGGCCATCAGAAGTTGGAGAACCCAGGTTTGGGTAATGGACCCAAGTTTGTTTGATGGATAATAGTATGAGTTTTGATATATTTTTAGGTAATACTATTCTATATGGATAGTACATGTCATTCCATTCTTGGTGGTATGTGGAATGTCACATAAATCCTCACGGTTTGAGAGTTATGGCCTTACGAAGTTGGAGGACCCTCGTATGTCATCTAGAAGCCCCACAAGGTCAAAGTAGTCAAAGTGGTTTAAGAGATTTTAAAAGGTAAATAATAAAGTGAAGTGATGAGTGTATTATAATTCAAAGTGAATACAAAATAAATTATTTTAATAATAAATTTAATGGAGAAATTAGAAGTGGGTTAACCCTAAAATAAGGAAAGTGGGCAAAGTGATCTAGAAGATGTTTTTAAGGAAGCTACTTAGAGAGTATAAATAAGAGGCAACGCTCTCTCATTTTAGACACACTTGAGAATATTGAATACCTATAGATGTCTGAGGTAGCCAAATGACATCTAAGCCAAATTTCTGAGGGAAGGTGAAGAAAAGAAGGCTGGAATTCAATGAAGGATAAATTATTTTGATAATGCTTTCTAAGGTATGTTATTTATAGGTCATCTCACCATTTTTGAAATAACGTTTTTTATAGAACTATTCAGACCGTGAAATTTCTATTCCATTGAGGAAACATATCCAAGTATCTGTGGTAAAAAATTCATCTTGTGGTCTTTGTATTTTTGGAGTTACACTCCGTGGAAAATATGGTTCGTGGCTAGTCCTGAAAGTAGTCTCAAACATGTGTTTCGAGTACAAACGTCATAACTACTTCATAAAGTATCAAAATTCAGTAAGAAAAAATGTGTTGGTTAGAGTACAGTCTGTAGTATGTTCTGTAACAATTTCAGATCGATTAAAAAATTATTATGTGCGGGGCACGCTCTACAACGTCGCTCTCAAGAATTAGCCAAAATTCAGCAAGGTATGCCATTCTTGATATAAATCATTTTCTGAGAGGTTCCAGGTAGTGACACTTGGAGAAATTGCATAAAACAAATTGAAGAACATTGTATATCAGTTTCACATCTTTATTCATTACAGGTAAAAAGTTATGATTATTTCAAGTTAGGGTTGTTTACTAATCCAAAACTAGGCATGTGAGACTAAAGAAAAGTTTGATGAAAATGCTAGTATCTTGTTGTTAAAGTTAAGGAAATTTTGCAAGAATGTGATCATATAAACCAGGTCTATTACAGAGTTACAAATCAGATTTTTATGATGAAATTGATGAGGGAAATTGGTTGAGGTACATGTCGGGTACATGGTTGAGACAAGTAGTTGATGAGTTGGCACATACATGAGGTGTATAGTTGATGATGTTGGTACATATTGATGAGTCATAGTTGATAAGTAGTTGATACATGATTGCTACATGGTTCGAGGAACTTGTTAGTAGTAATGTTGACACATCGTTTATGGATGATGTAGCATACTTGTATTATTAGAAGCACATATTGATCTTGGTGATGATTATGAGTTGTTGTGTTATACTTGTTTGATGCACATCTTTGAGAGTTGTCTTGGTGATTGATCTTGGTGAGTAGATCTGATTTGGTTGATAAAATTGATGAGACAGGTTGTTGTGATAGGTTTTTTGGACACGTTTTTTGTAACAGGTTGTTGTGATAGGTTATTTGTACATGTTTGGTGCATGGTTGATGCACTTGTTCATGGTACAGGTTGATGTACAGGTTGGTGCATGGTTGATGCACTTGTTTATGGTACTGGTTGATTGTAGGTTGGTTGGTATAGGTTGGTGCATGGTTGATGCCCTTTTTTATGGTACAGGTTGATTACAGGTTGAGGTATAGGTTGACACATGGTTGATGCATGGTTTAGCTTATTGGTACAGGTTTTTTGGTACAGGTTGATTGGTACAGGTTTACAATAGTTTATCTCATAGTGATAGTTTGATAGTGGTTCCATCATTCTACTTCTATATCAGGGCAATTGGACAGGGCAAGGATAGGTGGTTGTATCCACCTTCCGGTTGTAGCCGAAGAACATAGGGGGTTTTAGCCTCCTTTTGGTTGTATCCAGATAATTGGGGTTTTGGAGCTTCCCTCAGGTTATAGTCTGAGAAACTAGGGGGTTGGAGTTTCCTTCCAGTTGCAGCTGGAAAACAAAGGAAGTTGGTGCTTCCAATGAATGTAATTCTTCAAGAAATATAAGAAAAAGAATTATGTGGTTTTCTCCCGCTTTGGGTTTCCACGTAAAACACTGGTGTACTGTGTATGTGTATGATTGTTTATTTGTTCATTGCTTATTTACTCTGTAGTTATTGGATGATAATGCTACATTGATATAAAACTTGGATTATGTGGTTAAAAAGGATTAAATTTCTCTATTATTGATTCACCCCCCTTCTCAGTAATCCAACAATTGGTAGAAGAGTGAGGTTCCTTTAGGAAACAATTTAACCACTGGAAGGAGATCATGGATTATTCTGAGAATGTAGTTTCAATGTTTAATGGTCAGAATGGTTTGAAGTGTGAGATGTGGAGCAGCAGGACGAAAGTATTTTTACAAGCACATGGACATTATATTTGGCTATTAGTTGTTACAGGATATGATAGTTCAAAAAGGACAAAGACTACATCCAAGAAGGAATTGAAGATCAATAACAAAATAGCAATGGATTTCATCTGGGAAGGATTACCTAAACCAGTAAGAGAAAAGGTTGGTAAATGTTCATCAGCGAAAGAACTTTGGGATAAGTTACATGACATATATTCTTCACCCATCACAGATTCAAAAAATTCCAAAGAAGATGCAGATATAGAACAAGAAGAAATATGTTCATCATGTCAGAGAGATTCAGAAGAGGAAGAGTATGATGAAGCAGAATTTGATTACAGAAAAAAATTGATCAGTGCAATTAAATAACTAAGGAAAGAAAGAGGATAAAACAAGTCATCCAAGAAAGAATTGATGAAGAAAAAGAAAAGTGTTCAAGGTTCCAAAAAAGATCAGAAGGTCATCAAGAATTTAAGAGCTCAACTAGAAGAGGCCAGAAGAATTGAAGAAACTCTAGAATATCAAAAGAAATGTTTAGAAGCCAACATAGCAACACAAAAGGAAGAAGCAGAAAAGAGAGAAAAGATATTTATGGATCATCTCAAGGAAAGAACCAATGAATTAAACCAACTTGGGGAAGAGTTTGGTCAAGAAGAGAGAAGACTGGAAGAAGAAATAATTAGATTGAAAATCCAACTTGACGAAGAAAAGAGAATAGAAGAGGTCATGAAGTCTCAGATAATGAAGAAAGAACAAGAGGTTGAGAATCTTGAAGAAGAATTTGTCACATTAAGAGTCAAAATCGTCAAGCTCAAAAAGAATGTTAAAGAGACAGAAACATCCACATCAGTTGTAGAGAATGAAGAGAAGCACTCTACATTCCCAGAAAAGAAGAATGAAGAAAATAGAAAGAGCTATGCATAAGTACTCAAAGGAAGGAATCATGGTCAACCAAAATCTAAGAAAACTATTGAAGATACATCTTCAAGAATACCATCCATGTTCAAGCCACAAAGAGGCTTCAATTATGATCATGATCAGTCAAGGAAAAAATTAAGAAGGACTATGCCACAAAGAAGATCATTCACTCCCAGGTATGAAAATTTATTTTATGGTCATTGTTTTTATTGTACTAACTTTGGACATAAGGTTGCAGATTGCAGGGATAATAAAAGAAATGTTCAAGAAGAGCATGCCTATGTGGTCGCACATAACATTGAGTGTTACAAATGTCATAACTATGGACACATAGCCAGTGATTCTAGAAGCATGATCGATACTTATATGAAAGAGAATATTGATATTATATATAAGAAAGTATGGATAAGAAAACAAGAATAACAGGTGAACAAAGACCAGGTACCAGAGATCGCAAGATTTTTAATAAAACGAGATGAAGAAAAATCTACAGAGAAAAGGAAAGATGTCAGATACAGAAAGGTTTGGAAAATAACTGAAAGAAAGGAAGGACAGGTAAATAAGGAATAGGTTCAAGAGATTGTACTTTCAGGCATTGTAGTGAAATATGAATCCACGGATAGAAAGAAATAATTCAGATCTTGGAGAGATGATGAATCTACCAATGAAGATGATGATGAATACACATCAGAGAAGGAATTGTTCTGAGCCATCTGGCCTAGATACTCCCAAGTAATATGAATATTAGATAGGGGGATTCTATGTGATAGTTGTTGCAGACCAAAGAACCATCCTTCAAGCAACTTGCAAAGTTTGAGAAAAAATATTCAGAGAAATCAGTTAGTAGAATTACAGTTTGATAGATTAATCAAGACTTCATGATAGTATAGTGATAAATGGGTCAGCATTATGGACAATTGTGCAAGTAGAGTCTTGGACAGTATGGACAGAGATGGATTCATAAGAACACTTAGCAGGTTTAGATAAATATATGGTAGTGGATGATAGAATGGATTCATAGATTGATTCAGAGAGTGGTTCAAAGAAAAATGAACATTATCATAATGGATGATAATTACACAGGAAATGGCTCGAAAAATGCTAATGGATTCCAAATTGACAGATATTTTTTGGACACATGAAATACATACATTAGTTCACATTCAAAACAGATCAATTCTTAGAAACAACAATGACGAAACTCCCTATGAACTATGGAAAGGAAGCGTAGATAAAAACCTCTACATCAAGGTAACTCAAGGTAATATTTTATTAATTTAAATTTATGTTGATGATATTGTTTTGGAAGTACTAATGACAGGTTAATACATAATTTTTCAAAGGATATGCATAATGAATTAGAAATGTCATTACTTGTAGGACTATCCTTCTTTTTGGGTCTTCATATTTGTCAAAGAAACTAAGGAATTTTTATTTCTCAAACTAAGTATATCAGAGAAATGCTAAAGAGGTTTGGGATGGAAGATTGCAAACCAGTTACCACTACTATGCAAACCAGTTGCAAGTTGAGAAAAGATGGTGATTCAAAGTCTACAGACCAGAGGCAATATAGGTCAATGATTGATAGCTTACTATATGTGACAACATCCATACCAGATGTAATGCAGGCAATTGGAAAGGTGGCACAATTTCAAGAGGTACCAAATGAATCACATTTATTAGTAGTGAAGAGGATTTTAAGATATCTCAAAGGAACATAAGAGTTTGGATTATAGTATCCAAAAGGAAAGGATCTATCACTTATTTCCTACACAGATGAAGATTGGGCAGGTTGTATTGATGACCGACGAAGCACCAGTGGAGCAACGTTCTACTTGGGTGAGTGTTTAATATCATAGCTAAGCAAGAAACAATCATCAGTATCTTTATCTATAGCCAAGACAGAGTATATTGCAACAACATCATGTTGTACATAGGCTCTTTGGATGAATCAAACTCTAATAGATATACACGTTGAGTATGATGATCCCATTCCAATCTATTATGATAATACAAGTGCCATCAATATCTCAAAGAACCCGGTGATGAACTCCAAGATGAAGCAAATTCCAATTAAGTATCACTTTCTATGGGAATGGGTTGCAGAGAAGAAAATCAAAGTTGACTATGTGGGAAAAAAAGAACAAGTGGAATACATCTTTACAAAACCTCTTCCATAGGAAGCCCTTGAGTATCTTTGCCATAGACTAGGAGCAATTTCCACTCCAAAATGAATACATTTGAATGCTTATTTTATATGTCTTAGATGTACACGAGGAAGCACCATAAATAGAACAAAGGGGGAGATATTTATCATATGCAAAAGGTAAGTTCTTGGAGATAGAGAGAATAGAGGCATGTTTCTAAGGGGAGCGATTGTCACAAGGGAATAATGAGTGATATGAATTTAGAGTGATACCCTTTATCAAAGGGGGAGATATTATTCATATGAAGGGAAAGAGAGTAATCAAAGGATTATAAACACAACGGAAAATCAAAGGAACGTAAACAGGGGAAGAAACCCCAAGGAAATTTCAGTCAGGGGGAGAAGCCCAAAAGGAAGATACCCTTTGTGATTGATGTCAAAGGGGGAGATATCGAAACATTGATAAAGAGTGTAAGCATGAATTTTATCAAGACTAAGTGTTGTCATCAATGTTGGTGTTGACATCAATGCCAAAGGGGGATATTGTCGGAAAATTGTATTAGGTTGATGGATAGTTGGTATAGATTGTTGGTTTTCATTGATGTCAACTATTGGAGAGTGATATTGTAGATTTATGTCAACCCTTAGTGATTTATGTCAACCCTTAGTGATTTATGTCAACCCTTGGAGAAAGTATGGTAGTGAATTCTAGTAGCACAAAGGTTTGGGTAATGGAACCAAGTTGGTTTGATGTAAAGATGACTCATTATTGTCTTGTCATGGTTGATAATAATTACAAATGGATGAACTCCAAAGTGGTCCCCTTATGGTGAAATCCCTCACAGGAAGATGCTTTGCGGATTGAGTTATCCTAGAAGTATGGTTAGAGAACCCATGCTTATTTGTGGAATAATGAGAAGAAGGTCAATGAATTTTTCTGTAAAACTATCCTAGATGGATATTTCTTGTCATGTCATTTTCGGTGGTATGTGGAACGTCAAATAACTCCTCACGGTTAGAGAGTTATGGCCATGAGAAGTTGGAGAACTCAGGTTTGGGTAATGGACCCAAGTTTGTTTGATGGATAACAGCATGAGTTTTGATATATTTTCAGGTAATACTATTCTATATGGATAGTACATGTCATTCCATTTCTGGTGGTATGTGTAATGTCACATAAATCCTCACGGTTTGAGAGTTATGGCCTTAAGAAGTTGGAGGACCCTCATATGTCATCTAGAAGCCCAAAAAGGTCAAAGTAGTCAAAGTGGTTTAAAAGATTTTAAAAGGTAAATAATAAAGTGAAGTGATGAGTGTATTATAATTCAAAGTGAATACAAATAAAATTATTTCAATAATAAATTTAATGGAGAAATTAGATGTGGGTTAACCCTAAAATAAGGAAAGTGGGTAAAGTGACCTAGAAGATGTTTTTAAAGAAGCTACTTGGAGAGTATAAATAAGAGACAAGGCTCTCTGATTTTAGACACACTTGAGCATATTTAATACCTATAGGTGTCTGAGGTAACAAAAGGACATATAAGTCTAATTTCTAAGGGAAGGTGAAGAAAAGAAGGCTGGAATTCAAGGGTAAATTATTTTGATGATGTTTTCTAAGGTATGTTATTTACAGGTCAGCTCACCATTTTTGCAATAACTTTTTTTATAGAATGATTCAGACCATGAAATTTCTATTCCATTGGGGAATCATATCCCAGTATCTATGGTAAAATATTTATCTTGTGGGTTACTGTATTTTTGGAGTTACACTTCGTGGAAAATAGGGTTTGTGGCTAGTCCTGAAACTAGTCTAAAATAGGTGTTTCGGGTAAAAACGTCATAACTTCTTCATAAAAGATCCAAATTTAGTAAGATAAAATGTGTTGGTTATAATACAGTCTTTAGTATGTTTTGTAATAGTTTTAGATTGATTAAAAAAATATTATGTGTGAGGAACGCTCTATAAGGTCGCTCTCTAGAATAAGCCAAAATTCATAAAGGCATGCATTCTTGATATAACTCCTTTTCTGAGAGGTTCCAAGTATTGACACCTAGATAAATTGCATAAAAAACATTGAAGAACATTGTATATCATTTTCACATCTTTATTCATTACAGGTACAAAGTTATGATTATTTCAAGTTAGGGTTGTTGACTAATCCAAAACTAGGCATGTGAGACTAAAGAAAAGTTTGATGAAAATGCTAGTCTCTTGTTGTTAAAGTTAAGGAAGGTTTGTAGGAATGTGATTATATACACTAGGTTTTATTACAGAGTTACAAGTCATATTTGTATGATGAAATTGATGAGGGCATTTGGTTGAGGTACATGTTGGGTACATGGTTGAGACAAGTAGTTCATGAGTTGGCACATACATGAGATGTATAGTTGATGATGTTAGAACATATTGATGAGTCATAGTTGATGAGTAGTTGAGACATGATTGGTACATACTTGGTACATGCTTGGAGGGACTTGTTAGTAGTATTGTTGACACATGTTTTATGGATGATGTAGCATACTTGTATTATTAGAAGCACATATTGATCTTGGTAATGATTATGAGTGGTTGTGTTATACTTGGTTGATGCACATCTTTGAGAGTTGTCTTGGTGATTGATATTGGTGAGTAGAACTGATTTGGTTGATAAAATTGATGAGACAGATTGTTTTGATAGGTCATTTCGACAAGTTGTTGAGACAGATTATTTGTACAGGATTCGTGCATGGTTGATGCACTTGTTCATGGTACAGGTTGAGGTACAGGTTGGTGCATGGTTGATGCACTTTTTTATGGTACTGGTTGATTATAGGTTGGTTGGTACAGGTTTGTGCATGGTTGATGCACTTGTTTATGGTACAGGTTGATTGCAGGTTGAGGTACAAGTTGATGCATGGTTCATGTTATTGGTATAGGTTGTTTGGTACAGGTTGATTGGTACATGTTTACATCAATATATCTCACAATGATTGTGTGATGGTGGTTCCATCATTCTACTTATATTTCAGGTTAGTTGGATGGGGAAAGGATAGGTGGTTGTATCCACCTTTTGGTTGTAGACGGAGAACATAGGGGGTTGTATCCTCCTTTTGGTTGTAGTAAGATAATTGGGGAGTTGGAGCTTCCCTTAGGTTGTAGTCTGAGAAACTAGGGAGTTGGAGCCTCCTTCCAGTTGCAGCTGGAAAACAAAGGAAGTTGGTGCTTCCAATGAATGTAATTATTCGAGACATATAAGAAAAAGAATTTTGTGGTTTTCTCCCACTCTGGGTTTCCACGTAAAACATTGGTGTACTGTGTATGTGTATGATTGTTGATTTGTTCATTGCTTATTTGCTCTACAGTTTTTGGATGATAATGCTACATTGATATAACACTTAGATTATATGGTTAAAAAGGATTAAATTTCTCTATTACTAATTCACCCCCCATCTCAGTAATCCAACAACTTCTACACATAGGAAATCTAGCCTAGTGTTTATGGATCAAATGTGTAAAGTGAGGAAGAAAGTAGATGCCAATGAAGCTGTGTTTTTTGTATTGGTACACGGATTGAAGGAAGGTGAATCACAATGGGGAAAATCATATATGTACATGGGTTGGAGTAAGGTGAATCACGTATAGGTTTTCTGTACAAGAGAAGGTCCATAAAGGATGACGTCAATAGCAGTACATATGATGTCATTAGGTTGTACAATTGGTCTATAAAATATTTGTGGGTAGATAATATTTCCAAGGAATTGTTGAGGTTTGGTTTTCGGATTTGTATGGTTATTAGAGGAGAAGGTTGTCCTCATATTTTGGTGTATTTGTATTGATTGGGAGGGATTTTTTTCCGTCACAATTTCTGAAATTAGCAAGGTTACATAAAAAAAATTGTTTCTCATATATGTGTTATTATTCATCTCTAGTCTTGTTGTTTCTGATGCATATATTTTCATTCAATAATTTTCAGTGTAAAATGTTTGAGTGATAACAACTAGGGTTTATTGTTAGCTCACTAGGAAGCAATTTTCATATCTGAAAATTAGTCAGATAGAGTTACATGTTAAAATTGACAGGATTTGGATACACCATATGTTGCAATAGAATGAACATCTACCCATTCAATCCCACTTAAACCTATTGAGAAAATAGACGAATCCCATAGGAGTAAGAAAGTAGGGGGTAGTCAGTGGATTCCACTAGGTCCAGAAAGGTCAAGATTAGTCCCTTAGTGGAGACAACATACTGGATGGGAATGTGTGATGAGACACTGTGACCCTCCAGGGGTCACTGTGACTAATTAACCAAGGGTGAACTGATGTAGGTGTGCACAAAAATCATGTGCATCTCCTTTGAAAAATAAGAATCCTACATGCACAAATCCATCTACGACATTAATATCCCACAAGATATGACAACAACCAAATATTTATGATAGTAATGATTGATATGAAAAGGTAGTTACACCATGCCAAATTCATTCAATTTTAGGAGAATGAGATCATTATTGACATTGATAGGAGGACGGTTTTCCTAATTCAGAATAAAGGAGGAGTTAATTTTAGTGGATTGTAGAAAGCTCAACCTTAAGGATATGAAATTTGATCAGTGTCTAAAACAATGTATTTTATGGCTTGGATGAAAGGTAATATCGGAAAACTCATGGGGGGAACTAGAAAATAAATCCAAGATCAATGAATGAAATGCACCATTATAGTTTCATTATCTTGAGGACAAGTAGAGTGTTCTTCCCCATTATTTGTTTCTCGAGTCTGAGAGCACTCTTCCATTTCTATCGTAGTAAGGTGTCAATAGAAATAAGTGCATAACTCCATTAACTAGTTGTGGGATATCATAAGACACTCACTCTATCTAACATGGAATCCTCAATTAAACCCCAAGCATGAACAAAGTATAATTCCATGAAGGAACAATTTATTCTCGATCCCGTGTTTCCATGCAATGTATACTTTGAGGGGTCAACGATTGGGAAGATTTCTATGCTAAAATGTGTCGATTATAACATCATGGACTCCAATCAGTTCCCCAAGTTATAGAGTTGGCATTAAGATTTGGCATGACCAAGGTGTTTCTTTATATGAGAAGAACATTATGTAATGAAGAACAACCTTATGAAGTTAATACAAGAAGAGATTCAAATTTTGAAGTTATTGTGTCTATTTAGCTTCATATTGTATTAATGTTGTTTTATATTATCTTTATGACAGATCCGATTAATGGGATATATTTATTTATGGCTACAAAAAAACATGGCTTCCTTTAATCTGAGCTAGGAATGTTTCCACGGTTTTGAGTTTAATCTATCTTGCACAAGACCACAGCGAGCATAAGACTGTATGGATTTGTCTAAGAATTCTTCTTACCCTTCCCTATTTTCTTTGTCTTGATTGCGCTTCGGGTGAGAATTATTCCCTTCAAGGAAGATGAAAATGCCAACGCTTTAGACTACCTCTATACATTTTGTTGGTAACCTGAGAAGGACCATTGTCTGATCAATTTCACACCAACAAAATGGTTCTGTTGTCGGGACCTATTTCAAGAGGAACCTGTAGGGAGAATGCTTCCACAGATCCACTGATATGATATTCGCCAATGGTGGGAGAAATTAAGATTGTATTAAAACCAGGATCAAAACCTATAAGGAATAGACCATATTGTCTTAACCCCGCGGTGAAAGAGAAGGTTAAGAGGGAAATAGTCAATATGCTTGAGGCCGGAATGATTTTTCCAGTTGAAGAAGCATAGTGGGTTAGCCCTATCATGATATAGATCGATAAAGGTACAAAGGACATTATGGTATTTGTAGACTAAAGAAGCCTTAACTCTTCCTATGTGCATGACCCTTTTCCCACACCTTTTACTGACGAGGTGCTAGAACAGGTTGTGGGCAAAGAGTCTTACTCATTCACATATGGATTTTTGGGGTACCACCAAGTGAGAATTACCAAAGAAGACAAAAAAAAGACCACATTCATAATGGAATGGGGTTCATTTGCATATAATGTGATGCCCTTTAGTCTGAAGAATGCACCTATAGTTTTTTCTCGGATTGTGATAGTATCCCTCCAAGAATTCATTCAAAAATGTATTGAAGTCTATATGGATGACTGGACTATGTACAGTCTACTGAAAGGACATGTGGCACTACTACAACTAATTTTTGATCAATATAGAGAGCTGCGAATACATTTAAACCTCAGAAAGTGTATATTTTGTGTGCCACATGGAAATCTGTTAGGCCAGATAGTATGCCGAGAAGGAGTGTTGGTAGACCTAGCCAAAGTTGTAGCCATTTTGAATATGCCACCTCCTACAAGTGCTAAGAAGTTTCGCTCAACACTGGGGCACACATAGTGCTATCACAAGTTCATCAAAAGGTATGTGACTATTACTGCACCCCTGGAAAATCTACTCAAGAAGTATGAATTGTTATAGTGGACACCAGAGTGTGATCGAGCATTTGACATCTTGAAGGAAAATCTCAACACAACACCTATTTTGATATTTCCCAATTGGGAAAAGAAATTTCATGTAGATGTGGATGCATCAGGTATTACCCTGGGAGCCATCTTGGCACAACCAGGAGATGGAAATACGGATCATCCCATCTATTTTTCTAGAAGGAAGCTATCGCAATTTGAATGCAACTATACAACTACAAAAAGGGAGGGTTTGGATATGATTTATGATTTACAAATGTTTAGACATTACCTATTAGGTACTCATTTTAATTTTTTAACTGATCATTCTGTGTTAAAATATATATTTAACAAGCCTATCTTGGAAGTAAGAATTTGTCGATGGTTGTTACAGTTTCATAAATTTTGATTTGAAGTGATCATCAAACCTGGAAGATGCAATGTGGGTCTCGATAATATGTCCATATTGGAGTCACGGGAGAGTGGCGGAGCAATCGATGATCATCTCCCAAATGCATAACTCTTCCGAGTTGAGGTAGTACCAGAATACCTGGAAGACATAACAATCTTCCTAAGTATAGGGGCCTACTTAGAAACGTACTCCACAACTCAGAAATGCTATATGGTGGTTCGAGTAGTGGACTATCAATTGATCATGAGGAAATTGTGTAAGTTGGGCCTCGACAGTATCCTTAGGAGATGCATTTTGGACCATGAAATATATGATATCCTCTAGGAGTGCCACAATGGAGTTGCAGGAGGCCATGTTGGAGGAAAGGCCACTGCGTAGAAAGTCCTCCAAGATGGATTTTGGTGGGCCACACTCTTCAAGGATGTGAAGGAGTATGCTATATATTGTGATGTTTTCCAAAGAGTAGGTAAGCCATAAAGACAAGACAAATTTCCTCTTCAGCCAGTTTGAGCTTTGTAAGCATTCGAGAAATGGGCGGTTGAATTTATTAGACCAATCAACCCCATAGCTAAGAACTCAAAGACCAGGTACATTATCACCACAATCTATTACCTAAAAATATGGGCATATGTAGCCATTGTTTAGGACCATTCAACTGATATTGCTGGTAGGTTTATTTCTGAAAACATTATCACTCAGTTTGGATGTCCTAGGAGTCTGACTAGGGATCAGGGTGGTCATTTTATCAGTAGTAAAATAGTAAATCTTACAACAGAGTTCTTAATCCAGCATCATAAAATAATCTCCTACCATCAAAAAGACAATGGCACAGTAGAGGTGTTTAACAATATTCTGGAGAGAGGTTTAACGAACGTTTGTTGCACAAACAAGGAAGATTGGGATGACAAAGTCCCAATAGTTTTATGGACTTACATGACAACCACGAAGAATATCCACAAGTATACTCCATTTCATATAGTCTATGGGAAAGAGGTTATGGTACCTGTAGAGTTTATTACCCCTATTTTATACATTGCGTAGATTACACATATGTCAGAGGATGAATCAGTTGCGCAAAGGGTTATGGAGTTGCAAGAACTTGATGAGACCATTGTTTTAGCATAATTTCATTAATCAGTTGAGAAATATAGGCATAAGGCTTGGAATGATAGGCATATTAATGCTAAAACATTTGCGCAAGGACATAAGGTCTTACTTTATGACAGTCAATACCAGAAACATCCAAGTAAGTTGTGCATGCATTGGTTGGGACCATTCGTAGTTGTGGAGATCCAACACACTAGAGCAGTCAGACTCGCGCAACTGGATGGTAAACTTCGGTCAAGATGGGTGAATGGCACTCTCCTAAAACCCTATATTTCTCAAGACTGAGCTAAAGTATTGTTTCTCCAGTCCAAAGGAGCATGTATAGTAGTTAGAATTTAATTTCTGCAATTTCTTTAAATTCAGTTAATAAAGTCGCAGTGTGCATTGTGGTGTTGCAACATGTATTTCATTTATTTTCCATCTAAGTATTACTTTGGTGTAGAAATTCTTACTCAACCATGCAGGATCATAAGATTCATGATTCCATTAAATACAATCATCAAATATGAGAAGGACCTCATTGTGTTTGGAGGGAGAGCGAATCTGAACACAATCCTAGTCCATGTGCCACACGCACCCTGTCTAGTCATAGCCTTTATGATTTCTATAGTAACCTGTATGAACTATGTTAGACCATAAATCCACGATACAGGTGAAATCAATATTCTTTCCAGGATTCTCAACTATTCAAATGGTAAGGCCTGTAGCCGACTATGTCCCTGCCCAACTTTTTCAGTAAATGCCTAAATCCCCCAAGAGATTTACCTCATTAAACAGTCCTGTCAGAAACCTCAGCTCTAGGTTGGGCCTATAGGGTTAATCATGAGTGTTCTAGGAGTAATGATAGAGCCTGCCAATTGGCCTGAGTATAAGGTTGCGTGAACTCAGCGTAAGACTTATTGTTTTCCATTTTGTAATTTAGATTTCTACAACTGTCATAAACCCTTCAAATTCTCTTTGTCGTGACCCCGAAGCCCAATATAGTTGGTCTAAGTTTCTTAGAAATACATATTAGCGATGTTGAGAGCTACAGGAAGAAAACGTTCTCTCTCCAAGGAAGTATCTCAAGACGAGATGTGTGATCCCCAGGTTGAGGTCATGGGTGACCTTAAAGGGAAGGTCAAGCACGTAAAGCTCCTAGACCTCGACCTAACAAAACAAGTGTTATTCCCAAAACTGAACATTGATGTCTTATGGAATGTGGTTGGAGAAGACATGGGAGGGTTGCAATTTGTATCGAATATGGATTTCATCAACCTATTTAACTCCAAAATCATGAATCTCCAAGACTTGCCAATCTTTGGCACCACCAGTGAGGTTGCATGGTGTACCAAGTTCCTCATCAGTTGGGTACATGACTAAAGATTATGGCTTGACAGACGGTACCCCATTCACATAGAATATATCCATTAACTCACGGGTCTATCCATTGAAGGCGAAGACATCTCAAAATGGTTACATGGCCCCAATAAACATGGGAAGAAGAAGGGAGAACCCAGTATGTATGAAATATTTCATACACAGAGAGGGGGCACACATCCAAAATTGACACCATTTTACCAGATACGGTCATAACATCTTGCTACGTGATTTATAGAAAGGTAATGAGGTCCTACTACAAGGGCGAGTGCATGTTGGATGACCTCTCAGTGGCAGATTTTTATGCCAATGGAGCAGTGTTCAATTGGTTTAGCTATATGTTGGAGGAACTCCTAGTAGCATGCGAAGAAGCACAGGAGAAGAGAAGAACCTTCACATATGCATACCTTCTTGTTGAATTCACCATGCTAAAGTGGATTCCACCCTTAGGAATACTGTTATCACCAATAGATAAAGGTCAACTAGCAAAGATGTTTGAGCCTTGTCACTCAAGGTCAGACTCGGAGAACACAACATTCAATAATGCAACATTCCTAAAGTGGTACAACCGGTTGCTTCACGCAACTCAGAGGTTGCATGTACCACAATAGAATATCAATATGAACATGAGGAATATAGTGTTAGGGTTGAATCACCACCATACATTTGTTTGGCCCAGGCCTGTTAAAACTGAATATTTTCATTAACAAATGCTATCATTTTACTTTAATGAGGAGGCCTTTGACAAGGAAGTAATTTCATGGCCAGGAGTGAAACACAACCTGCGCAAGTCAGGCATGCACTACCTTCTACCTATGGAGATATTGAAGAAGAAGGAGAATAAAGAAGGGATAGGAATGAGCTCAAGCCTAGAGGAGAAAAAACAAGATGCTCCAATGCATATCGAATCAAAGGAGGAGGAAGAAGAATTGCAGCCGCTGGAATGAAAGAAGAGGACATTTCCCATGTTCCCACAGCTTCCAGAGAAGGCTATGATGACAGGTAAATATGTCAATTACATCCTTAGTGCAACATTCATTGCAGATCCTTTAGTCAAGAAACCCAGGACCGACCTATCCCGAGTGAAATATCATGAACCTTCAACCCATATCATCAACCATACCTCATACTTCAGGAAGAACATCATCAATATTCAGGATGAATTTGAGTCAGATACCATTGCATCAACCACCATTATCAGTGAACAACCCCCATCAACCCCACAAACTCAATCTCCACCACAAGAAATAACCACCCAATGCCAAACCATTGAACCGAATACCATGCAATTGGATCCCTCTGAACTACTCGAGAAGATACTAGAACTCACTGGTCTAACCACAGAAGTACCAAGCCTATCAATTGTTCCATTTGTTCCAATCCAAGACAATTTTCCTTTGTTAGAGGCTTAGATTTTTCCCATACCACAAGCCTCAAGCCCTCAGTGCCATATCTCAACGATCAACATTGAGAGTGCCATATAAAGAGGCGGAATCACAGACATCGTGGTATAGAAACAGGAAGAAGTACCAAAGCTTCAGAAGGAGATTGAATCAACATCAGGATAGAGTGCAACCTCGTTGCAAGAACAACTAGATCTAGTACTCCAAAACCCACAACAGTGCACAGAGTTGGTGCAGCTTTGCTTGGTGAAAGTAGAGATACTCCCATTCCTTCCATAAACAGTAAGGATGAGACTTGTGTAGCCACCGCAAGGTCCATCTACAAGGGAGGAAGAGATGGAGACATCGTCATAACATTAAACGACCAGTGGAATCCCACTGCAGGTCCACGTACCCAGAGATTCCACTACTTGTTCTGGTGACCTCACTTAATGACCATCATCGCATCTAATTGGTATGATCAGAGATTCAATTGATCAATTAGAGAAAAGGCTCTAGCAGGCCAAACAGGATGCAATGTTTTCTAAGGATGAATTACTCCTCACGCAAGCACATTGGACGTAGGAGGAGTATGCAAAGATCTAGGTGGAGAAAAAACTAGAAAGGGTCTAAGAAAATCTTGCAGAAGCCTAGAGAGTGATTTGAAGGACAACAACACAACTACATGAATCCAATGTACCAGGAGAGATGATACAACTGATCAAGTTACTGTAGGGGGCATGGACGGAGTTTTCCATTCACACTAAGAGCCTTGAAGCATAGTTGCAGAAGAATAAGCATGAAGCATAACATTAGCCATGGAAGCTTTAAGAAAAAATGGAGAGAGTTGTGCTTGAAGGAAATAATGCAAGGGAAACCCTACATAAAAAAAATGCAGAATGCACAAATATTTTCCAAGAAGTTAGTGAATGGATGGGGATCATTTTACGATGCAACCAGACCTTGGAGGACTTACCATGAAGATCCAATGATTTAACGAGGAAGTTTCCATCGCCATGGATCCACTGGAGTAGCAGGAAAAGTTCAATCAGATCCAGGAAGACAACAATGAGTTGAATGATCTATTTGAAGCACAATAAGTAGCTAAGAAAGAGATACATGAATTTTGACTGGTTTTTTAGACATATTATATGCAGATGCATCAGGTAGATTCTACATCCTACTCGGAATGCAACTACCTGGTCACGTCCAAACCTAAGGGATGCATTACAGACATGACTCAGCAGTTTGTGGATGAAGCTTCACTGATTGCTAGGAAGTCGCACGACAAGGTCGTTAATTTCCAAGGGGTAAAGAAGAGATCCCTGGAATTGGTCCCATATTTGGGCCCTTCATTTGAAGAGGTGGAAAAATATAGTACTCAAGTAGAATCTGGGAGAAAAGCAGAGACAAAAGACAAAGGAAATAAACAGGCCAGTCCAGAGGCCACTGAAGAACCAAGGACTTGACTCAAGGGTGAGTTAAGGATTGTGGACAGAGCCTGTTAGGCCCTTCATTATTTTGTTAGAAGTTGTGCATGGGATGATGCAGTTCCAATTTTGATCAAACAAAACTTGCACAAGTCACAGAGGAGCGATATAACAGAACAAGGAAAGAAACCGAAAATGGTTGGAAGGAAGGACAACACAACACCAACATAGAGAAAGAAGTTACAAGAGAACAATAACAAGAAATCATGCGAAGTCTCAAACCCAGAAATACCAATTAGCTCATATATATGGGATGAATACGATTGTAAAGGGTTGATTTTGGTTGGAGTTTGGTTGGATTTTAGGATTTACTATTTGTTGATTTTGCGCTATTTGTATTATTGTCCATTCTGGGTAGATGTTAGCTATGATTCTAGATTTTGGGTTTTGGAAACCAGACCAAGTCTGTAAAGAGTCATGTCCAGTTGTGTTGGTAAAATAGAAAGGGTTTTGGGTTAACCTTGTCTCTCAGTAATAGAGTTGATGTTAATCTTTGGCATGACCAAGTTGTGTCTGTATTTGAGGAGAAAATTATGTAATGAATAAGAACCTTATGAAGTTAATACAAGAAGAGATTCAAATTTTGAAGTTACTGTGTGTTTTTAGCTTCAGATTGTCTTAATGTTGTTTCATATTATCTTTATGACATATCTGATTAATGGGATATAGTTCTTTATGGCTGCAACGCAACTCTGTTTCCTTTAATCTGAGTTAGGAATGTTTTCATAGTTCTGAGTTTAATATATCTTGCGCAAGACCACATAGAGCATAAGACTCTATGGATTTGTCTAAGCATTCTTCTTACCCTTCCCTATTTTCTTTGTCTTGGTTGCACTTCGGGTGAGACTTATCCCCTTAAAGGAAGATGAAAATTCCAACTCTCTAGACTACCTCAGTACCTTTTGTTGGTAACCTGAGAAGGACTCTGGTTTGATCAATTCCACGCCAACACCATTGTCCTGAAGGTAATCTTGTTGATGTATTTATCTGTGATACTTACTTGATGGTATCTTGACCTCAGATCAATCTTTGAGAATATGTTGGCATCCTTTAACGGATCAAAGAGATAATTAATCCTTGGAAAATGATACTTGTTCTTTATAGTTACTTTGTTCAATTGTCTGAAGTCAATGCACAATCTCAATGTACCATATTTCATCTTCACAAATAAAACTGGGGCACCCCAAGGTGACACACTTGGGCATATATACCCCTTCTTCAGGAGTTCTTCAAGTTTCATTTGTAGTTCCTTTGGCTCTAGTGTATTCATTCAGTAGGGAGTCCTGGATGCTAGAGTTGTTCCAGGAATTAAGTTTATAGAGAAATCAATATCTCTCTTTGGGGGTAGTCCCGGTATCTCCTTGAACACATCCTCAAAATATTCCATCATTGCATGATCCTCAATATTTGGCACTTTATCCTTAGGTGCTTCCTCCATATGAGATGCAAATATTTGACAATCCTTCCTGTAACAATTCTTCAGCTGCATTGTTGAGATCTATTGGACATTAACTTCCTTAGGAATTCCTTGGATTATTCTTTGGTTCTCTTTCTCATTCAGGAAAGTGAATTCCTTGTTATGATAGTCTAAGACAACATGGTGTTGGTCTAACCAATCTATCCCAATTAGACAGTCATATGAACCCATGGGTAGGATGTTCAAATATGCCTTGGTACTTAACCCATTCATGTCCACTGGACATGATTAACTAGCTCAACAACTTTTCTCTTAGCTCCTATAGCCAAGTGCACCCACCAAGATTTCCCATGCTTTCTTCTTGGAAATTGCAATATTTCCACTACCTTAGGATCTATATATCTATTACTAGATTCTGTATCTATTAAAATAGTAAAGGAATGGTTATTGATCATACCTTCTACTTCAATCATGTGTGATTGAAATTTTTCTTGATTGTTGTCCAGGGATGCATAGATCCTTGGTACACTTCTGCCCATGTCATCCATTGTTTCTTCTTGTTGTACATTATGGAAATCTCTCATATTATATTTTTTGTGAGGACAATCTCTATACAAATGATCTCCTGTATAACCCCAACATTGAATGGGTGTCTTCCTTTCCCTTTTCCAACCAATCTTAGTCATTTTGGGCTCTTTGGGGGTTTCTAGTCCCTGAGATTTGTTTTTGAAGAAGGGTGGATTTCTCCCCTTCTTCCTCTGTTCCATATTGAAATTATTCTTATATTCCCAAGATCTTTGGAAAGTAGGCTTTCCCTTATGCTGATCATATAAGAACTTGGCTCTTGTTATGGTTTCCTGCAATGTCTTGGGATCATCTTATTGAATCTTGTCACTGATAAAGGATGGAAGCCCACTCATATACCTATGAATCTTAACAGTCTCATCCTTGATGAAGGAGGCATACTTCAATAGTTCTAAAAATATCCTTTCATACTCATCAATGGTCATGTTGCCCAGTTTGATTTCAAATAACTCTTTCATATTTTTGTCATAATACCTCTTGGTTAAGTATTTCTTCTCAAAATGCTTCCTGAATTCCTTCCAAGTCACATTTTTCTCTATAATGTGTTGCACCTACACAAGTTGATCCCACTACATGGATGCCTTTCCTTTAAGATGGTATATAGTAGCAATTATTCCTTCTGCATGAGAACAATAGTTATGTAGTTGGAAGTACTTCCTCATGCCTAACAACCATGTCTCAACATCTTCATCTTTCTTGTGTTCACCATCAAAAGTAGGAGGTTTTATTTTGTTCATTTCTCCTCGTAGTTCATCCCCCCTAGACCTCTTATGATGATTCCTGATAGGAGAGGACTTGAGTTGTTTTTTCTTTCCTATTGGAATGTCTTTGGGAGTGATGGTGATGTATTCTACTACTCATTGTTCTTCTTTTCTCATCACAGGACCCGTGACTTCCTGGTTTTCTCGAGCCACTTTCCTTATCCAATTTATTTTTAATTCTTTCCAGTCTTTGTATTAAATTCATATTGAATTCTTCCTCCTTCTCTTTGTATTTCATAAGACTTTCATTATCATCCTTGTGACTCTGGACATGTTTCTGAAAATTTCTAATGGTCTCAGCCATATTTATGTCTTGCTCCTTTCGTCCTCCAGGTCCATTGGAGTTGGTTCCTTCCATACCCAACTAGAGATTCATCCCTCTAATTTCATATTGTTGACTATAGAATACCTGTGTATCATCCATATATTTTCCCTCTATGTTGATATGATCTAACCAATCTGTTGTTAATTCTACAAAATGTGCAGCCAACAAAACCTTGTCAGGCTAATTGATTCAAAAATTTTATAAAAGAACATGAACTATTTTGGTTCAATAACCTATCAGAATTATTTCCTCTAATTTTCTGATTATTTTTCTAATAATTTCCTTTTTCTGGGTGAACAACTATGTTCTTTTGTTCCATACCTTTCCAATGACTACTTCCTTTCTCAATTTTAAGCTTTGAGCAAAAAGTTATATACCTTTAAAACTTGTGCTTTTTTCTCTGTTGCACTCCTTGTGCATATGATCTCTTTTCTCTGAGATAAATTGCTCTTAGATATTTTTTGGATCCTATCATAAAGTTCCCAGACATTCTTTTCTTCTTTAAGTGCAAGACCGTACAATTCGATACCCCACAGACTCCTTCTCTAAGCCCCATTTTCATCCTTAAAAACAAATAACTTTCGGGCACTGGCCATTTTTCTTTGGAAATCAATCACATGTGACCAAGCACTAGCATATAGGATCTTATCAGGAGCCTAGGGAACTTCAGGGCTCTGGAAATTTGGGCTTTGACGGTTTCTCCTTCTACACATCAGAAAACCCCTAGACCGCCAAACTAACGAACTCACTATGCAATAATACACCTTCGAGACCTTATTATAAGAGCTCTATGTTTAAGCTCATAACCAAGGTCTTAAATATATTACCAGACACTATGACCACAATATTATGCATGTTCCAATATCGTTATTGGAAAAATCGTTAATCCATCGATCACTTTAAGATCGATGGTCATGGACGATTGTAGAACTCGAACATGCTCACAGTTTAACAACAACCCCAACTTCCACAATGGAAAGATGTGCGATGGAGCGAAAATCAAAATGCATTGTTGATCTTCCTCTCGATGGAGATATACAATCCCGGATGATTGTAGGATGTGAAATATCCCCCTCATTAATTTACCTTTAGACTTCCCCAATCGTTTCCATCCATTGATCTATCCCTTGTAGAATCAATGGTCACGATTATATCATCGTTGATATTTAATTTTCGACGGTCATAATATCACCCCTCGTTGGCCTATTATTTCCGAACTTATGAATCTTTCGGTGTCCACTTATTACAACTATCATCAACTAAAGTGGTGACATGTGGCCCCACCTTTGAGTGACACATGTCGGATCGTTGTTGGTTGAACAGGGCCTGTCAAAAGTACAAAACCAGATGACACGTGGCATGCCTATAGGAGGTCCACATCACCCTGGGTTACATCATCATTTCACTTCACATTCCATCACTTCGCTACTTCATAATTTCAGGCTTCAAGAGATCCTACTCCCGCACACTCTATAAATCCTGAATGTAGGACCGACAAACTATTGAACTGGTGCTTCTTCGGAGCTTTGACGCTCTGGTGATTTGGAGATTCTTAAATACGGGCTTCAGAAATTATTTGTGTTGATCACCATATAATAAATCAATGGATCACACCCTCTCATTAACCAACGACCACGATAAAATCTAGGACACCAGGGTTTGGGAGTCCCGGACTATCCACACTCTGAACCCTTCTGGAGTGCCAAATATCCAGACTTCTAGATCTGTTTCCACGTATCATCTCCCAATCAACGGTCAATATTAACTCTGACCTGTTGAGTTCTCAACACACCCTAAAATCTTTTATGGATTTTTTTTCTCTTTTGGGTACCACTTGTTTTATTTTGTTCTTATTTCTGAATTGAGTTTGTTCTGGAGGGATCCCTAATTTCATTTTCATGTCTCATCATCGATCAAGTTGGATTTATTTGAACCTGTCAAAGTGAAACATTTGTGTCTAAAAAGAACTTGGCATTTTAAATTAGAATCTGCAGCTAAAATTGTGACCCAGACACTTATGTTCGACGTTGGCAAAATCCTAACAAGTAAAATGACCACATAGTAACAATAATTGTTGATTTCCAATGTATAATCGACATTGATAAAAACAAGAGTAGATTTGTGTTGGTTGTTTGCAAATAAGATCAAGGAAATGGTTGATTTCCCATCGATGTCGATGAAATATGAGAGTGATAAACATTGACATGGTCCATGATGAACCTTTGATAGTTGATTACTGATGTGTTTGTTCGGGGTCGGTGAAATATCAAATATTTAAATCTTGGAAAATATTTTTCATTAACACATCATCGATCACTAATCGTCGATGCATTTTTCGGCATCGACAAGTTTCAAGGGAGGTAATCCGGGAACACTTGTTTAAAATTATCGTTGATCGTTGATCCTTGATAATTTTTCAACGTCGACAGGTTAGGACCTATTTTTAAAACTCTTATCTAATGAAAATCCCCAATTCTGAATAACACGATAAAACAAAGATGCCAATCTCAAACGCCACGTGTATTTTCCGCGTAGGCATTTCGTATGAACTAATTTCATCCTGGGTCACCTTAGGTTTCCCCGTGTCCTAGTCACACTTCCAAGTCAGCATTTCCACATTATCATTGTATGACAAGATGGGTCGGCATCGAAGTTTTTTCCTAGAGATATAAATAAGAAGTGTCTAAAGAAAAGCGTTGACTCTCGATCCACCTATTAAATTAGATGAACGACGGGACATTTTCAACACAAAATAAGATCGGATTATTCCATTTAATAGAACAATTAATGTTTCACTCCACATAGTTTCTTCCCCATGCATTGATCGAACAATGAGAATTTGAAATCACCGATAAAATTCATTATATCCCGCCCCTGTGCCGTCAACCTACGACTTCATTTAGATTTCGAGCATAATGCAGATCTTGTGGCAGATTTTGTAGAACCACAACTACATCCCAAATTGAATAATTGATGAGACAAGGTAAGTATTATCTCCATTTAAATCACTAAGAAAACTTTGAACACCTACATTCTACACATAAGTTTCTCATTTCTAGAGCAACCGAAGAAACAAACAGAGTGTCTCAAGAGTTGCGTTTGATTCTCAGAATTTCAAAGCTAGGTTAAGCTAGTGCCAAGAAGAGGTATGATTAATTTTATCTTTTCGATGGTCTCATTTTTATGTATCATCATTATGTTGAGCACTCAACACACCCTATAAATTCTACGTAAAATTTCACTTTCTGGGTACCACTTGATATTTTGGCATTGTCTGATATGAAAAATGTGTCCTTTTCTTATTGTTTTTGTTTCTCATTAAGCCTTTAAAATATTTCTTGGACATGTGAAAAGCATTAAATTAAAATACTAATATCTAAATTAGAGAAATGATAGTCTAAGTTTTTCCCAGACATGCTTAAGGATTTCAGCATCAGGAAGGATTAAGCATGAATGAGAACACTAGAGAGAACCAAAGTTGTTGAGCCCCGATCTTTGTCGGTGTCAGCAGACACAAATTTTCATTTGGGACAAGAACCACCAAAAATATCATTGATGACCGATCAATTTGGCATCGAAAAAAGGTTAAAAGAATAAAAATTGAACAAAAAATGAAATAATAATTGCCGACCTCTGAGACGTTTTTGGCATCAAAAGTTTTCTCGAGAGGATACCGCAAATTCCCAATCTACCCACTAAGAATATGACACGATGCGAAGTTTTGGCTCTGAGATACACTAGATACAACACAGTTAAATGTTAATTAATTCTAGAATGTCACACTAATTGCTAATTCGTGCACGAATCAAAGGACCGCTGGAACCTGTCGTCAACCCACATAGAATTTATTTGCAAAGTTTCAGTGGTAGATTGTTTTGAATTTCACCCATTAATCATATTAACTAGTTGATACAACTGGTAGGATCTCTCTCGTTATATTCTCTAAGTCATTGAAAACAAGGTTATTCTATGCACGAAGAAATATGGAACATCTAGAGGAGTGAGACGAGTAGTCCAGGGATAACTTCCAAGGTCTAGTGAGTATATAAAAAAAAGTTTATCAAGTTTTACAGATATGTACTGGTCGATGGATCTTTTATGCTTCATTTCATATGCTTTATCCAATGTCACCCTGCACACCTTCCAGAAGATTGTTTTCGATTGCAGGAACGATGCCTCTAAAGAAACCCACCACCAAGAAATCTCCAAGAGCACCAAAGCTATAGGAACTAGAGGTAGGAGAAGGTTTATCCCTAGTGGTGGAGAGACAATTTGAATTCTCTCTAAAACTAGTTCCCATCATCAAAATCGCCACCAATAAATCTTTCGTTCAACCCTCATCCTTTGGAGACACAAAGGCAAACATTGGGACCAAGATAGTATTCCCTCTTTGGGAAGAAATTTTCAAGAGGATTAGGCAGGAAGAACTCCTCGAATATACTCTGCACAATGATCCTGATACGAGAATACTCGACGATGAATTCCTCTTGAATGTCTGAAAGGCGTATCTACACATGGTGGCAAGGTTACAATTCCACTCTGGTAAAGGATAAGAAGCGGGCCTTCATACCCTATGGGTTCCATATTGGTTTCTACAGGGTGAAGGACACTGCGTAGTCCAAGAAAGAAGGACTAAGCCAATTGGAGTTTCGATTCCAGACTAGCCTCTTTCACAAGCATGACCCCATGGGCTTGGTCTTGAAGCACATGCAACATGATGTAAGAGCATCATCAGGAACAAGCAAGCATGGAGGCGGAAGACAACTGGGATGAACGCCATCACATTTTGGCACATGTCAAAAAAATGTTTTGAAATGTTTTTGAAAGTTTGGATGCCCAGACATTAATGAAATAATTAAGAAGGCGTACTTCCACATTGTAAACAAATCTTGAGAGATCCACTCTCATATGTAGGATGTAGAGGCATTTATGCCAGTTAATGAAAGTAGGTAGATTTAAATTCTAGATTAGACAGTTTAGGATCTAGAGGGAAAGAAAATATAGACACCCTCATCTTTGTATCATTGTATCAATTAGATATGGTATGAAAAACACATTAGCATAGAGAAGAAGTAGAGAGTTGTGGAGAAGAACCCATGTACATAAATTCTGAATTAATATATGAAGCTTTGATTCAAACTCATGGTGTTATAATGTTTTCTATTTCTAACATGCTGAATGTTATGCTTATGGTTATATTATTCTCTCTGTTTTGCATTTACTTTTATGCCCTGTATGTATGATTTCATGTTAAGTGTTTGAAGTCTAAGAGAGAGTAAGGGAATGAGTTTCAATTGTTTCTCTTCTTGAGTAAAAGTTCCTACAAGGAGTGCAGTGAAGCGTCCGCAAGGAGTGCGTTGACAGGTGTTCAGAATTTATCTCTGAAAGCTCATGAGGGATACCGTTGTTCTCATTTCAAATAAAGTGCAAGTCAAGAACAAAAGTCATGCAAGGTGTGTGCAGGCTGGTCGAGACCTTAGAATTTATAAACTAAGGTTGAGAGATTGAAGGATTATTGTTGTAGAGTTGCATAGAGTCAAGTGATTCAAATATTCAAGAATATTTGAAGAAGTGTCACAAGGAGTGCATGAAGAAGTCTTCTGAAGACTCAAAGTTGCAAGGAAGCTCAGGAGGAGTAGTGTTTTCAAAAACATTCGAAGAGAGTTCAGGAATATTGATCCCTACGATGTATTCAAGGAGAGAAATTGGATGGTTGGAATTCTCCGAGGAGAACTCCCGAAACAACGAGGATCGTAGGATCTACATAAACTACAAGGTGGATAAGGGTCAATGAGCCCATCCCTTTGGTATCCAGAATCAACATGGGTCGTTGGTTTTGACCTTTTGGGGCCGTCAGATCATTTCAGGAATTCAGAGTTCGGGAGCCCGGAGTGCAAGCCAAAACCTTGGTTGATCAAGTTCTTGAAACGTGAAAGGAGGTTTCGTGTGTGAAGTCAAAGAGTGATGAGTTTGGGAATTCAGAACTTCATATTTCGAGGTTTTAGAAGTCTTGAGGATGAGTGATCGAGACTTGGTAGGGAGGAAAGTCTGAAATCAGAAGCTGCAATAGAGTATTTGTCGAGATTTTGGGAATTGGGTTTTCGACATTCCCGTTGACAAGGGGCAGAACACTCCACATCAGAAGTACCAAAATCGTGAAACATGAAGGAAATTGAGGAAGTGCATTTCAACATTTCGGAAATTTGGGTTTTGGGACCCCGGGAGTCGAGAGTTTGGTATTTTGGGTTTCAGAGGTTGGAGGGGCAAGGCTCTCAACAATGGGACTTGCAAAATTGCTAAATTCGGTATACCGAAAAGAAAAGGGAAGATTCCCAATGACAATTGGGGTTTGATCGTGGGGTTTATGCCGGTGAATGATCACTCGTGCATAACTCAGGAGGGCCTGTGAACTATAATCAGAGAGGGCGAGTGAATAATTCCCTGAGAGGAATTAAGAGGGTTAGTCAGACTCTAAGGGCTGAAGTCGAAAGATCTTTTCTGGACTCCAACCTGAGGGTTTAGGGGTTTGCGCCACAACAGGTATCATCTTACTGGCCATATGCCCACGATAGTTTTGAGGATGAAATCTTCACCGAAATTTCTCAAGACTGGGAAGAGGTGATGGCGAGGATGGTTGACCCCAAGGAAAACAGATTCAAGGCTATGAGTTGGGATGAGAAAGCAACAGTTTTGGAACAAATAGTTCAAGAGACCATATAGACAAGAGAATAAATGATGTCATTCGGAGTGGTGTGATCTCCCTAGGTAGCTCCAATACAAACTGGGAATTTCTTCAAAGTTAAAGATTTACATGGGATGGGGGGGCTCATGTATCAACAGCCCGAGCTGTTAATGAAGCGGATGAAAGATAACCTAGACCTCATCATAGTTCCAAATCTTTTGAATGAAAACCCAGAAGAAATCCCAGTAGGGGCAAGCGACCCTGATTCCATAAACCTTGTTAATAACAACAGGTCTAATAACCCTGATTCCACAAGGCCATCAGTCGGATTGTCGGCAGGTGCAATGATTCAACCAGAGGAGAGTCGAGTATCAATGGGAGCAGGCATGCCTAATCCTTTGAGTGAATTTATAAATATATACAACAATGATGATATCCCAAAGACATCTCCCAGGACCCCTATGTAGATCCAAGAAGAAAAGGGACCTGAGAAGTCTTCTTTTCCTGATCTCGAGGTCCAGACCTAGGAAATCCCATGAAAGAAAAAAGAAACTGAAAATGTTCCCTACACAAAGAACCCCGAAGCACCGAAGAACCGATTCGACGATCCGAAGGGTAAGTCAGAACCGAAGGAGCCAAAAGAAGGATCCCCACAAAAGGAGGTCGATGATTCGACTACCCACGAGAAAGTGAGTATCGGGTCTTTTCCCGATGTATCTATTTATCTTGATACTCAGATCCCTGATAAGAAACAGGAAGAGGTCGAGCCCTTAGAGTATAATGAGAAATTTCAATAACATGATATGGAACAAGTATACACCCCAGGAAATATGGGAAACACACTTACATGGGGTGATCAACAGATTCCCGAACCGGTGGACAAGGTGGCTGATATCTATGTGATCTCATACCATTGAAAGAAGAGGGCCATTGTCCAAACAACCACAAAGAAAAGGAGAATCACATTGGATCACTCCTTCCTCATCACCACAGAGGAGGATTTGATAAACACAAAAAATTCCATAACATCGAGCTCATCGGTGTGGGGATGGAGATTTCGGATGCCACCCGAGACAGAGCTAAACGAGATGAAATATAGTTGGCCACTTCCATGAAGGATCTAAAACATTTGCACCACTTGTATGAATACTATAAGGGCACCACTCAGACCGTATTTTAACGGAGAAGCGAGTTCGAAGCGACTTACAATAGGTTCACACATGAGCGACACATGTTCACTACAAAGATAGTCGAGCTCTAGGAGGACACTCTCATGGCACTCGCAACATGCAACAAGCCGTAGAAAGACCCGAATACATCGATGCAGTCTAGAAGGGTAGAGATAAATAAGAACACAACATATGAGTGTTGGGAAAAAGAAGTCTTGATAATATGAAGCAATTGACCGAGTACTGGGATAAGATGTCCCAGGAAACACACAGAGAAATTCAAAAGAAATGGGCAAATTGCGAGAAGAATTGGGGTAAAATCAACGAAGCAATGAAGGATATATGAATCCATGAGTTCGATGACCCCGACAACTTCATCGAATTATACGACATAGTCAGATCACATGCCAAGAAGGATTCACTATGGGCCGAAGAGATAGCCAAGGTGACCGATACATCGCTAGGACAAGTGCAAAGATTTATGGAACATCCGATGAAGGCTCAAACCGTGCTACAGTAGTTAAAAACTAGTCTAGTGAAGTATCGAGCGCATGATGTGGATATTAGAGGATTCTATGTGGCTCTGATGGAACAACACAGGTTCCCATGGGCCCAAACCTGGGAAGAGTTGTTTATCAGTTGGCCTAAACATGAGAAAAGTCATCCTTTCAAATAACTATATTGAGTTGATTGTTATAGAAACTGTTAGAATATGACGCCATGTGGCGTATTGTCTTTGCTTAAACTGCACTTAGCCTTTATTTTCAGTTGAACTTTAGATTATAAATAAAGAAATCGACCAATTAGTTAGAGGTCAATGGTTGTGTCAAGAACTCTATATTTCTAGTTGTTAAGAATTATTTTGAATTGAGAAGTCCTTCTAGACCAAAGACAAGTTATTTTCATCAACTGCATGTGTGATTGGACGCAGAGAAGAACTATTTCCTATCATGTTTCATGAATGATGTTGTAATGAGTAACAACAATTAATTTTGTTGTCAAGTTATCTGGTGCAATGTTTTTATGTTGTTTTCTTTAATGATGAAGATGAATCGTTGTGTTACTATGCGATGAATGATTATGGCAGATGAATTATTTTCTTACCATTATCTTATTGCGTATGTGTTTTCTTTCTGGTAGTTAGTATCTCAAACGGTAATTGGATGTTCACATGGTTAATGTATTAGTACTAGGCCTATGGTATAAAATTGTCATCTGCATGCTTGAGCAGCGGGCTATCCCAAGTTCAACCTCTTCCACTTAGTTAAGTTTAATTCCATTTTTGTTTCCAAGTTAGTTTATATCGGCTTACATCTCATATCGATCCCACCCAAGATAAAATATACAAAAGAGAATAGTCCAAACTGAAATAAGATCCTTCACAACAAAATGTAAAGCCCATCGATAATTTGGTCAGATTGCAAGATCTGGAGAACCATTCCACTATTAAACGTTGTAGAGTCTAATTGGGCCTCGGTGGAAAGTTTGATTCCTACTGTTGAATCAAGGGATTTAAGGCCCATCAACATAATTGGTGCTAGAAGGTGGGCCTGAAGAATGAATGGTTGGATATATATTCTACAGAGTATTTCAAATAGCCTATAGATTCAAAATAGCCCACATGCATGGCTAGTCATTCCCAAGACATCCCAAACACACCGAGTACTCTTGGAACAAGTAAATCACCCCATCTAGAGGAAGAACCATTTCACCGTAAAATACCCTACGCTTTTCCTCACGAGGAGGTAAATCAATTTAGAATAATCATAAGAGCCTACGCCTGATAGATCAGTGTGTTTTCCTTAGCTCCCATACTCCCTCAAAGAAAACAACAAAGAAGACCAGTGGTTAGTACTCTCGATGAGATCTTCAGGCAATCAGTAGAATACTTAATAGATTTCGTAATTACCAAAATCCAAGATCCTCTTGATTTGATACCTGAAATGCCAGTTGACGACGTCTCTGAACCGAACAATTTTTCGGAAGAGGAGGAGTTTAACTCAGAGTCTGTAGATATGGAAGGCAACAATGAACAAAATTATGAAAAGGGGAACCCACCTCTGAACAATCAACCCTGGTTGGCCAGAGATGCTTTGGCCCTCCCGAGACTAGTTCATAATCTTCCTCATCATCCAAAGAAGTTGCTTCTTAAGTTCGATCCTGAAACCTATGGATTGCCTGAATATCATATCAAGAAATTTATGCTAGTGACCAAGCTTATGAATGTCCAACATGAAGACGTAGTATGCATACTTTTCCCCTATACATTTGAAAATTTGGCTTCCACGTGGTACTTCAATCTGCTGATAGAATCTATAACTAGCTGGACGAAGTTCCAAAAATATTTTCTAGACAAATTTGCCAAAGAAACTACTCCATGATATCTGATGGCCGAGTTGTTCACTATCTCCATGAGTTCGAAAGAGAGGGTCAAATACTTCAATCAAATATTCACGACCATATTGAACAAGTTCCAGCTCGAAGCTACACCAACTCAGGGATTGAAAATCGAAGTTTACACTAATGCTCTCTGAACTTCTATTTCCATGCTTGTGAAAAGGGTTGCTAAACGAACCCTAGTTGAGAATTTTGAAGAAGCCAAAATGATAGAATTCCAGATGAAAGAGTGTAAAGAAGGCCAGGTTTCTTTAGTTAAGAAAGAAGCTCAACCTCCTCCTAGAAGAGGACTCCTTTTGACTAGACTGCTGGGGAAATAAGTAGGAAAGACTCCCAACAAGGGTAATGGAGACATAGAAGATCTACAACACATGGTTAAGAATTTATCAAACGATATTATAGACATGAAGAGAAACACAGGGGAAGGAAACCAAGGCCATAGGCCCTATAAGCCTTTCTTTAAAAGGAACCCACTATTCAAGGCTATTGAACCTGCCCCAACTAACTTAAATATTGATCTAGGGAATGTAGCATTTGATTCTTTATGTATGTATCACTGAAAAAACTACTCTGAAAGAGACTTCCCTCAATGGGTGCATGCCATGAATTTTATGGCCAATCGGTTTCTATACGAAGTATCCCTGACCGAACAATCGAGAAGTTCAGTTATGAATATTTCCGACCAGGAAGAAGTTGTTCCACCACAATATACAACCATGCTGATATGGGATCTCGACCTAATCACACCTTCCGATGACCTGTTTGAGTCTCAAAAACCACCCGTCGAGGTCTCAGTGGTGCAGATGCATAGTAAAGGTTCACCTGTTTCAAAATACATCACTGCTACCCAAACTTCGAGAAACAACACAATCCTCGATCACTCGAAAGCACCTTTTTCTCCTAGTAAAAAACCTATAAGAATCCATACCCAAGAATCGCCCAAACTGGATTACAACGTAGTTGAATATTTGAAGAAGTTAAGGGCTAACATATCAGTCATGGACATATGGAGAATCCCTTAGAAGAATGACTTCTTGCTACAAGCTTTGAACTCAGTAGAAGACCCTATGACTGGAAATGGTCAAGAAATAAATCTAAATTCCATAGACCCAGTAAATAAACCAACCATGAATACTTGATCGAAAGATAAGAAGGGGAATCTTTTTGTCCCACCTTTCCTCTTAACGTTTGAAGTTTTCAAAAGGAACCTCCATAATTTTTTGGTAGATTCAGGACAATATTCCAACGATATGCCCTTATCAATTTGCAGAAAGTTAAATGTCGTTCCTCTACAGAGCGACAAACATGTGATGCAACTAGACAGGACCCAGGTCAAAGTCATGGGGGAACTTAGGGATGTAATGATCAGAATAGCAACACATCCTAAATTTGTACAAGTGATTGACATCATCATGGTATACATCCCATAGACCTATGGGTTATTACTAAGTTGAGATTGGTCTGAGAAGTTAAATGGGTACTTTAGCACATATTGGGCATACCTTTGCCTACCACTGAAGGGATACGAGAATATGATCAGAATCAATAGGGAGAGATATTTGAAACATACGGTCACTGATATAGAAACCCTGAATGAACCCTTGTATACAGATTTCCACGTGTTAGGAAATTATTCCTGCGATTCCCACTTTGGAAAATTTTATCCTCTCTTATCTGATGTCCCCCTCACTCAAAAATATGAAATGGTCTTTCAAGAGAAATCGTCGATGCCGATAGAAGACACCCCTTCTACCAAGACCTTGTGTTAGAAATTACAGAACAAAAGATACAAGAGTAAGAAAGTAATAAGGAATAAGAAAAGGGCTAGTGTCTTTCACAAATTTGGACCATATACTTTGGTGGATCTAAATCATAGATTGGATCAAGGGCATGGTGCATCCTCATTGATCCAAAAGGTAAACGTCATTTCCTGTCCTGTAGACTAGAATTCGAATGCACCAATAACACCACCGAGTATGAAGCTCTAGTACAAGGGTTAAAGAAAGCCATAGACTTGAACGTCAAAGAATTGAATGTTTTTGGGGACTTAGAGATTATTGTTAGACAAGAAATATTATACATTGCAATTCGCCGCACCTAAATAATTATCAGCAGGAAGTGCACAGGTTAATGGATCATTTTGAAGCTTTCAATATCCTCGCCATCCCCAGAGAAAAGAACATCCTTGATGATTCCCTGGCCACAGCTGCTTCAAGGTTGTCACCTCTGGAGGACTATGAATCCTCCCAGTTCACTATGGAACTTCTCTACAAACCATCGATACCTAACAATATCTCTAATTGGAAGGTATTTGAAGGATATGAACAGATCATAAACTTCCTAACTAACCAAGACAATTTCAAATATTTATCCATTGAGGATGAATTATTTGAGGAGCAAGCGATGGAAACTAGTCCTCGAATAGGCCAACCTATTCATAGATCAAAATCTCACACCATCCCGAAGGGGATATCTAATCTAGAAAATCTATTTGACCTCAAAGAATGATTTAGGGGGCCTAAGAACGAAAAATATTGGTACCTCTTGTCCCCTACATGAAATTATAAATCTCGGAACCTCGGAGAATACAAAGAATGTGAATCTCAGAAAAAACATATCTAAAGAGGAAAGAGAGGATTATCTCAAACTATTCAAACAATATCAAAATGTCTTTGCATGGTCCTACCGAGACCTGAAAATCTACGACAACTGGATCATTTAGCACACTATACCATTAAAACTTGAGGTGAAACCTTTCCAATAGAAGCTCTGAAAGTATCACCCGTCCCTGGAACCTCTCATGTCAGGCATTCTGCATGGGTAGAAAATCTAGTTCTGATGAGGAAAATGTCTAGAAATTTGCTTATGCGTAGATTTTAGAAATCTCAAAAGAGATTTAGAAAAGGAAAATTACCCAGTCCCGCCAATGGAACAACTCTTGCAGACTATTTCTGAATCAAAAATTGTATCCCTATTGTATGGTTTCTCAGGTTACAACCAAGTCCTGGTTTCGAAGGAGGATCGTTTAAAAACTACCTTCTAAACCAAGTGGGGAACCTTCGCTTATAAACGCATGCCTTTTGGGTTAATTAACACAGGAGTGAACTTCCAAAGAAGCATGGGCATATCATTTCAGGGAATAATTAACAAGTGTGTGGTAGTCTTATCACTGGAATTTCATCTGCAAATGGTTACAAGAATCCAAAATCTCCAAACACCCATTAGTTCATCCATGGCTTAGAAAATACATTTCCAAAGGGCACAAAACTATACAACTGGTTATAAAATTATCATGCGCTAAGGATACAAAGGTAGCACACGTACACGCGACAGTCGAACAATGCCGGAAAAACACACATGTGCCCAATGTGCGACTGTAGATACAAAAATCCATGCATACCTCATAACAGAGAATTTATGATTTTGGTCGGCCTTCCACCCACTTCTAGTTGATCTCCTAAGTCGATTTGACAACCAAATCCGAGATGAATCCAAGTGGGGGGTTGGTCAAAGACCTAAGGGTTCCCTAAAGAGCCCCTTGTTCACACTAAAGACTGGTTGAATAATGCCTCAAATATTTTCTATAAAAATAGGTCATCGGTGCACTATATTTTCAAGGAATTCATTTGTATTGTTATGCTGCCTATATTCTCTTAGAGGAACCTCTTTCCTCACTAGAGCATACAAGCACCATTTCATTTGGCCATTCACATCACCTCTTGAGTGAATGAGGTTTGGATTTCTTTACCATTTCCTTCTAGTTTTCTACTTGTAAGAAGAGCTCAATCATTAGGGATTCAAGAGCCCTCCCTCGAAGGAAGAGGGGAACCATAAGTCTCCCTTTCTCTTTGGTGTTTTCCCACTAATACAAGTTATCCATTGGTGGCATGCATGTTGTTTATTTTTTGTTCTATTTCCTTTATGCACTCTAGTTTAGTTTCTTTTATTGTTATTAGTTTAGTTCTTTGTTTATTTCTTATGCTTGATGTTTCTAACTCTTGCATTCACTGCTGTATTGTCCAGCTAACCCAACTGGACTTGTAAGAGTCCTTATTTTTCTCATTTAGGTGACGAAAGGGATGCAACAGATTGGGGACTACAAAGATAGGATATCTTTGAATTTACTTTCTTAGATTAAATCACTAGGGAAGTTTAAAGGTTTTGTAACAGGCCCATACATGCCCACATGTCCACAATCTAGGATAGTTGTTGAATATTTCTTAGACTAAATCACGCTAGGGAGTTAAAGTATTGGTAGGGACCCACATATCCACATGCTAGTTCTCTAGGGACTTTAAAATTCCACAAGGTTGTACCAATGGAATTTAGTAAATTAGGTAATCAAGAATTGTAAGGACCACACGAAGTCCACATGGAGCAAGGTGACACCTAACTTATTAAAAATTTGGCACACTTTCACTTATTCACACACAAAGTCACTACTCACTCACATAGATTCATCTAGAAAATTGTGGAGGTTGAAGTAAGTTTCCTCCAAAGGGATTCTGAAACGCCCCACCCCTTTTCTTGACGAAACTATCCACTCCCATTTAATTTCATCGAGATTGTTTCACACCCCCAATCTCTCAAACAACGACATCTAATTTTTTTCTAAAAACTCATTAAGTTTTCCTCCACAGGAGGTGCCAAAATAAATTATTTAGTCTAGGTAGTATCTCAGGGATAGGCATCGAAATAACTTCTCGTTATTTGGTTTTCACATATTCAAACAATAGATGTTGTCAAATAGGGAACTTTAAATCCTCCAAGTCAAGTGTTCCTAACACCATAAGGCAGGGAGATACCCATGAAGGGTCGAAGGCTAAGGTCTGGTTGTTCTGTGCATTCCCCCTTGAGGCACCCACCTCTTGGATGGGATCCATCTCGTGACCCATTTCTTAGGCCGAAAATCTAAATGCCACACTTTGACCGAGGTACCTAGTGACCGAATTTTAGGACATCTACCCAAGTGACAATTGTCGGCTGCAATTGCACTTTGATTGGATTTTGTGTGGCTATTGGGAAATATCGCCAACTCTTTTGGGATATGCACCCTCTACCCCTCATTATAATTGATCACTTAATCCTTCACTATTTTCTCTTCCGGTGGCTTCAGACCCCGCTGTCGAGTGCTGTTGGAAGGTCTAGTGCTATTTGAGAGAAAGGATGTTGTGTCTTTTAGGAAATGGGCATTTGTTTTCTTTGTTCTCCCACATGGACAAAATATACCTACCCGCATGTATGCTTCTTTATCAATTGATTTATGTATGATGCCCTTGTGATTACATGTGATTGTGAGATATATTGTGCAGGTCCAAAAATCATAAATATTCTTGTTCATTTATTTCTCTCATCACTTGCACACATCCACTTTGATAGTCGGACATCATAGGGGACCCACAGAATATCCATCGTTCCAAACGCTTGCTAAATCTCCCTTCCATTCTAGGGGGAGTTCCTAGTCTTTCCAACTCATCGAATCTACCTTATCATACCCCTGTGAGTGCTACCGTCTTGGGATCTGCTTTGATCGAATCCACTTTACTTGGGTCCACTTCCCAAGGTCAATCCTCCACTCATTTTCCTTTACAAGGAAGAAAGGGGCACACTTCTTCCCTAGGAGGAAGTACAACTCCACATAACCCCACTCAAGGGTCAGGTACCCAAAGCACTCACACCATGGCTGGCGCTAATCCTCCGCCACCACCTCATATGCCATACTTGGCTTCCCTCAATATGTCGGATTTGACTAATCTCACCAATGATGATATATTGCACGACCCCACATGGCCTACAATGCCTACCAAACTACCTTTAGACATTCCCAAGTTTGAAGGAAAAGAGGGAGATGACCCGACCAACCATATCATGACCTTCCACTTATGGTGCTCTTCAAACAACATCATGGATGACTCCATCCAATTGAGGTTATTCCAATGCACTCTCACAGGCCCATTAGCCAAGTGGTATGTAGAAGAAAAATCTGGGTCCCATGTGACCTTTGAATGTTTGGCCAAAGAATTTTTGACCTTCTTTCAACTACCAATCTGTCATGACAATGGTCTCGAATTACTCTCAGATTCTAAACAAACCTTTGCTACAAACATCGCTGACCACATTCACGAATGGCATCGATGATGTATTCTATGCAAAGATGAAGCCACCAAGCAACAATGCCTCAATTGGTTTCTCAAATCACTTGTTTCCCTCCTTTCCAAGGATGTGGCCACCACCTTCCCCCAATATTAAGATGAATCCATTGGCAAGGCTCAATCATTCGAACTCATTTAGTCTGGATACTTATATATAGTACTACCTGATGCCCCGAGACCCGTGCCATTCAACCAATACAAACATGGGATGTCTCACTCAATGGATGGATTGATTGGTACCACTACACACCATAATTCACACCTCCAACAACCACCTATGTATGGAATACCTTAGTATCCATCGTCATATGGAGGACCTCCTTATTATCCTCCTCCCCTTATCAACAACCATAACCTATTTCCCTTCCTCCACCCTGTTATCACTCCAAGAAACTCCTTAGGGTTGTAAACTAAGGATGCTTGGTAAATTAATAAATCATGAATAATGAAAGTGTGAATCAATGGGATAATAGAGAGTAGCTAATGGGAAGACAACTCACAATGCAATCGAATGAAACAGTGCTTTTAGGAATCAATGACCAGATAGAGTAATATCAAAAGGCACGGAGAAAACCGATCTAGATAATCAAGTACAACCGTGTGTAGGATCATACAAGCCAGCAATAATTCCTTTAGTTCAAGTTCATGAGATTAATAAGAAATTAATAATTCTTAGAAGTTGAGCTAAACTGAAATAAAGTACAGAACATGGAATAGATGAAGAAATCTGTCATTAACAACAAAAGAAGACTGCCTTTCTGTATTGAAAAATAAGTGTCTTAGTACAATAGCAAAAGAGTATCCAAAATTGAACCCCCTCATTCATCTTCCTTCTGTAGCTTTATATCTTTACAATTTAGTTATCAGATCCTAAAGCAGTGGATCTGATTTTCTAAAAACAGAAAGTAAACTGAATTTACAAAAAACTAGGAAGAGATCCTCAAGATGAGGTCAATCTCTATCTTTTGGTCTTCAATCATTGGTTGAAAGTTGATGAAGTGAAGCCTAGCCTTCCAAGGCTCTTTGATCTATTCCTCTGAAAGTGGAATTCGAATTTGATGATGTGTGCCAAAAATCTTGAAATTCTACCTTTTAAAATGAGGCCAAATGTGTTTGAACAACCTCTCTCTGACCTTATCTCACAAAAGTAGCATTTAAATCTGACTTGATAATTCACCATCTATCTATTCCAAGAGGTTTCATCTCTTTCTGGCTCGAAAATTTCTGATCTGGGAAAAATTTCGAGTATTATGGTCATTACAGGCTTTCACCAGCTAATTTACCCGAAAATTCGCTCCTTAGCTAGTGAAAGGCGGAGCTTTCACCATCTAACTAGTTATAATTCTACCTTCTACGTTGGTGAAAGCGCATATTTTTTCAAAATAAAATTTCTCAGTTATGGAGAGTCTTTTTTGCATGCTTAAATAGTCGATTGACATGTACAAATCCTAATCTTTCCAATGGTGCTTTTAAATCTACATTTGGAGCCCTGGAAGCTATTCAAATTTTTCCTACAAAATTAGCCATCGTTCTTTCAAAAATGTCAGTGCGTTTTTTATCGCTAACATCTGGCTCCAACTAGGATGGATACCTCCCTATGAGGTCTCCAAGGACCTGGCAGACCTTGTGCCTTTAGTATTGGGCCATGAAGTCATTTAGCCTGTACAATTTATCATCTGGCTATTTTCTAAAGTTTGTTGTTGTCTTTCCCAATCTTCTTTATCTGTAGCATGTTTGCTTCAATCTCCCCTGGAAATGTTGTTTTCACATTGACATGGCATCTGTTGTGGCAATATCTTCATTAAGAAGAAAAGTGTTGAACATAGATAGGATGGTGAGATATGTAACCATGATTTTGAAAATTCCAGGGTAACTTCAAGCTTGAAATGAGAGTATTGTAGGCAACTTGAGGTCTTTGACTTTTCGTTTTCTAGCAGCTTCAGATACAAAGCATTTTAGATCCTCTGATGTGTGCAGATAGCCTTCCAAGGCTCGTAGATGTGCTTTGATCATGTCGGAATCAAATTTTCTATCTTTGGAAAAAACAACTGATTCTGTGCCCCAAAAATAGGTGTCTAATCTGACTTTGGCACTTCTTCAAACATCCTTTTTATCAGATCCGGATCTTGAATTTGATGTGTAAATTCAATATGCATCTTTAGAAACTATTTTCAGGATGTTTGGTTAAGAAAAACTTTGATCTGGGCAAAAATACACCTTTGTTGGCCAATCTTAGGTTTCACTAGCTATTCTGCCTTAAGATTTGCTAGTTAGCTGGTGAAATCTCTGCCTTTCATCAGCTAACTGGTTATAATTATGCCTTATGCGCTGTTGAAATATCTGTTTTATCTTTGAGAAAAAAATAATGTAGAGCAGCAATGATCTTGCATAGAGTGTTAGATTCTTTAGCAACTTCTCGATAAAGTGTTGTCGATACTTGATGTTTTGAACCTCAGGTGACCTGCAATGCTTGATTCAAGAATTGATATGCTAAGAAAGCGAGGAAAAAACAAATTAGAGATATCGAAATAATTTAAGCAATGACACCACAGCTGCAGATCATACAAAAGGGAATCCAAATGCACAACTGTTGTTATCTATGGCAGGAAGCAGCGCAAGAAGGATCTTCTTGCTAGGGCATATGGGAATTTCTTGACCATTTCCTCAAGATCAACAATACCAAATTCCTGGCAGATTTGATGAAGCTCATCCAGATTAATTTGTCAGTTTTCATTGTTTTTATATCACTAAAGTGCATAATAGCAGACTCGGCACCATCACTGCTTTCACTCATGAGAGCCTTCGATTCACCTTCTGCTGGTGTTGTTGATGTTGTTGTAGATACTGTATGATGATGAGCACCCATGCATAACCATCCTGAAAGTCCAAGAGATGGCCTGGTGAAAACAACAACTTGTGCCATAATTTGTGCTTTGTAGTTGTAGCTTATGACTGCTCTCATCAACAATAAACTCTAAAGTTCCAACCTTTGCATTTTTTTCCATCATAAAACTTGGAAAATATTTCTACGATTTCACTCCTAGAAGCTACAATCGTTAGCCCCTCGGGCCTCTATCATTAATATAACAGAAGTGCTATCTTAAATAGCAAAATGTCACCAACAAATGATCCCTATCTACTAGGAAGCAAAAATATGAGACAACTAAAATATTTCGAGCCTTCTGTCTCCATAAAATCTTTCATTTACAACTAACTTCATTTCCTCCTGAAATTTTCCAAGTCTTCTACATGAAAATGTCTTTTTGAAAATCTGGAATATCTCATGTTATCTCCAATCTGATAGCAGGTGCCATTGAAGGCTGGAAATTAACTGTTTCTATTGATACTCTAACACCTGTCTTTAATGATGGAAACTTATCTTTTATATTTCCAAAAAGTCGCTCTTTGGTGGTGAAGTTCGAACCACTATTTGCAATCGATCATGACCAAAAGTCTTAGTTGTTTCTGCTAAGAATGTGGATCTGGAATCTGGATTGATCTTTGATAATTATTATTGCCAAGTGTTTAAGAAAGAAAAATTGATCTTCACTCTTCAAGTTGAAGGATTGAACCCCTCCTTCCCAATGTAAGAAGAACCCCTTGAACAATTGATTTCAGTGCTCATATTTTCTTTCTCCAGTTGGATTGGAAGGTATGCCAATAACTTCTTGGTGAAGCCTTGGATTACTGCTCCTGTTATCGGCCATCTCCCTTTGTCACGGGTGCAATCCAAACACCGCAGTGACAACAACAACCGTGGGATACCAAGAGAGGATTCTCCACATTTAAAGCATATTTCATGGGTCGATCAGTCACATTCTGGTAATAATAAAAGAGAGAGGGGCCTCTGTAAATCCATGGCGTGTAGACGAATGGTGGAAGTTCCAGCTCCTTGCATATGATTGCACGCTTAGGTTGTACTATTTTTAAAAAATGATGGGTACTGTACATTCAACCAAATCATAGGCAGTTTTAGTATAGCTATTCCATGTGGTTCAAGCATGAGATAGAGATGGTCAAATCAATAGAGCCGGATATTTGCTTTGCTGAGACACTGCTGCTCTTTCCCACAATCTAGTCACCAAGGAAATCAATAGAAAATTATCCAGATAATTTCTTGCCATTGACAATATAAGAATTACTCTGATTTGGAAAAAATGTTGCTTATGTTTGTACTGTTATCCAATCTTAAATCTGTCTGGCATAAGCCTTTCTGATCTTTTGTTAAATGCAAGTCACCGAAAATTACAGTGTTGGCCAGACTGTTATTGAGTGCCAGTTGATAAGCAGGTAAAGTTTGGTCAGGCAAAAGCTCTGACAATCCACCATAAGCTATGACTAGGGGTGCTTTTCCATTGAGATTTTTCCACTTAAAAGGACCCTAAGAAGAAGTCCATTGTGAGAAGAAAATGAATACCACCAGCATTTCCATGAGTCACCTACATACTCCTGCAAGCTCTACGACCTGTAGTATGCCCTGCTTATTCGTGAACTCAATCAATTGAAAATGATATAGCTACTCATATTGCGAGCTTATTCTTCTGCATGTAATTCACAATATTTTCCACAGTCAACGAAGGCTCCAAGAGAAGAAGCTACCCTCCAAAATTCAATTCTCCTCACTGCCTCTACTTTATCTCAGTCCCTGTTAAGATGGTTTCTTCAACCAAGTTGACTTCCCAACAGGCTTTGCATCTAAGTTTGAGACATCAATAGTGGAATTTGGAGCTGCATTGGAAAGCCCGTGGGATGGTTGACAACTGCATCAATTAACTTCTTAAAACAAGCGATTTCCCATCTATTATTTGGTTGAACTCACTCTCTCTGTATTATCTGAATGGGAGTAACGGTATCCATTTCCCATCTCCAGGAGATGCATGATGCAGTTACAGCTAGCAACCACAAAGATGATTCCATGATCTCTAGCTCTAACAGTAGTACCAGCAACCATGAATATGACAATGGAGAGGATGGTCCAGATCCATCCATTAAAAGTGAAAAAGGGATTCTCTTTGCCTAATGCATGTGCAATTTCCTTGGCATTCATTGATAATTAAGGCTTGACTCGACCTCGAAAAATGACATATGAATTATCAATTACAATCATGGCTCAATTCCTACTTAGATCATGACTTTAAAGTTGCATGCCTAGGTAGCACAATGTAAGTATAACATATGGTTTCGGGCTTAACCTGCAGTTGCTCTACTTATTTGAGAAAACTGAAAGTAATCAACCTGCTCAAAGAAAGAGCTTATTCTTCTTATCTACTCCTACTCTAACCACTGTACTGCTTCCAGATCAGGTAAAATCATGCTTCCAATGAAGCCATACAAGTATCTGAATAACTAGTAAAACTTCTGATCTGGAAATGATAAATGCGAGAAAACATAGAATACTGATATACAATTTGAAAGTGCAGCATAACCAACCTTCGTTTGACAAGAGAAATTTGACATTTATGCTGCTCGAATACTCCAAATAATCAAAAAAAGGATCAATAACACTGTAAGAAAACACTTCTTCATGTTGCTTCGACTGAACATCAGAAGATCTCTGCATACCCTTCTTCCGAGAATAGTTGCCACCTTCAATTGCGTGTAAATATGAACAGGGCTGCAAACTAACTTCATTGTTGATGATGAATTGTTTGTTGTTGTCTGCAAATCTATGTTCAAGTACAATGCATGAAAACTTGTTGATTTCTGTAGATTAATTTTCAATGTCAGCTGCAGGAGTTTCAAAATCTACTACGGGAGTTTCCGGATGACAGTATTGTTCTTCATCAAAGACAAGTGAGCCCAACACTCCCTTGTTTTGCATAGGAAAATGAACAATCTCCTGATCTTCCTCTTTTCTTTCAGGTGCAAATACACCATGAGAAACCTTTTTAACAATTTGAGAACAATGCTCTTTTATAACTGATCCTTCATGCAAATCAAAGGCAACAGGTGTGATAGAGAAATTTATGCAATTCTCATAATAATCATTTTGACAAACAGAAGAAAGGACTACTTCCTGTTGAACTTGCTTCTCGAATTCACCAGAACAATCTTCAAAGAGACTTTCAGCAGGAAATTCAACTTTACAAAACAAATGGAAAGCATAATGAAAACTTTCCAATGAGTGAATGCTTGAAGCTAAAAGAGACCTACACCAATCAAGGGCTATCCCCTCTAATGAATACTTGAACAATTTAATATTAACATCTTCATGTATGATCTAGAGCCGATGAATAAACTCATGAAAATCCAACAAGTGTTCAGCTGACACTTCCCATTCTTCTCCTTGAAATCTAAGAAGGTTTTGTTCCCATTCATCTTTGCTAGGCACTAGATTAGGGAAACCAACAATACTTGAAAAATCACAGAACGCATATCTCTTGGCTAAGATCTTGTTCATGTCATACTAGTGGAGTCACCAACAGATTTCTGAACAATGGAGTCGCCACTGAATTTGTCCTTCATGGAGTTTCCAGATAGATGATTACAACCAATGTAGTGTCCAACCTTTGTCTATCATCAAAGATCATATCTATGTCATCTCCCAGGGAAGCTGAGCTTCGATCTCCTCTCCCCGGCAACGACGCCAATTTGTTATCACTCCAAGAAACTCCTTGGGGTTGTAGACTAAGGATGCTTGGTAACTTAATAAATCATGAATAATGAAAGTGTGGATCAATGTGATAATAGAGAGTAGCTAATGGGAAGACAACTCACAATGAAATTGAATAAAATAGTGCTTTTAGGAATCAATGACCAGACAGAGTAATATCAAAAGGTATGGAGAAAATTGATCTAGATAATCAAGTACAACAGTGTGTAGGATCATACAAGCCAACAAGAATTCCTTTAGTTCAAGTTCGTAAGCTTAAAAAGAAATTAATAATTCTTAGAAGCTAAGCTAAACTGAAATAAAGTACAGAACATGGAATAGATGAAGAAATTTGTCATTAACAACAAAAGAAGACTGTCTTTCTGTATTGAAAAATAAGTGTCCTAGTACAATAGCAAAAGAGTATCCAAAATTGAACCCCCTCATTCATCTTCCTTATGTAGCTTTATAGCTTTACAATTTAATTATCAGATCCTAAAACAGTGGATCTGATTTTCTAAAAACAGAAAGTAAACTGAATTTACAAAAAACTAGGAAGAGATCCTCAAGATGAGGTCAATCTCTATCTTTTGGTCTTCAATCATTGGTTGAAAGTTGATGAAGTGTAGCCTAGCCTTCCAAGGCTCTTTGATCTATTCCTCTGAAAGTGGAATTTGAATTTGATGATGTGTGCCAAAAATCTTGAAATTCTACGTTTTAAAATGAGGCCAAATGTGTTTGAACAACCTCTCTCTGACCTTATCTCACAAAAGTAGCATTTAAATCTGACTTGATAATTCACCACCTATCTATTCCAAGAGGTTTCATCTCTTTCTGGCTTGAAAATTTCTGATCTGGGAAAAATTTTGATTATTCTGGTCATTACAGGATTTCACCAACAAATTTACCCAAAAATCCGCTCCTTAGCTGGTGAAGGGCAGAGCTTTCACTAGCTAACTAGTTATAATTCTACCTTCTGCGCTGGTGAAAGCGCAAAGTTTTTCAAAATCAAATTTCTCAGTCATGGAGAGTCTGTTTTGCATGCTTAAATAGTTGATTGACATCTACAAATCCTAATCTTTCTAATGGTGCTCTCAAATATACATTTAGAGCCTGGCAAGCTATTCAAATTTTCCCTACAATATTAGGCATCATTCTTTCAAAAATGCCAGTGCGTTTTTTATCGCTAACACACCCATAAGTGGACCACCGTCGACACCCACAATATGCCCAACAGTCCAACCACATTATGGTACCCCCTCTACCTTAGCTTACACTCTAAGCACTAGTGAAAGCACTACGCCTTCCTATATACCCTACTGACCATTTCCACCAAATAGTTTGAACATTCCATTTCTTGGGCATCCACAGCCCATGGATCCACCACAAGGACACCCACACGCTGGGGTTAACTTTGTTCAACCCTCTCCCATTCAAAAATATCAAAATTTTGAACAACTAAATACGAAAAATCTGACCCATCAGTCAAACAATGCCAAAAAGAAAGGAAAAAACCAAAACAATAATAATCCAGGACCAAGAGGGAACCAGAACCACCCCCAATGGAACCAACCTGCCAGGGGAAAACAAAATCAAGGGAACCAGAACCCCCAAGGGGGAAATAACAACAAACGCCAAGGGAAGAATAACAACAATCTTCGAAAAAACTTCCCCTGTGACTTTTGCAGTGAGTATGGCCATTATACTCAACATTTCCCTCAAATTGTTGACTTTAAATGGATGAAAGAATCCAGAAATGGACCATGTCCCCTAGCACTGCCTGCCCCCCAACAGGCCGCACAATAATATGTACAACAATCACCCCCTATCATAATGAAAAACCCCATTCCATACCAATGGGTGATGAACACCCAAAAGGAGATGAATCCGGCCCCACCATAGATGGGATAGTATCCAAACCCAGGCACTCCTACAAATCTCACTATCCTCCTCAATAGTGAGGAAGAATTTCTTTTACAAATGCATAGTCGTCAATAAAGTGCACCCCTTGACACCACTCCAACTACCTCAGAAGCAGCCCCAGTCACAACTCAACCACCTTTGATGATTCCTCACCCTAATACTGAACCACCCCTTCATATTCCTCGCATCCCATTACGACAGAATGTCAACAACCCTCAGGCTAGGGCGACACACAATTACAGTGTAGCTAATGAGTTGGCACAATCTCCTTCGGCCATGTCAGTTTTAGAAGTCCTTCAAACCTATCCTACTCAATGAAAGTAGTTACTTTCCACCCTGGGGGAAGTTGACCTTGCTCATACTTGACTCATCACCTTTGATCTTAATATTGGGGAACCCCATCTCCCCACTTTGGTCGCTTTCCAAATACCGGTTAAAATCTGGAACATCACAGTTCACCACTGCATCATTGATGAGGGTGCATCCACATGCATCATGTCCAAATATGTATGGAAGAAACTTGGCTCCCCTGAGCTCATACCATCCACCATTACTCTGAGAGATTATGGCAAACGCCCATCCTCTCTGGAAGGGCTCTTTCAAAATGTCCTCATTGAACTCGGGGGAAAGACTATCCTCATTGACATTGACGTTATCAATGCTCTGCTTGAGTACAACATTTTGTTTGGGCATAGCTACATGTATGCGATGAAGTCTGTGGCCTCTTCCATGTTTCGCACAATGATGTTCCCCCATAATGGGAGGATAGTCACTATCGACCAAGTGTCACATTACGAGCCCATCCCTTCCTCCAACATCGATAATATCCTACCCTTTGTTCACACTAATCCTGAGGCCTACCCACTCATCGAGATGGGTCTCAAAATTTTCAAAGATCCATCCTTCCTAGGGACATACCATAGAGCACCTCTGCTCATAGATCCCTCAGCACAAGTATGTGTCATATCATCCAATGGAACAGAAACTAGAGATACCCTTCCTCCCACAGAGGCTTCCTTACTATATGACATCCCACTCATCACAGGTCTCCTTCCTCAAGAATCCCTTGAGAGCCCTCCAGCTCCCCCTGTTCCCGATTACACCCTCCCCTAGGGTCACATCTCGGTTTGGGAGATATTCCCCTAAGCCATTACTCAAATCCCATTCTTTTAGCCCCCACCGGGTGTACAAGATTTTTAGGAAGCTATAACACTTACCCTTCCCAATATGGTGCTGGAAATTCTAGTATGTTATCTACATCAACCTGTGATGGTCCCTCAACCATCCCTCCCTCCCCAAAAAGAAGGAATCCCGATGCAGATTCCAATACATACCCCCACCACACCACCTGCACCCCCACTCACTAGCACCATTACTATAGTCGGGGGCACACAGAAGAATAAAGAGTCCACTACTTCACTTCCACCCCGAGTTCAACCTCCTTTTGCACTGTGTAAGAAAGATGGACACCCCACAAATAAATGCCCATCTCTCCCCGAGCTGCGCAATTTAATTCAACTCCATCGAGTGACGACATTGCCCATCATTTCATCTAGTTCACCTAATAATACCATTACATCCCCTACAGGAGGCAAAGGCCTGCGAACCAAATTCACATGTGCTATTTGTTCAAAATACGACAGTTACACCCACCATTTCCCTACACTACCTCACTTTTGGCAGATGCTAGTAGTCGTACACTAGAGCTTTCAGGAAAAACCCCTCCCATCTACATCATCTCACACACATGTCACTGACATCCACTATGTCACGACCTTAGTCAATGAACGTATGCAATGTCCTTGCTCTCTATTCAAATCACTTGATCACTTCACATATCAATGTCCTACGATCATTGAATATAAGCATCGCCAATTGGCCCTTATTCCCAATCCTACCATCACCCCATGTCCGGTAATGCCAGTAGTCCCCCTACTCCCTCTCTAGATATGGTTTATATCTTTTCCCTCGAGCCTGAGTCACTTCCCACTCCTCCCTGGTTCATAGATAGTCTCGAGGAGGATTTTCTCCCAAATACCCCCAATTCTCCTATTCATTTCCCCACTGAAATTTTACGCCTGACTACCATTTTCAACCCATAGTATCTTGATATTTGGTTTATGTCAAGTGAACCCACGCAAACCACTTACATTCTTCCCCTACTTCTTCACCAGAAGATAATCACACGGTGGCAGTCACCAATTTTACTCCCATGGATCTCTTATATTCTCGACATTTCCACTGCGACGAAGACATCCTCGAGGAATTAACTACACCTAATTTCCCATGGGATTCGCTCCATCACAGAGCTCTCTTTCTTTCAAAGGAATCTTTTACGCTTCACAAACAAACCCCCATATACACAATCGAAACAAAAGATTTTCTACCCTCGGGGCATATAGATTGGTTCAATAATTTTATCCCTTCCCTCGACGCTTTTGAGGAAGGCAACATGCCCAACATTTCCCCCACCATAAAAATTGATATTTTCGTCAAACTGGGAATCATAGAGGAAATCACCATTGGCGTTGCATGCTCTCGCGAAGAACTCATAACTTACAAAGCTCTCTTCTAGGAATACCGAAACATTTTTTCCTGGTCATACATAGAAATGCTTGGCCTTGATCTCTCTATTGTCAAACATCGTATAGACACTTGGCCTGATATCACACCTGTATGGAAAAAGCAACATCCAATGCACCCATCCAAAGTGATAACCATCAAAGCTGAGATTGACAAATTACACGTTGCAGGGTTCATATACCCCATCGCATATACGTCATGCATCTCCAATCCCGTCCTTGTTAACAAAAAATAGGGCACTATCTGTGTCTGTACAAACTTTCAGGATATCAATCATGCATGTCCCAAAGACAATTTTCCAATGCCCTTTATCGACCAAATTAAAGATGATTGTGCCATCCATGAGGCTTTGTCCTTCATGGATGGTTTCTCTGGCTACAGCCAAATTCAAATTCACCAAGTCGATCAATACAAAACCGCATTCACTACCCCTTGGGGTACTTTTGTGTATCATGTCATGCCTTTTGGCCTCAAGAATGTTGATGCCACTTTTCAACGTGCCATGACATACATATTCGATGATCTGGCTCAAATCATCCTCGCCTACTTGGATGATCTCACCACTCGATTCAAGAAACGCACTCAACATCTTGATGACTTGCACATTGTCTTTCACAGGTGTCATTAGTACAATATTCAATTGAACCCTCTCAAGTGCATATTCTACATCACCGTTGGATGCCTCCTTGTGTTCATCGTCTCCCAACACAACATCACAGTGGACCCCCTCAAACTTTAATCCATCACGAAAATTCCCCCCCCTCGTAATTTATGCTAGCTGCAAAGCTTACAAGGAAAAGATAACTTTTTACGTTTCTTTGTCCTCGATTACGCCACTCAGGCACACGATTTCCTTTGCCTCTTATGTCATTATATCCCATTCCAATGGGATGAACATGCCCAAACCGCTTTTGATGATCTCAAAGTAGCCCTCTCCAATGCACCATTGATTAGTCCACTCGACTATGACCGCAACTATATCCTCTACTTATCGGCCTCAACCATCTCTCTAGAAGGAGTCCTCATCCAATTAGGGGATGATGACCGGGAGCATGTCATTTACTATATTAGTAAAAACCTTTTAGGTCCACCCTTGAAATGCAATCACGAAGAGAAACTCACCCTTGCAGTTGTCCTCACATTCAAGAAACTATGCCATTACATCCTACTTTGAACAACCAAGGTCGTAGTAGATTCCAACCCCATGTAATACTTTCTCAGTCACCGACAAATTAATGGAAAATTTTCCCGATGGATCATCATCCTTCAGGAGTACAACCTCGAATTTTCAACACCCAAGAGCAAGAAATACCTCATTCTTATCGAACTCATTACGACATTTACTTCTGATACTACTATCTCTCCCATCAATATCGACTTCCTCGATGAACATCTCTTTTTTATCCCTTCGAATGATCCTTGGTACGATGATCTCCTCGCCTACCTCCGAATACAGAATTTCGAAAACCACGTCTCTAGGGATGATCATCTACATATTCGGCACCATGCCCTTTGCTACCTCCTTATTGGTGATATCTTATATCAATGAGGGGTCAACACCATAGTTCATCGATATTTTACTATTGACGAAGCCGATAGAGTATTGAATGACTGCCACAGTGGCTCTTGCACTGGCCACCTCTCAAGGATGTCCACTGCCCAGAAAATAATTTGAGCCAACTATTTTTGGCCCACATTGTTTCATGATTGCATCCACGCTGTGAAGTGATGTGACAAATGTTAGCTATATGGAAACAAAGTGAGAGCACCACCCGCTCTTCTCCACCCAGCCATTACTGTCAACCCCTTTTGCAAATGGGGCATAGACTTCATGACTTTCAACCCTCCATCTAGTAATGGAAAGAAATACATCTTCATGGCAGTTGATTACTTCACCAAGTGAGATGAATCCATGCCCACCTTCAACAACACTACTGACACTGCAACACGTTTTTTCTTTAACCACGTCATCTCCTGCTTTGGAGTCCCGCTAGAGTTAGTCTCTGATCACATGAAACACTTCAAGAATGAGATTTTCGTCGAACTCTTCTCTAGGTTAGGATTCTCCCATGCATTTGCCTCCCCATACTACTCTCAGTCCAATGGATAGGTAGAGGCAGTCAACAAGGTCCTCAAAACCATGTTGCAGTGCACGGTTAATAAACATATGACCAATTGGCACCATATGTTGTTTTCCACACTATGGAATTATCACATAGTAGCTAAAATTTCCACTGGTTTCACAACATTTCATCTTGTCCATGGGGTCGACGCCACTCTCCCCATCGAGTGAGAAATTCCCACCTTGTGTACCACTATTGAAATATTACTCGACACTGCTCCAATGGAGCAACGTTTGTTGAACTTAGAGTCGCTAATGTAGACTGTCGATCTTCATTATAGAACAGTGATGCATCTAAAAAATGATTGAAGGCCACCTTTGATCGCCATGTCAACCTTTTATCATTCAATGAAGGTGACATCATCCTTGCTTATGATATCACTCACGATACCTTCAACCATGGAAAATTCGAGTCATTATGGCATGGACCTTATATCATCCAACATTTCCTCACTAAAGGCACATACATCCTGGCCTCTCCTGAAGGCCACCCTCTCAAAGAGCCCGTCAATGGGTTGTACTTAAAGAAATTTTATGCCTGAGCATAGCCATTCTACACTAGGCTTTTTCTTTTTGTACACTTTTTATAAGTTTTTAATATTCTTTTTCCTCCACACTGTGCGTCTAATCTGTCATTTGTGTTATTGACAAATGTCTCATCCATCAACCAACCACATTGGTTACGCCGACGGAGCGAGCCATTGGAAAGATAATCTTCTTGTTCGTCCATGCCTTGCATCTAATTTATCATTTGTGTTATTTACAGATGCCTCCTCCATCGACCTTGTTGGTGCAATTATTTGCATAATATATTACCAAAGATAAATTATCAAATGGGATTCATAATCAAAAGAGTTGATGCACTATATGTGCCGATAACAGATAGGTTCCTATGTCTGATGAGTATAGTTCAATCAAGAAAACCATATAAAAACCAATACTCTGTTTTCACACTTCAAAGATAACACTCTTCACACAATTCATAAATTAGAAAACAAAACTTGCAATCATGCACTCAAAAGATTTTGCACAGATAATGCCTTGCCCATTTACAAGATCATGAAGTGGAAATATGGAATTTGAATTAGTTATCTATAGATTATACTCTTAACAACAACTAGAAATCAAATCTAGGCACACTTCAACAATAGAAATCCAAACTTAGAAGGGAAAAATGATAACAAAACTTCTCAAGCAAACAATGAATCGAAATGTTCTTTCTTAGGTGACAAATCTGTTCATTAGATGCTCATGAAATGAAAAGATGAACTTAAGATCTATCTCATGGAGAAACTAAACTAACAAGTGGGATGCTCCATTAAAGCTCATGTATTGTGAAATATGGAGATCCAACTATTACTGCATTACCACACTTTACAACAAATTCGAATAGTGAAATCAAAATAACAAATACATGAAATGAAAATCTACACTAACAATGTACAATAAGCTTACCAAGAGGAATCGGTGGCCCTTGCCGATGCCAACATGGAAGCTTTTAGATCACCAAGTGTTAACTTCTAAGAGAGACAAAATCACTGAATTCAATCTTGCATTAATCTCCAACAAGTAGGTTTACAAAAAGAGTATTTTCATGAATCCATTCTACATCATAACAATTCTCCTTTAAGAACCATTCTTTCATCATGATAATTCCTTCTCTACACAGACCTACGAGGTATTATTTATACATAAAATCCATGTAGGAATGGATGAAACTGAATCCCCAAACTAAGAAAACAATTTTTATAATTTTAGGAGAAATCCCAAAAATCTGTGTTTTTTAACAATTTGGGTAGATTCGAGTTAGTCCCCAACCCATATCTCCCAAACCAATTATAATTTTGAAAAACGACCTATCTTATACTCAATTTATCATATTCTGGACAAAACCCATGTTTTATAATTTGTAGATCTGATACCATATGCACGAAAATCGAGGCACAAGTTGGCAGTTTGAGTTTTTTTTATAATTTTGGCAGAATCATTCCCTCTAATATGGAGGTCTACACGTGCGAGGTGGGTGAATTCTGCCCCATGAATCCTCATGAAAACATCATTTTAGACAAAACCCATGTGCCTGATTTTCCTCTATAAGCTTTCCAAAATTTTGAATTATTTCTAGTACTCGATTAGCACAGGTTGGTATCGGAATAGGTGGAGCCTTGGTACCGGAATAGACTGGGTACCAAATCATGCTTCTTAAGAGTCAAAGTGATTAGGATCATACAAAATCAACCATTTTAATCGAATTAACTCAAGAAAACTAAGCAAATCATGTCTTAATCATAAGTTACCTCTCTATGCACATGATCAAGGTCATTAATAGCATTTATGGATGAAACAATCAATTAGATACACATATCATAGGTAAAATTGACTCAGACATAGATAATATAGGGTAATAGAAGTGTCAATACTAAGACTCAACATTCCCCCATGCTTAAGTCATTGCATGTCCTTATGCAACAATGATCTTCAAAGTTTCACAATTGATGATACTCCTCACTTGATCAAGCATTCCCTGAAGTTATGTCTTATCCAATCTGTTTTCGATCAAAGTTAGGATAAAGGGATGGATGTGAATCTAATATGATTATAGGATAGTGGCCAGGAGTTTTCATAATGACTTTGACTAATAGGCCCCCTTGGCTAGATTACCTTTAAACAAAAGTGATATAAGCTTAATTTAGATATCATTTGAAGAGAGGAACACATAAAAGAATACATCCCAAGATGATTAACTTGTTTCTTATCCAAGTTTGTAGAGATGAAGCTCTTCTTGTTTAGGTAAGGTGAATTACATATAATGAGGGTCCCACTTCTCATGCAAACCTATTTATTTTAAAGATAGAACTCTAAAGTGGATACTTGAAGGTTCTTAAGAACATCATCCGAGAGATATAAAGGTCATCTCCTAGCCTTGATTTGATAATGATTGCTTCAGAATGATACCCAAGGGTTTATGTTCAGTTTTAAGTGTGCAACTTTATGTTTTTCAACTCCCTTTACCCAGCATAGCCCCGCTGCTAGCAGGCCTGTTCAATACCCTGGTGGGTTTACCTTAGTACCATACAAGCATGGACCCGCTGCTAGCAGGCCCGTTCAGTACCCTGACGGGTTTACTTGTACTTCCTGATACTTCCCTTTTATTATATTACTCAAAATATATAGAATTATGTATACTGCTCATTGACAATTTTAGAGTATAAGGAAGGCAGGTGGTATGAGAGTGTTTTAGAGTTATTAGGCACATAATTAATTGCTTGCAATTATCCCAAGGGTGACATCATCCACATTCAACTTAAATCTCAACTATTCAATGTATAATGTAACATCTCGGATAATGACTAAGAGGTCCCTCTAGTTAATCCTATTAGGGTTCTCATGAATGTTCATTGCAGTTTTGCAAGGGCGGTCCACCACATGAGATTTTCATCAATACCTTCAAAGATAAACTTGTAAAGATAAACTTGTATAAAAACTTGTTTGAATCAACTAGGTTAGTATTAGACATAATGGTGTCACCACTTTTCAATGGATATTTCAATTGGCAATCACTTCTTCAAAATGATGAGGTAATAAGACAAGTGCACCCATTATCATATAGAGCTAAATGTGAAAAATATCTTCCTATAGGGAGAGCAAGGATGATTCATTTAGGGTTGAGTGTAGAAATGTAGGAGGAAGATATACATGAGAGTAAAGACAATTCAACACGAGACTTAAATGATCCTTTATAGAAAGAACATGAAGATATTAGCCCATACCTCTAATTACTTGAAGTGAAAACAATGTTAAGCACATGACAAAGATCATATCACTTTGGCATCAGTACCAGATAAGTAATGGAGTAGGTTTTGCACTACCAGAACATATAGTATTGGAACAGAGTGACCTGATGGATGATTTTTGTTCATTCATGGCAACAACCACTTCACCAAGGAATTAAATGATAATATATGAGAAGATGTATACGAGAGCTTGCAAAATTTCATCGTAGGGAGCATGCAATAATTGAGAGTAACCATATGTTTATTGCATAATTACTCTAATTTCTTTTAGTAAAATGAAAAATGTTGAGTTTATACGTCCTATTACTTGAAGCATTCAAATCAAGCAACAAAAACTTTGAATATATTATTAGAGATACCAGCACCTTATTACCAGTACCAGATCACCTGAGTATTGGATGGATGCAGGGTTGTTCTTCAGTACCAGAATAATGTAGAGTGGTGGTTCAGTACTGGAATAGCACAAACCTCCTCCTTTGGTACTAGATGATCACATAGGTGACCATCAGTATCGGATGAATGTAGACTTTCTCCTTTGGTACCAAATGAACGCGGAGAAAAACATTATTTGCAGTATCAGATGAACGTAATTCTGCAGCACCGAAATAGAATGGTACCAGAATTCTAGAAATGACTATCAAATCCCAGCACTGAACATGTTGATTTGGCCTCACCGACGGAAGTTGCAAAAGAATATGAAGGTTTCAACAACCACTCCCCCATGCCTAAGGTTTTTCATGGCCTCATGGAAACAATGTGAGATGCTAAAAAAAGGGGCTTCTCAGAGAGTTGCGAACATCTGCTAAAAATAAACCAATAGAACTAATTAAAACTTGATTTTTATTCAAGCTTAAAAACATAAAATTTAGGGAAAATGTCAAAAGTTGAATTATTAGCTATGAATAAAGTAGTTTGGACTTAACATTCAGTTTCAAATTATATTAAAATATCACTTAATTGATCATACTTGTGAAATAGTGGTCTTAAAATAGATAGGTAATGATAAAACACAAATGCATCATTTTTAACAACTTATGGAAAAAGAAGAATTTTGAAGAAATAGGTCATGAAGCACTCCCTTAAGTGTTATCTTTCGTTGACAAGGATGCCTTCTCTTCTTTTGAAACCCTTCTAGTATCATGTGTGCATTCAGAGGATGAAGAGATTCCCTTCTCATAATATTCCAAACAAAATCATCATAACTTTTAAAAAGAAATCTACTATAGGAACAAAAAATATTAAAATGATTTCTTTATTAACTTTTGACATTCCCATTTATGAAAATTATGAAAGATAGGTTGCATTGTACTTATGTGCAACACTTATTTATTTATTTACCTATCCTACTCTAATTGAATAAAAGAAAATGTCCTTCAAGTATAGGAATACTTCCAGTGAAGCCATGTGCGTAACAGGGTTAGAAATATATCCATACTCAAGTTTAAAAGATAATTTTTAATGCATACCAGAGTATGAAGGACCTGCTGCTTTGATGATGATATCAAACAATAAATAAAAGAGTGGTGTGACCTAATAACTAATTGAAACCATATTTCAATAGGATCACTATATTCTTGTTTCTCTTCTTTGTTTAGGTCACACTAAATGTCCTCCTCTACTATGCTATGCAAATTATCCTCTTCAAGATGATTGGTCTTTGGAGTACATACAATATTTGTTGAGAGGCCTGATAAGGACTCTTCAATCTCAGGTTCCACTAGTTTCTCTCCATTGAATTCTATCCATGATTCTTTATTCTCCTTAACAAATTGACATGAGGAATCTGACAAGACTTCCAACTCTTCATGTGGAGAGACAACTAGATTCTTGACTGTTATGAAGATATGCTCTTCCTAAGAGGCGGATATCCCAGCTACTGCCAGAATGAGAGAAAGTTTTTGGAGGAACATTCTTCAAGATCTTGATCATACTTGAATTACTCTAGCTGGTTGATGATACCTATTTTGCAACACAGATTAGTACTCGGGGGGTTCTTACAGCACCCCAAACATGATTTATCATTAAAGATCTAAATTTTAAAATTATTTGCAAAAGAAAAACACACCAAACTTGATAGGTCATCCATAAAACCAATCCAAAACCATTAAATAAATATGATTCTAATACTACCTATTACCGTTTACAACTCCCCAACAATGGTGCAAAAATGTTGGTGCAATTATTTGCATAATATATTACCAAACATAAATTATCAACCAGGATTTGTAATCGAAAAAGTTGATGCACTATATGTGCCGATAACAGATAGGTTCCTATGTATGATGAGTATAGTTCAATCAAGAAAACCATATAAAAACTAAAACTTTGTTTTCACACTCAAAGAAAACACTCTTCACACAATTCATAAATTAGAAAGAAAAACTTGCAATCATGCACTCAAAAGATTTTGCACAGATAATGCCTTGCCCATTTACAAGCTCATGAAGTGGAAATATGGACTTTGAATTAGTTATTTGTAGCTTCTACTCTTAACAACAAATGGCAATCAAATCTAGGCACACTTCAACAATACAAATCCAAACTTGGAAGGGAAAAATGATAACAAAACTTCTCAAGCAAACAATGAATCAAAATGTTCTTTCTTAGGTGACAAATATGTTCATTAGAGGCTCATGAAATGAAAAGATGAACTTAAGATCTATCTCCTCGAGCAACTAAACTAAAAAGTGGGATGCTCCATTAAAGCTCATGTATGGTGAAATATGGAGATCCAACTGTTCCTACATTACCACACTTTACAACAAATTCGAATAGTGAAATCAAACAAAATATCATGAAATCAAAATAACAAATACATGAAATGAAAATCTACACTAACAATTTACAATAAGCTTACCAAGAGGAATCGGTGGCCCTTGCCGATGCCAACATGGAAGCTTTTAGGTCACCATATTTTAACTTCTAAGAGAGACAAAATCACTGAATTTAATCTTGTATTAATCTCCAACAAGTAGGTTTACAAAAAGAGTATTTTCATGAATCCATTCTACATCATAACAATTCTCCTTTAAGAACCATTATTACATCATGATAATTCCTTGTCTACTCATACCTATGAGGTCTTATTTATACATAAAATCCATGGAGGAATGGATGAAACTGAATCCCCAAACTAAGAAAACAATTTTTACAATTTTAGGAGAAATCCCAAAAAATGTGTTTTTTTAACAAATTGGGCAGATTCGAGTTAGTCCCCCACCCATATCTCCCCAAAAAAATCTAATTTTGAAAAAATACTTTCTCTTTACTCAATTTATCATATTCTGGACAAAACCCATGTTTTAGAATTTCTAGATCAGATACCATATGCACGAAAATCAAGGCGCAAGTTGGCATTTTGAGTTTTTTTATAATTTTGGCAGAATCATTCCCTCTAAGTTGGAGGTCCACACGTGCGATATGGGTGAATTATGACCCACACCTCCTCATGAAAACATCATTCTAGACAAAACCCATGTGCTTGATTTTCCTCTAAAAGCTTTCCAAAATTTTGAATTATTTCTAGTACCGGATTAGCACAGGCTGGTACCGGAATAGGTAGAGCCTTATTACTGGAATAGAATGGGTATTGGATCATGCTACTTAAGATTCAAAGTGATTAGGATCATACAAAATCAACTATTTTAATCGAATTAACTCAAGAAAACTAACCAAATCATGCCTTAATCATAAGTTACCTCTCTATGCACATGATCAAGGTCATTAACTGCATTTATGGATGAAACAATCAATTAGATACACATATCATACGTAAAATTGACTCATACATAGATAATATAGGGTAATATTAGTTTAATAGTGAGTCTTTAGAGACAAAATCTCACTTCGGCAACTTGGGCCCTCTATACCCCCTCACATGAACTGCTCCAATCCAGTGGCATATGCCTGGGCTCAACAACCAACAACCAAGTAGAATACACAGTCGTCATTGGCCACCTTGTAGAGGCCAATGGCCACCATATTTGTCACCTTAGCTTCTTATTAGATTCCCAACTCGTTGTCCTCTAGCTCAACAATGTGTACCGTGTCTGCAATCCTTGCCTCTTCCGAAAATACCTACAAGTTAGACTTTTATCTCAAAATTTCGATTCAATCACATTTAGACATATCCCAAGACAATGCAATAAAATAGAAAATAATATGGCTAACCTAGTGTTAGATTGGCATTTATCACACCAAGTTACCATTACACATACATAGCCTATCAAAAGTCTGTCACGACATATAAATTAGACTTCATAAATGAAAAACTTCAACACATGTGAACATCACAAGGATCCCAAAATGTATATCCATATATATATATATATATATAGCGGTCAATGTGCCATCAATGTTTACAAAAAATAGTACATGTACAATATCCGTAGGTAGGTGAACCACCTCACCCCTATAAATACAAAATCAGTGTCACAACACCACATACAATATGGACTCACAAGACTATATATATACAAAAATACATATACAGAGGCACTCATGGAACCTCTAAGGCTCCACGACCTGGTCCTCTCTCGGGAGGAGGTGACCTACCAGCTAAGGGTCTCTCAGGTCCTGGGGACAGTCGCCCAGCCATAGCCACCCTGCTATAACTGGTCTGCGGATCAGGGTCCATGATTTCATTGGAAGGCACACACACTGCTCTAAGAATCCCTCGTCTAGGATACACACCCACATACCCTCGGGCACTCCCTATCGTACCGCCTCCAATCGGTGGCAAAAATGCCCAAACTTTCCCCCATCCCCCGCTAGAGGAGCATGTGATGGACATGCACCCAGATCGTCAAAATGAGGTCTCCTACTTGCTCTCTCATCATCAACTGGCCTCACACCCTCCTCATATTTCCTTCGTCTCTCCCCTTCTTGTGGCTCTCCCCAAGGTGGTCTTACTAGCCCCTTCCGCGCAGGCACTCTGACCAACTCAACCTCGTGCCTGCGAGGTCCCACATCTGCACACACAACAAACAAGTGATATAATTAACATCCATCAATACATAAATAACATGCTATACTATACAAAGATCAAAACATCAAATATAACACCATACCTCTATGGTTGAACACCTCTCTGAGGGTTAGCACCATATCTGGATTCTCCCAGAAGTCCACCCCACTATACGGGTATCAGAGTATGATCTGTGGAATCTGATGCCACACCCATGCAACCTCAGTCGTAAAATAATGGCCACACTCCCCACCACCATGAAGAACCAAAATCATCGCCCACTGCCTCAATCGCGGCTCTCGCACACCAAGTGCATCAAATATCACTCTAGGGTGTATCATGGGCACCCTCTCCAAAAATGACGCTACCAAGATGGGCTCAAAGGAAAACTCCCATGAGTCAGCAGCTCAACACCTGTTGAGCTGCCCCACCATCTTGGCATGTAGCATCAAGCCCCAAGAAAAATGATCAACCCCCAGTGCCCTCTCAATGATCCTCAATTGACCCCCACTAATCTGATGAGTCGTGAGAGACCCATAGACTATCACAATCATCCCTACCACGCAACGATTCACCAGGGCATCCACCGCCCCAATCTTCACCACTAACCCCGATATGAAGTCCTCTCCCGAACAATATGTCTAGGCTAGGTCAGCCAAATGACCATCTCCGGGTACCACAGGCTCAGTAGGTAGTAGTGTTCCTTGACAGGTAGTGTATCTAGACGACGTAACAAGTAGTGTACCTAGATGACATAACTGTGTATTCAAAGAATAGAGAAGAATACATCCCACACTTAACTCAGATTTTCAAAAGGTGTAGGAAATACGGTATATCCTTCAATCTAAATAAAACTATTTTTGACGTTGAGGAAGGTAAGATGTTAGGTCATATTATATCCCAAGAAAGTATTCACATAGACCCATAAAGTATTAAATTCATAGTTCAACTCTTGCTGCCCCATAACAAGAAAGCTATGCAGTCCTTTTTTGGACAAATCAATATTTTGAGGAAATTCACTCCCGATTTTGCGGAAATCATCAAACCCTTACAAAAGATGATTGGCCAAGATGTCAAATTTAAGTGGGATGATGAACGAAAGGATTCTTTCAGCAATATTCAAACTGTTATATCCTGAGCCCATGTGCTACAAAGTCTCGATTTCAATAGGGATTTCTTCCTCTATACTTTCTCCTCCTACCAGTCGTTAGTTGCAGTATTGACTCAAAAGGATGATGAAAACAATGAATCTCCAGTGTCGTTCATGAGCACTAATCTCTAGGGAGCCAAAATTAACTATCATTTTGTTGATAAACATGCCTATGTGGTATACAAGGTAGTAAAACACTTCAGGTCTTACATCCTTAAGAACCACACCAAAGTGATTGTGCCTCACCCTGCAGTCTGATCCTTGTTTACTCAGAAAGAGATGGGGGAAAGAAGAGGGAAATGGATGGAAGTGGTCTAAGAATTTGATCTAGATATAAAACCTATCAAACTTGTCAAAGGACAAGGGTTGTGAAAACTCACATCTGAATCTTAGGACCAAGTAAATGAAGATTCTGGATGGGATAATGAAATGGCATTATGGTGTTTTGAAGCTTCATACATTTCCCCAGGGCCTGAGTCTTGGTATAAGGATCTGAATTACCTCCTACACCATGGGGCCTGCCCATAAAATCTCAAACCTAGGGAAAGGAGAGATCTCAGGTTAAAATCTGCACAATATCACCTCATAAATTCGGTACTCTTTCGTATTGATTATGATGAGGTACTTTTAAGATGTCTCGAACGTGAAGATGCAAAAAAAGTTCTCAAGGAGCTCCATGATGGCCATGCCGGTGGAAATTTTGCAGGAAACACCACCACTCATAAGATACTAAGAGTTGGTTATTATTGGCCCACCTTGTTCAAATATGCCCACACCTATGCTACAAATTGTAAAACTTGTCAAGTAAGCATTGGGAGGGAGAAGAGAGCAAAAATCCCACTATAGCCAGTGATTGTGTCTAGGCCTTTTGAGCAATTGAGGTTGGATATCATAGGATAAATCACACCAAGATATTCAAAACAACACAAGTACATTATGACTACCACTGATTGCTTCACAAAATGGGCAGAGGCTATCCCTTTGGCTCATGTAAATGAAAAAGTGGTGATCCAATTCATAGAGAAACAACTAATCATGAGGTTTGGTGTCCCTTCTATCCTAGTTTTCGATAATGCAACTTATTTCTCTTCCACCCAACTGACAGAGTTTGATTTGGAGAAAGGAATCATAATTAGGTACTCTGTAAACTATTATCCATAGGGAAACGCGGTGGCATAATCGACCAATAAGAACCTAGTAAGAATACTAAAGAAGACAGTTGCAAATAACCAAAGGAATTGGCATAATCTACTCCATAACGCTTTATGGGCCAATAGGGTCACACCCAAGGAAGCCATAGGAAATTACCCATACTTCCTAGTTTACAGACAGGAAGCCATTCTCCCAAATGGGCTTTATCTTCCATCTCTTCAACTAGCCCAAGATTCCAACGGGGATCCCTCATCGGTCATACAACAAAGAATTGATACTCTTCTCATGCTAGAAGAAGAGAGAGAAAAGGATAAGTCTAAATTCATAGCTCACCAGAAGATAGTGAAAAGGTGGTTTGACAAGAATAAGGCCAAAGAGAAGGATTTTGAAATAGGAGACTTAGTATTGAAATGGGATAGAGAAAATGAGCCGAAAGGGAAACATTCTAAGTTTTAGAGTCTGTGGCTTGGACCTTTCCGGGTGGCTGAGAATATTTGGGCAGAAACTTATCGGTTAAAGAATTTGATGGGGGAAATTGACACCCTCCCTGTAAATGGCCAAGCCCTCAAACAATATTTTCAATAATAAAATAAATAAATAACAAAAATAATAATAATAAAAAAGTTAAAGGCATCTTGTTTTAGTGTTTTCAGGATTTCAAAATACTTTTGTTTTTTGTTTTCTTTTGCTTTATGGATTTCTATGCTTTTTAAAGTTGTGTTTAGTAGAACAATGGATGACCTTGAGTCATGTGACATAGCGAACTTTGTTCCGAACTCATCGCTCACAGACAACACAAGAAGCATCAAGGAACTTGTGGTTGCTTTGAGGAGCCTCCATCTAACTCGTGCAAATGAACAACTTCAAAGAAATGCTAGAAGTGTTTTCCTAGTGGTTTGGTAAGACCTTGAGGGTAAGAAGTAAAGTCGGAAAGGACACATGAACCCAAACACAAAGCTAGAAAAGGGTCCACCTAACCATCTCACTTTGCGAAATAAACAGATGTCATCCTCTCTCACTTGCTCAGGGTATCATGCCGAAATAAAATGGAAATTATCAAAAGAGTGATCAATAGGGGAGGGTATGTAGATATCTCCACTGGGGCTATGGACGCTCATTGGCAACGAAGCAACACCAAAGAGAATGAGTAAAGGTAACTAAGGGCTTCATGCCAGTAAATGCTTTGCTAGAATTTTGTAAAAAGGGGGCGTAAGTCAGGGTTACATGTAATGAAGGAGGAATAAAGGTTGAAACCCCATGGGCAGACCCAGAAGCATCAACTAAAGGACTTCAAATTACAAAGGTAAAAGAGGCTCTGATTTAAAACTAGAAAATTTTCTCCACTAGCTTTCATACTAGTCAAATCATGAAGGAAGAACAGATATTTTGCATTCACCCAGTGAATCACCATTTGTTGAGCACTCAACATACCCTAAAATGTCTACGTAAAATTTCACTTTTTGGGTACCACTTAATCTTTTGGCATTGTCTGATATGAAAAATGTGTCCTTTTCTTATAATTTGTTTTTCTCATTAAGTCTTTAAAATCTTTCTTGGACATGTGAAAATCATTAACTTAAAAGACTAATATCTAAATTAGAGAAATGGAAGTTAAAGTTTTTCTTGGATGTGCTTAAGGATTTCAGCATCAGTAAGGATTAAGTGTGAAAGAGAACACTAGAGAGAACCAAATTTGTCAAGCCCCGATCTTCGTCAGCGTTGGCAGACAAAAAAATTATTTTGCAACAAGCACCACCAAGAATATCGCCGATGACCGATCAATTCGGCATCAAGGAAAGGTTAAAATAATAAGCATTGAACAAAAAATGAAATAATAATCGCCGACCTTCGAGACATTTTCAGCATCAGAGGTTTTCTCAAGAGGATACCACCTATTATCATATTAATTTGTAAAGCGGGCGGGGGGTTGTTTTCCTAAGAAGTTCGTCCCTTGGCAAAGGAATGAAAGAAAATGGGAAAAAACACCACAATTTGTCTTATATCCTAAGTCGGAGGAGTGATGAGATGTTTTGGCGCAACATGATAAGATGTGCACAAATCTAGGAGATCGACAGCTAAGTGCCCTAGATCGATGGTCGATGGCCATATCGAGGCCTCAACATGCGCACAAGATAAAAAGGGTAGAACAGGCCAAGGGAAATAGTTGTGGTTTGTTAATGTGCTACATGTTAGCCAAAGACGTGCATCGGGCCCAAAAGTAGGGAAGTTCCAAACAACTTTCCATAGCCTCGATATGCACATGTGAACATAGTGTCTTATCCCAGGCCAAAAAGTGGTCGCCCCTCATCACTTCCTCTCCCTCCATATGTCTTCCACTAATCGTCCTGTCGGTACCTATCCCTTTCTCATCTCCCGCCACTTGTGTCACCTTGCTCCACATCACTTCCATTCCCTTACCCCTCAACTTCCTCTTGTGTGGCCCCCACACTATCCTCAATCTCCTCATTCGCCCATAGCTATTCACCTGACCATCTCCCATCCTCTACTCCATATCGAGTGAGCCAATCACTTTGTCAGCAACCACGTCTGCCTTCAGGCTTCCCCATAAGCATCCATACTAGATCCAGATGATGAATGATGAGGCTACCACATATTACAGGTGCATATTTGACTTGAGCCTTCCCCTATCCCAATGAAGCAGTTATTAAGGCTGGTTGGTGGTGGTTGAACGTCGTTTCTTCCATAAATAGAAAGTACAGGAAAGGACCGTCAATTAGTCGGCTCATCAACATGTTCATTCTGAGGCTTGTTTGCATATGATAGAGGTTCATGTCTGGACAAAGACTGCATGCAAATTTTGTCACGAAGCATGCAGACGTAATGCCTTCAATGTTGCTACTCAGATATGCTTCTGTGATTTTGTTTTGAGTATAAATACTCAGTTTTTATATATTGTAAGTGTCGATGGTAGATCTACGCTCCCACTTGTAAATTTTTAATGAGGCTTATCGTTCTCTAGTTATGTATATGTATTGGAGACTTCTTGTTTAATGAAAGTTATCTTCTTTCGATCTCTCCGTAAACACTATGTTAAGACACTCTAAATTGGAGGATCTAGTTGAGGGTTGTGATGTTGTTGTGATGAAGTTTTGATCACTCCAATATTTTCACCAGTTTTAATCAGTTTCTTGTGTTATATTTCCCCCTCTTATATTGAGTAGCTTGGGCATAGAGGATCCAGTTGAGGTGTTACAATAGAATTATGATGTAGGTTTGATCATTGTGTTGTTGTAACTGTGTCATTTAGACATATCTTAGTGTCTGAAACTTTGGGTCCAAGAGGATCTCGTTCTTCAAGATTTTATTCCTTAGGCCGTTGGAACATAGGATGTCCATAGAAGGCCCTTACATCTCCTCACCAGTTCTTCCCCCTACTCACCCTTTTACTGCAACTTACTGATTGAAGTTAGATCAAGACCTCGCTTACCTATGCATTTCATGGTCCATGATTCTGAGTTAATGCGATATAATCTTGAGACTGCATCCATTAGACCACCTTTAAAACTATTTACTATGACATACAAATTGATGGGTATCAGGCTTACCTTTGACGCAATCCAGAGGTGACTTCTGGCACCAACATTTCTGGCTCCATTGTTGGGGATGAATTGAAGATTTTCCCTAGGATTGAACAACAAAGATTACTGGTTTTGAAGGTGCATTAGAAACCAATACATCAATATTGCAACTGTGCACCTGGCGAGTTCACTGTGGTGACTCTATTGATGCAAATCTATTGGCGACTCCACTGTTTCAATTGTGGCTTCCAGAGGTAGACAAATGAGGTCTACTCCACAGCTACCTTTGGCAACACCTGAAGCTGACCTGGAGAAAATTATCAGAAAGGGAAAGGCCCTTCATGAAGTTACTTCTACTATTGAACCAGGTATTTATGATGATTTTCATTATCCTATAGGAACTCCAATTTCTGTTTTTCATCCTTATGTTATACCTTTTGTTGGAGTTTCCCGAACATTGAATTTTAGGAGTGTTCCTGTTGAGTTTTCCCCTCCTGGTCTGGGATTGGAGGGAGAGACCATTGTCACTTCTCTCTCCCCTAAATTCGTACCATGGTTTAGACCCAACACCTCTGAAGTTTTTCCTACCCCGGGCTTTACCACTCCTCCTCCTATTAGAGTTACTGATTTCGTGGAAAGAGAGACCCTTTTTCCCTCAATTCCTTTAGCTTTTTTTCCAAACCCTTTGTTGTTTCCCTTTCCTCTCGGAAGCTCAGTTCCAACCTCCCTTGTTCTAACACCTTCTCCTCCTAATTCTCCTCCACCTCACATCCCTATGGCAGGTGCTAATCCTCCTAGAAGTTGAATGGATGCCATAGTGGCTTCAATATATGCCCCTCTAGTCTTACCTCAGCCTATGAATTCTCTCCCTTCTGGAGATTACCTAAAATGTATGTCAAAGTTCACTGGAGAAGAGGATATAACTGCTGAAGAGCACCTTTCTGCCTTCTACAATTATAGAGACAATCTAAATATTGAAAATGAAGATGTATGGATGAGAGTCTTTGTCCAAAGCCTTGATGGTGAGGTTAGGAAATGGTTCAGGGGATTGAATCCTGGATATATTATTGGGATTGAATCTCTATATGATGTTTTCTTGAGACAGAGGGGGAATAAAAAAGACTTTATGTATTATATCACAGAGTTTGGATCCCTAAAGAGGAAAGATGGGGAATCTCTCTCTAATTTATACAAAAGATTCAACAAAATGTCCAATAAAATCCCTGCCTAGATAAAGCCTACTATATCCTCTGCCAAAATAACTTATGATAGTTCTTTTGACCCTGAATTCTACCTTCTTCTCAGGGAAAGAAGAGCTACTTCCTTGGATCATATGCAAGATGCAACCCTGGAAGTAGAATCCAATTTATTCGTAGTCGACAGACTTAGGAACAAATATGACAGAGATAGAGGAAGAGGGATATCTAAGGCCTCAACATCTAGTTATTATGCATCCCATCCTCAAGTGGATGAATTGACCAAGATGGGGAAATCCCTTTCTGTAGAAATGGAGAAAAGGAAGTTTGAAGGGAAGCAAGGTTATAGCAATGTCCCAAATGTTGATAACAGAGGCAACTTTAGGAAGCCAAATAACCATGCTCCTCAGATTATGTCGAGGGAACAAAGGGATAGAGACAAGAATGATCCGAAAATTCCAAACCCCCTTCAAAACAACCTTGTTATTGATGAGGAAAGGGAAGAAAAGGAGCATGACCCTAAAGTTCATTGTATTGGAGACATCTCCCCTTTTCCCCATTTAACTCAATCTTCCTATGAGGAGTCCCTCATGAAAAATCAAATAAATGAGCTAAGCTCACATGGAACAGATCAGGAGATGTATCACCGAGAGAAGGAGGAGAAGGAGTCCCTGATTGAATAGATTGATAATCCAATTCGACCAAACTTAAAGGAATTATGTCGTTGTAACAAAGATAAACACCATAGCTATGTACTATCCATGGGTCATAAGACTCAGGGGTTTCATGAACATCATTTTATATCATGTTAAACGAGGAAAAAAAAGGAGGAGGAATATCGTGTGGTGGGATAGAAAATGTACCCATCAAGGTTGAATATTTTAAAAGACCTACGTCGAGATTCTCATAACCGGGAGGTGTTTTCTAGATAAAAGGTACATTTCTAGTACGTGAATCAGAATTAAAGAAGGTCAGTTGATAACGATAATGAATTTTCCTTGGCGTGGGAAACATAACACTCAGAAAAGAGGAGAAACAACTGCACGCATGGAGTCAATCCAACTATGTCCAAGTAGAAGGTTATAATTGAGAGGTGCATCAAAGAACTCAACCTTGACATTAACCTCTTTAACTTCTAACGTAATAAAAAACGAGGGAAGAACATCGTAAGGTTTAAATCCTATACCATTAAAATCTTTAAGACTAATTGTTCGTCAATAAAGGTTCGACAAATGTTCTTATTTTCCACAACAACTGGGATTTGAAATATTAATTTAGGAGTAAGAAATGGACTATGATATTCCAAGTAAAAGATTATTAAACTAGTATCGATAGGATCAATTCCACCAATATCCTTTAACAACACCTTCTGTTGAGTAGGAAAAATTTGAAGGATTTCGAGAGCCAACATCACAGAGGGTGCTTGGGCAAGATCCTCTACAAAGATGTAGTTTTTGGAAACACGTGTGTGAGGATTAAATGAAGACTTTCAAATAACACCCTTAGGAGGAGGATGAAGAACTATATCTAGGCTCAGTCGTTCGATATGAACAGGATCGTTTGGAGGTGAAGTTGGTGGAGGAGTTTGAACCAATGGAGGTGGTAATTCATCAACTTTCTCTTTCGAAGGAGAATAATGTTTGGCTTGAGTTGCGACTGCAACTTCGTTCTTCTTGGAGTCACCAGTACAGATAAGTACAAAATATGTGGTAGAGGGAGAAGGTTGGTCATGAATGACCAATTGGTCCTATTGTTGAGAAGGAAAAGGTTGTGACAAGACGACGGGTGTAGGAGGTTTCCTAGTCCCCTGTAGGAACTTAGTAACCTCAATACATCATGGCCAATCTTTCGTATAATGATCCTCACCACAGATAAGGCAAGGATAGTGAGGTTTATGTTATCTTTTTCATCAACAGACTATGTTTTGGGTTTCTCAGATTGTTGATTATTATTATTTTCCTCCTTATTCCTACCCTTCCCTTTCTTCTTATTTTGATTTTTACCGGTAGGCGTAGATTGAACCAAATTAACTTCATAGGCTTTACCAGGGGAAGGAGTAGGAGTAGGAGTATTTTGTACATTAGAGGTAGTAGACTTTGGATTGGTATGACTGGATTGTGTAGACTAAGTCTCAGTATGAAAAGTGTCAATAATGCGATCAATAGCATGAGAAGCTACTAGAGGTGTTGGGGTAGGAGTCATATATGGACGATGAGCATCACAAATCAATTCGTATAGTGTTCGCATTTGTGAATAAACGATATCTAGATATTGAGCATGACTAATCGCCTACTCTTCAATGACGACAACACCCATGGAAAAATCACAGGAAATAGGACCAATGAGTGATTTGGTAAACCATTCAACCAATAGTTGATTAGTAAGGGGAACTTTGATTAAGCGTCTTCTCTTCCTCCACTCACGGATATGATCAGAAATATGAGTGGAAGAGGATTGTTTAAATGAACTCAAAATTTCAGTTCTTGTCTCGTATCAAATTGGAAATTGGTAATGTGTTAAGAAATCCATGGATAGGGTATTGAAGTCGTTAAATAATCCTCATGGTAACTCAATATACCATTTGGTTTCCAAACCCATGATAGTTCGTTGGAAAAGTTGTAATCTTGTAGAGTCATCCATCAATGAGTTGGACGAACACCAAAGGATGACGAGGTTTACGCTTATCTTTTTCATCAATAATATGTGTTTTGGGTTTCTCAGATTTATTATTATTATTTTTTTCCTCCTTATTCCTACCCTTCCCTTTCTTTTTATTTTTATTTTTACCGGTAGACGTAGATTGAACTGAATTAACTTCAGAGATTTTATTGGAGGAAGGAGTAGGAGTAGGAGTATTTTGTACATTAGAGGTAGTAGACTTGGGATCGATATGACTGGATTGTGTAGACCAAGTCTCAGCATGAAAATTTCTAATCATGCGATCAAGAGCATGAGAAGATATTGGAGGTGTTGGGGTAGGAGTCATAGATTGACAATGAGCATCACGAATCAAGTCGTATAGTGTTCTTGTTTATGAATAAAAGATCTAGATATTGAGCACGACTAATCGCCTACACTTTAGTGACGACACCACCCATGGAAAAATCATGGGAAATAGGCCCAATGAGTCATTTGGTAAACCAATCAACCAACAGTTGACCAGGAAGGGGAACTTTGATTAAGCATCTTCTCCTCCACTCATGGATATGATCAGAAATATTAGTGGAAGAGGATTGTTTAAATGAACTCAAAATTTCAGTTCCTGTCTCATATTGAATTTCCAATTGGTAATGTGTTAAGAAATCCATGGCTAGGGTATTGAAGTCATTAAAGAATCCTCGTGGTAACTCAATATACCATTTGTCTTCTGAACTCATGAGATTTCATTGGAAAAGTCGTAATCTTATAGAGTCATCCATCAATGAGTTGGATGAATACCAAAGATGGAAAGTCATGACATGCTTATTTGGGTCTTCTCCTGATTGGACATTGAAGTTAGGAATGTCAGATGGTAATTTGTCCAGTATGACCAACCAATAATGATAATTCAAAATCCTAGATAAATCCGGTAAATCCAAAGCAGCAAGAAATGGAAACTACCTGTTCACTTGAGGAAACTGGTAGTTTTGAGGTGGTAGTCCTGTAGGTATACCAGTAGGACCATAAGCAGTATGTAGATAGTTATATATTCTTGATAGATTTGGTTTTGGAGGGTTTTGATTAAGTAATCTCCCTTGGAAAGGAGCATTAGATTGAAAATTTTGGCCCCAAGTAGGATTCATAGAACCTGGATATGGTTGCCCGAGAATAGGGGGTACAAAAGAATTAACTTGAGGATGTTTCCCCCTAGAAGGTTGTTGATTCCTTTAGAAAGGAATATTCCAATGTTGAGATTGTAATCTGGGTATACTTTGCCCATAAACTCAGTTATGACCTACAACTTGAGGTTCCCCCCCAACTTGAGTTTGTCCCCCAACTTGAGGTTTCCCTCAAACTTGAGGTTTCCCCCCAACTTGAGGTTGTCCCCCCAACTTGAGGTTGACCTCCAACAGGTATCTAAAAACCATAGGAGACAAAATGATCGATGCCTCCAAATGGATTGGATATACTAGGGCTAGGACGACTAGATCCTCTAAACAAAGGTGGAGGAGTAACGTAAGGCCCCCGAGAAAGAACCTTGGTAGGTGTAGGAACAAAATGACTAGAAACATTATACCTAAGAGGAACAAAAAGATTAGACCCTCTGGATGGATTCTGGGTAATGATAGTGATGGAAGTATTCAAAGCGTTATACCGAGGGGGAAGTGACAGATTCGATCTAAGCAAAAGTGGTTTTCCAATAGGAGATTGAGTGATAACCACATTTCCAGTGGGAATAGTCATATCTTGTGGGACCATGGTAGAGTTGGTGATCTGGAGAGGAAGAATCGAGTGAGAACCAATCAATAATTGGTCTGAAGCTATTACGACATTACGGGTTGTGCCAGTAAAATGATCTAAAGGTATTGTATAAGTAGTGGAAGACACAGGCATTTGTGATGCCAAAAATTCTATTTTATCAAAAATATCGTATCCCAAAGGAGTTCTCTGAAAAGGATGGGTAGGAACAGAGCTCGGATTAAAAATTCTAGTAGTGTGAACCGGGGTTCTAAACCACTCACTCTGAAAAAAGTGGATTGTCTACTCCAGAATCGTTGTTAGGTCCAATAGGTACATCAATATTCTCATCAACAACAAGTTCTATCAATGAATTCATCCAGAGAAAATGTGGATCTTGTATAAAACTCAATAACGGATTTGCGTGAAGTATGAATTCCTCTAAAGGAATCAAACTTCCAATCTCGGAGGCTACTTCTTTATTGACTGCTCCCTCAGGATATCACTTTGGTGAGTTAGGAATAAAAATGACATAATATTTCATATCTTCCGGAGGTATCCCTTGCGTCCTACGTGAATGGAGAGGGCTGATGTTGAACACACCAAATAAAGAACGAAACAAATCTATGGCTAACTAGAGAAAAAAAAACACTCACTAATAAAAAATAGAAATCAAACCAAGAAAACAAACCTTCTTATTTTGAGGTTACTAGTTGGTGATGAAATCCAACATCATGAAATCAAGACAAGAAGGATCTAGGATAAAGTGGGTGGAAAAGTTACATTGATGACCTACTTAACAGACTTACACCCAGGTGCAATCTCCCACACATAATTGTGGGTATACCCTCTAAGGAGCCTGAGTGAGTTTGGCCAATGTCGATTCTAGGTACCGTGAAGATTTTCCCCTCCACAGTCACGTTGTTTAAAGACCCTAAAGATATAGGATACTAAGGTTACCAATTACGACAATGATGCCTGGGGAAACAATCGACAATTTGATCCACCCACAAAGGTAGGGTATCTAGCCCTAAATCAACCCAAGGTCCCCACATGATTTTCTTCTCAAGTGAAACCCAATAATACGCGAAATATCTACACTAATATAGACAAAGTAGGGTGAGTAACTTTCCTAGTCCTATTGCGACCTCATGATTGACCCTTGTGTTAGAAGGCCTTCCCAGGACAAAATTTAGCAGTGGATTTGAACTCTCCCTATCACAAGATACTATTTTGTGTTTTAATGCTTTGGAGAGTGTGCCTTACAACCTATTCCAAAGTGTTATCCTAGCTAATGTTGGTGAAGAGGATTTCTAGAAAATAAAAGTTACTAATAAATTTTAAAATTACATTGTATGTTAAAGGTTGTTGTTTACTCAAAAAGGAAACAAGAATGAAACTGATGACGTATGCGACCTTGACCCAATAAAGTGCAAGAAGAGATGATTATGCAATATTTCAATTCGATGAACTCTAATTATAGTAGGGAGAAGGTGTCTCTTTTTGAAATACAAAAGCTGTGAAACTCAATTTCTCAATTTTTGAATGAACAAAATCCCAAATAATCAAAAGCTACAAAATTTTCCAATTTCCTCCTTTAACAAATATTTTGAATGCAACAATTTTCTTGTGAAATATCACTAAAATGAAGAATGACTTCAGTTCTTTCTTTCTCAAATCAGATCAGAGATGTAATGAAGAAAATAAATCGTAATCCAAGAAAATTAACACACTCTCAACACGATTCCCAAATCATACCCATAATGTAGACAAAAAATGAAATGATAGGAAATCCTTTTGTCAAATGCAAACAAAAAATGGACCTCTCAATCAACGAACAATCCAAAAAGTAAAAAAAATCCAAAATTCCAACTAAATCAAGGACTCTTTGTCAAACAAGCACTCAAGACCGAGATCTAGAGATTATACCCTTGTGACAAAAATCAAAAGAAAAACTTGAAAAATTTACAAAGAAAAACTTTTGATTTCCGAAAGTCAATCAAATGCAAGCTTCAAACTTATAAATCAGTTAGTCAATCACTGGTATCAGAAGTTCATTCGAGGCAATTGAGGAAAAACTAGGTCGAAAAAAGACAGATTGACTATCTCCAACAATTCCTATAGGAATCGTCCCAGGTTGTAGTGGAGCACAGTGCAACGATCTAGGGTCTTCACATGCTTTCAATAGGGTACAGTGTGACATCATCGCACTGGTCTACTGATCCATATTGTATGAGCATAATGAAATGGATATATATTATTAACAGGTGCTTAACACAAAATAACATAGATACAGTAAAACTGGTTTTCTATTCAATAATGAAATAAGTTGAAGCTGTAAAATGCAGCGAAAACAAGCTTGTTGGAATGGTGGCGGCTTATCTCTAAGAAGAGATGTGACGGCAGCGTGAATTTGCATGAAGAAGGTTACAATGAGGCTCTGAAGGCCTTTTTACAATAATCAAGAATTCTAAAAACTCTAGACATCTAAAAATCTAACCCTAGGAGATGAAGCGTCAAAAGTCATGTGGGCCCTGTTTGGGTAAGTTAGTACATCAACTTCTCGGGGTCGTAACTTTTGCATACGATCTCCATTTTAGGCGTGTGATAGCCCGTTGGAAAGGTATCATTGAGTAGATTCATTTTGGGGGCTCAATTATTCATTTTTATATCATTGAGGAGATCGATCCTGAAAAACCTTCATTTAGGCCCTCAAAATGGCCTTGGAAGTTAAAACTGCTAAAAAGAGTAAATTGCCAAAATTGTCAGAGAAATGTTTTGAGCCAGTTGGAAAAGGTGATTGGCCACCAATATCCATCTAGATCAATCCTCCATCCTTAGGAAGAAATGTTCTCCATTTCATTGTGGTCCCCCATCAGATGTGGAAATTTTCTGTTGAATTTGGCCCCAGGTGAGCCACTTGTCTTGGTGCAGGAGCTGCCTTTCTTTGACGGCTCAATAAAGTTGAATCCTTTGTTTTCGAGTTCCCTTGATCTATCTGTCCCAAATCTGATCATTGGATTCCTATTGTAGGCATTCGGGCTTGAGCTCTGTTGGTGTCAGTTGTTCTGTTACTTCTGAGGTGTCCAATAATGGTGGGAAATAAGGGCGAAGGAGATCAAAATAATTATCCCCCATGGCCTTGGTGATAGTGTACAACCCATAATAGAGTGGGTGAAGCTTTCGATGGGGTCCTATAAGGCGTTCTTTCTGCAAGTGCAACCAAACTTTTTCACCCACCTGAAACTTATGCCGCACTTGATGTTGATCATGGCACTGTTTGTACTTGTCATTGGACTTCTGTAGCATATCTTGAACCTGTTGGCAGATGTGCTGGATCCACTTAGTGAACCGGGTGGCTTTGTCAGCTTCAGTTGGAGCAGGAGATGAGTCGGTTAAGGTGACCGCAAGGGGAAGTGCAACATCTATGGGTCCCGATGGTTGGAATCCCAACCCCACTTGAAAGGGGATGTGGCCAGTTGAGCTATGCAGGGCTCGGTTGTAGCTATGTTGGACATAGGGAAGGCTCTCATCCCATGTGCGAGGGTTCTTTGAATTATACATGAAAAATATATGCACAATAATTCGATTTACAACCTCTTTTTGGCCATCTATCTCGGGGTGGAAGGCCATGGATTTGGTGAGCTTGGTGTCCAGTAGTGACCAGAGGCTCAAGCAGAATGTGTTGAGAAATCGACTATCTCGATCTAACACAATGGTTTGTGGGATTCCAGAATGTACCCAGACTCGTTCAAAGAAGATCTTAGCAATGGCCTCTGCTGTGATGCTCTTCTTGCAGGAAACCATAATCGCCATCTTATAAAAGCAATCAACAACCACAAAAACAAAGTCATTTCCCCACTTGGTGGATGGGAGGTTCGACATGTAGTCCATTGAGATGGATTCCCATGGCCTATCAGGAGTAGGAAGAGGGGTGTACAGGCCCTGTTTCTTAGTGGTCGGTTTGGCAATAGCGTAGGCAGTGCAAAACCTGATATACTTGTTGACCTCTTGTCGAATTTTAATCCAGTAGAAATGTTTCTGTAGCATCGCCACTATCTTTCCAATGCTGAAGTGTCCTGCCACCCGACTGTAGTGGGCTTCCCAGATCATCTTCTCTCACTCACTTGATGGACCACAGATATGGCCCAGACGACACAACAACCCATCCTGAAGATGGAAATTATCAACAACTGCGTTTGCACCCAACATTTGGTAGGTGGTGGTGAAGTCGGGGTCTGCCTCATAGAGTTGGGGCCATCCATATGTCTCATGGCCTCAAGAGTCTAGCACCATGGTGAGTGCCACGATTGGCGGTTTTCTAGGCAATCAACGACGTGATTGGTGCCTCCTGTTTTATATTTGATGTTGAGGTGGAATTGCTGCAAGTATGTGGACTACTTTTGATGGCAGTCATTCTGCAATTTTCCCTATGTCTGCATGAACTGTAGTGGCTTATGATCATTGTGGATGACTGTCCCCTTCCCAACAATGTAATTTCTCCACTAGCGGCATGCTTACACAATGGAGTACATTTCTTTGTCTTAAGTAGGGTACTTACGGACAATATCTGATAGTGTCTCACTATGATAGGCCATGGGGTGGCCGTGCTGAGTGAGAACAATGCCCATAGCATAGTCTGAAGCATCTGTCTCGATCTCAAAAGGATGCTACAGGTCTGGTAGTGAAAGTATTGGGGTTGAGCATAAGAGCTACTTCAAATCATCGAATGCTTGCTGTTGGGACCGACCCCATGCAAATTTTGCCTTACCACCACCCCTGTTTATTTGGCTAAGGGCCCATGCAATATGGCAGAAACCCAACACGAACCTGTGGTAGAAATTGGCAAGGCCCAAGAAGATCCAAAGCTCAGTGAGTGTTGTTGGGGCTGGCCAGTCACAGATGACTTGGATCTTGGTTGGATCCACATGTACACCATGTTGATCAATGATGTAGCCCAGGTAATTGACCCTGTCCATGATGAAGGAGAATTTTTCCAAGTTGGTGTATATCTTGTGCTACCGCAGGGTGTGCAGAACCTACTGAATATGCTACAAGTGTTCGGCCCAAGTCTTGTTGTAAATTAGAATGTCATCCAGATACACCACTACAAAATTATTGGTGAATGGTCACAAGATATCGTCCATCATCCTCATGAAAGTGGTTGGATCATTTGTCAAACCAAAGGGCATGAACAACCATTCAAAAATACCTTCCTTTGACTTGAAGGTAGTCTTCCATACATCTGTCTATTCTATCGGGACCTGGTGGTAGCCAGACTTCAGATCAATCTTAATGAAGTATTTGGTCCCCGTGAGTTGATCAAGGAGGTCATTGATTCGGGGAATAGGGTACCGGTTTCTGACTGTGATTTTATTCAGTGCCCGGTAATCAATACAGAGTCGCCAGGTCCCATCTTTCTTCTGTACCAACATGATTGGGCTCCCGCAAGGTGATGAGATGGGGTGGATGTGCCCCTTGTGGAGTTCTTAGATTTGTCATTTGATCTCCTCATTCTCTAACAAAGAGCGATGATAAACTGGCCCATTGGGTAGTGGTGTGTTGGGGGTTATATCAATGGGGTGCTTGACCTAGTAGTGCAGAGGTACCCCTATAGGTGAGGAGAAGATATCCGAGTATTCTTCCACGACCTTATCTACTTGCCTCTGCTGTGTGGAGAGGTCGGCCGCAAAGACCCTGGATGTGGCTATGATCTTTCGCTTATTCTGAGAGTGAATCATGAAGAAGAAAAAATTTCCCATCTGAGAGATAACTTTCCTACATTGCTTAGTAGAGATCAAGGAAATATCACTAGGTGGGACTACCTCGGGTATCCTGTACAATTTCTTGTTAAAAGTAATAATAACACTACGAGGCTTAGACTCATATACAACATGACATTTCCATAAATAAGGTTGGCCCAAAAGAACATCACAAACTTTGAGAGGAGAAACATCACACAATACCTTGTCTTTGAAGGGATTGATTCCATACAATAGTCAGCACTGTTGGATGATGCAGAGATCGCTTCCTTGGTGGAGCCATCCAATGGTGTATGGTTGTGGGTGTGGCATTGTTGATAGGGCCGGCCACTTGATGACCTCTACTGAGATGAGGTTCTTCTGGCTGCCATTATCAATGATGAAGTGCAACGCGGTGCATTTTACCCACATCTGTGAATGGAAGAGGCACTCTCCTTCTTCTGTCTCTTCTGGTTTACCAGGCTGGAGCTTGGTGGTAGCAATGGTGGCACTAGGTTCCGCATCAATGATCCATCTTCCCCTTTCTGGTTTTGTCTCAGAGTCATAATCTGCATATGATTCAGAGGCTTTCACTTCAGCCACCAGTGACTTCTTTGAGCGGCAGTCAACAGTGTTATGCCAAGGGCTCTTATGGAAGTTGCACCACTTCCTATTATCTTTCCTTGTCTTTCCAGTGTCCTTCTTTTCTTGCGGCTTGGACTGGTTGTCCTGATACTATCCATCTTTTCTCTATCCTTTGTTTGGTGGGTTGGGTTCACCCTTTCCTAGATTTTGTTGTGCGGGGTTCCTAGGCCCAAATTGCAACGTCTTTTGTTTGAGCTTATGCTCGATTTTAATGGCATATCGGTAGGCCGCGCCCAAGGATGAGATGTCCAGAAATTCCATTTTGGTATGGATGTATCTATGCAGAGAATTGCGATACTTGAGCACCATATGTCGCTCTGAATCTTTGATACCCAACTTGGTGCGCAAGGTATGGAAGATATTTGTGAAACCTGGCACTACTTGGTCTCTTTCTTGCCACAGTGTGGTTCATTTGGAATATAGGTCATCATAACTTCCGACAAGGTAGAATTGTTCCTTAATAGCTTCCTTGAAGGATTCCCAGGTGGCCATGACTGAAAATAATGAGGTTTCATCTATTTCCTTTTGCTCATAGAAAGTTTCCCACCAATCTTTGACATGGGGAATGGCTTTGAGGAGTGCAAAAGTAACCTTTTCTTTATTCTAAAAGTTATGGACATAAAAATACCCTTCTAGTAGATTCAACCACTTGTCTACAACATCTGCATCTATATGACCTTCAAATATAGGAATATCAAAGTTTATTTGTACCTTGAAGGGGGCGGCACCTCCGTTCGAAGAAGATGTGTCGCTTGTTGGTAGCCGTCGAAGGATTTGCATGAAACTATCCATCATCTCGTTCCTATGTTGCGTGAGGGATTCCTCAGTCAACAATTTAAAAGGATCTCCTGTCCCGTCATCTTTCTTTTTTCCTACCATGGGAGGTCGATTGGGTGTGCGAGAGCTTATTTCCTCAAGAGAAACAAGCTCGAGACCCAACTCTTTGTACTCTGACCTCGTTAGGGACATGCATTAAGATGACAAGGAGCAAACCGCGCTGATACCATTGATTTCGATTTTATGAGCAGAAAAAAATGAATATATATTATTAACAGGTGCTTAACGCAAAATAACAGAGATGCAATAAAATTGGTTTTCTATTGAATAACGAAATAAGTTGAAACTATAAAATGTAGCGAAAACAAGTTTGCTGGAATGGTGGCGGCTTATCTTTGAGAAGAGATGTGATGGCAGCACACATTCGCAAGAAGAAGGTTACAATGAGGCTCTGAAGGCCTTTTCACAATAAGAAAGAATTCCAAAAACCCTAGACATCCAAAAACCTAACCCTAGGATATGAAGCACCAAAAGTCATGTGGGCCCCATTTGGGTAAGTTAGTACATCAACTTCTCGGGGTCGTAACTTTTACATACGATCTCTGTTTTAGGCGTGTGATATCCCATTGGAAAGGTATCATCGAGGAGATTCATTTTGGGGGATAAATCATGCCTTCAAATATCATTGAGGATATTCATCCAGAAAACCCTTCATCTAGGCCCTCAAAATGGCTCCGAATGTTAAAACTACTAAAAATAGTAAATTGCCAAAATTGTCAAAGAATTGTTTTGAGCTAGTTGGAAAAGGTAGTGGCCATCGATATCCATTTGGATCATCTACACCAGTAGAATACGATGTCGTAGTATCATCGCAGTCTGTCTATATAGTACAGTGCAACAATCTCTTAAACTAAAAGAAAATGGAAGAAAAAACAAAAATTCTTACTGAACCTTCATACCCATGGAGTCTAAATGGATCACCCACAGACTCGGAGAATGAATTTAACCAAAATAAGGTAGGCTAAAAGGAAATAATAGGAAATAAACCAAAATAAATTCGTATCCCCAATATGGTCGCCAATTTTGTTATCAAATTAATCGGTAAGTGCGGACACAAATAGATCTCCCTAGATTCCACAAGAAACTAGAACAAAATAGAACATAATACACACTTTTCCTTAAACTTCATCATCATATAAACTAGTTTAATGAGTTACAAGTGACATACCTTTTAAACGACGCTTGTCCTCACTAGTGTCATATTTGTAGCTCCTTCCTTGAGTTTGCAAAATAGTAAATCTTTCTAAGAATCAAAAACCAAAAAAGAGGGAAAACAAAGATATATGTATTCTGATGAAGTCTATGTATATGATGAAGGAATTATACAATAGAGGATGAGATGCTTATATAGGGAAGAAATGCAATACTGTATTAAGTGAATAGAAAGTGGAGAATACAACCTATGCCTTGATGTTGCAAGGTCCCCCTTTTATGGCTCTTTTCCTAAACACACACACCTTTTATCCAGTGCCTTGAATGAAGAAGATCCACAACCTGACTTGAAGAAATAAAGAAAATCTCTCAAGCATAATATAAAGTAGAAATCTCCATACAAATGTTAGCCTATTCAACCTTAGCCTTTTCCATGAGAGATCCCTCTTTATATAGTGACAAAGAGAGATGGATGAGGAGATTATGATGATCCAGCCAAATCATATAAGTGAGTAAGATCCAAAACGATCAGAGGCCACCTCATCTTCTATAAGATTCCCTTCTAGAACATTCATGAAATTTTACTTTTGTCATGCTTTAAGCATTGTCTCACCCTATGCACAAGCAACATGGGATGACGTCGCAGTCCAGGTTCAGAGAAGAGTGTGACGATCAGGCATTGTCGCACCCCATGCATATAGCAAGGTGTGACGACCTTCCTTGACATAGTTTTTGAAAGAGGAAAGTAAATCATTTTTCCCATGGAGAAAGTCTTTTTTGATATTTTCGGGGAACATAAACACATGTTGTCAGGTGATCACTGAAGTGACCAAAATAATGTGTAACACCTACATCTCATAAAGGAGCAATACATATAGGAATCATTCCACAAATCCATGCATTCACTTCACATTCATTGTTAACATTCATATAAGTGATGCATAGAATACTAAATAACATGAATACATTCAAACTAGAATATACAATATACAGAGACTAAATGTTTTTTTTTCTTCATTCATTAATCTTAGTAGCATTCAAATACAATTACTACAGAGGCCAAAGCCTACGTATAGTGCATTCAGAGTGAACCAGAGAAAATTGTGATTGGATCCAGATCTAATTTGTCTCTCATATTCACATAATGGACCTATGAACATAAGAAGAACTAATACAATGCATAATTGGAGGTCTAATTCATCTATAACTTATACAACAAGTATTCACTCTCAGTAAAAAAAAACCCAACCCTTACATATCTGCACACATTCTCCCTATATCCCATGGAAAGTGGAAATCATAAAAACCTTGCTAGCTCACCCACAACATCGACCATGACTAGTTGGGTTGCTACAAAAATGGTTAAAATAATTGAAGTCTTCAAGGATCCAACATACATGTGATATTTTCCACTATTTTCCACACAATACAAAATGGGTTGGCACAGGAACTACATCTTGGTGTCATGTAGTGAAAACTCTTGGGCACGCACATAGTGTTGATCTATGGCACACACACAATCTTGCCAAAACGTTAGAATGCAAACACATTCAAAATTCCATTTTTAGGAAGGCTATTAGGTTTTCACCTATTTGTAGCCTTATAATAATATCTCACTGAAAAACAACCACCAAAAAAAATCTTTCTCCCAAGTATTATGGCCACTATTAGGTCCTCAAATTTCTTGGGATAATGGCTTACAAATTCGAGTTTTTGAACCACTCTAAAATTCATCCAATATTTTTTATCTCCTACTTAGAGAAAATGGTTGGATTGAATTGTCATATTCAAACTAGCCTTCCATAACTGGTTGAAGAATGTTCAATTTGGTTGTAGATGAAGGTCATCCTCAACAGAAGAAAGAAATATCTCCACTAGTGCACTATACAAAATTTCTCAATATAGTGGAAGGATACAGGCCAAAGATGTCGTGCATGGAAAAAAACATATATCCTTTAGAAATTTCCTCATATCTAGGCTTGCATGCAATGTTACTTTATAACGAGGAGGGGATGTTAGGGTCCTACCCTAACACCCTTAAGTATATAGATAGGTTCCTATGTATTGAGGCCATATATATTAGATAAGGACCATGTAGTAGATATATTGTGAAAGAAATAATTGCAAGAATGCTTACTGCAAGGTTCAACCTACTAGAAATTTCCCTCACTTGAAATTTTGTAGGAGGTTAAATAGAAATTATATAAATAACTAGAAGTAAGGTATTGAGATATGTTGTGAATAATGTAGTTGGAGCTCTACGCAACTAGAGATTTCCCCCTAGAAGAAACAAGTGAACATTTCTTTTATCAATAAAGGTATTGCTATTTGTGGTATTATGGTTCTTTTGCAATTGTCTAATGTTGTTCTAGTCTATCATTTTCACTCTAAATCTTTTGATATCCTATTATTTTGACTCTGAATCTTCTACTTTGCAAATAAGAAACACTACATTTGAATGGAAAACATACAAGTTTTTAGGGAATTCTCATCCATTTAGCAATCATGATCTAAAATATGTTGATAGAATGGATATACAAATATGATTCTTGGGCAATGCAATGATGAATACAATTATGGGTGGTCACTAGCGATTAAGATAATGACAATCATTGCTTGGTGTAGCCGAATAAATTTAATGTCTAAGGAGAGTAAATAATCGTCAAATCATGAAGTGAAATTTGAGATTCTTCACCTGGTTTGTTAGGAAGAGGAACACCCCCATTAACTTCCTCCTTGGAAATTTACTTAGAAGTGGCCATAAATAATTTCTACTCCTTACATTTATTCACTAAAGAATATTTTTCATCATAGTTGTAAGAAATACCCTTGAGTTGACGTTCAAGCATTTTATCCCATATGAACATGCGAACCTATCAAGGGTGGGGTAGGCTATTGAGAAACCACCATATCATAAACATGTGGAAAAAAGTTGGGTTAGGCTATTAAGTAATTACCATATCATAAAGATGTGGAAAAAAGTTGGGGCATTTGGATTGAGTGTGGGATATAAATTTGCTATGATGGACAAGATAAGTATTCTCCAACCAAGGATGATTTTAGGGGCTAAATTTCTCTCATGGGCTATTTTTCCATGGTTTTTCAAAAAATGAGACTCGCTATTTTAAAAATGATTCTCCCAAATTCTATAGGATAAAATTATTTTACCTCAACAATCGCCAAAATTTTATAAAAACTATATAAAATCCTTAGAAATTTGAATATTTTTACAAAAATGTCACCAAACATTTATAGTTGGCATATAAATGATTAGTAAGATTTGCCAAGGTTTCTACATTTTAAAATAAATTTCCATCCATAAAATCATCCCTATCTCCAACCAAGTAGCATGTTTCTTCATCTCTAGCTATGATTTTTATCGTAATACCATTGATAAAGCATTGTTTAAAAAAATCATCATTTAAATTTTGTGTTCTAACAACCAAATGTTCAAAATATTCAATATAGTCTTCCATTGTGTCTGTTTGGCATAATTTGGTAAGAAGTCCCAAAAGTTTGTATCTATGATAAAGCGTGCAAACAAGACTTTCAAAAACTTCCTCCATATAGTGACCCCTTGAGATGGGTTCTTATTCCATTGCCACCATTGTCAATGTACCCTATCTAGATAGAAGACATGGATTGTAATTTTCAATAGTTTATCTTCTATGGAATATGAGGAAAAGTAGTTAGTGCTCCATTTGGTCATCCTAGTGAATCATATCCGACCCATTAGACTTATTTAGATCAACTTTAGGGAAGTGAGGCATGAGATTGTGGGAAAAATTAAAAAATGAGAAGTGGTTATTATGGGATCTTTCGAGAAATTTTAAGGTAAAAAGGTCCTCAAAACAAAAGAATGTAAGTTATCAACTTAAAAAAATATATATATTTGAATAACTTGTATATTCAAAACTCTTTATTCATATTCAAAACTAGATGCAATGCTCGTGTTCCATTTTGAGGGGAAAATATTCACTGAACACTCTATTCTATTATATATAGTTTCTAACTAATCCAAAAAGCCTTTACTAGGTAGGGACATTCACTAATAAGACCACTTACATATATTGATTTCACACTCTACTACCTCATAGAACCTTATTTAATAAAGATGGACCTCAATACCTTAAGTAATAATATATTTCATTTATTAAGGAAGTTAGGATGAGACCCTAACATGCCTTGTCGAAGATGAGTAAATAATCTCCACTCCC
>ML778655.1:737056-758367 GCA_009831015.1 Picea engelmannii | reverse complement strand
TAAAATTTTAAATTCATTAAAAATAAATAAATTCATGATAATTTAAAACCACACCAAAAAAATGATTCTTAAGTATTCATCATCAATTTTAAAAACGAGTATAAAAATTTCTCTTGAATGAAGGAGAGGCTCAAACTTTTAAATTCATTAAAAGCTTCTTCCAATAATATAATATAGTGACAAAGTGGTTCATCACATGCACATACAAATTCCCCATGTCCATTCACCATTAAATATAACTTTTAAAGCCAGCCAATTAATGATACTTCCCACTTCACTATATATATATATATATATATATATATATATAAAAGAGTTCCTCTAAGAGAGTGAAACTTGAAACATACTCTAAACGAGGCTGCATGGCAACATTATCTGGTGCATTTGCAAGACCATTAATTAAAATAGCATAATTTTGAAATCAGTAATATAAATTTGAAATCATTTAATAATATTTGATTGGCCACGTCGGGTATAACTAAATATTATAAGTATTAATTTTTTAATTATTATAATTATTTTGATATTAAAAATTATGACTAGATAAATATGATTTTTTTTAATTATATTTTTTATATTAAAAATTTGGTTGTAAATATAATATACCATGCACGTGGTAGTTATAACAAGTACTTCAAATGTATAAAAAAGCACTAAATTTCTCCCTTTAGCAAATCAAGGGGTGATTGGAAACCATTAGATCAATGCAAGAAAAAGCTTACATGCATCAAATAAACCAAATCTCACTCAATATTTTTTTTATAAGAACTCTAAAATCTTATTAAACAGATGTGGCCACGAAAATTTACTGGGATAACATTTAAAGCCCTGATTTGCATTCTTAAAGATACCAAAAAAATGGAAAATCAAACAAAAAATCTATAAATAGAAGAAAATGCCTTAGAGCACAAAGAAAACACGAAATTAACATCCAGAAATAAAGACAAACATGAAATCGTACCTTTCTAATTGGATCCAGATTAAGGGGCCACAAAATCTATCGAATTTGAGCAGAATTCAGGGACTTCGCAGGATCAAACCCTTTACCCTTTGCAACTTCCAGTGAATGTGAATTTTCTGGTGCACATTATTTCACCACTTACGGTGGCAAATATTTTGTATTTTTAAATTAATTTTTCAGAAAAGCTTGTGACAAGATGATAGGTGTAGGAGGTTTCCCGGTCCCTTGCAGGAACTTAGTAACCTCGGAACGTCATGGACAATATTTTGTATAATGATCCTCACCACAGATAAGGCAAGGATAACGAGGTTTATGCTCATCTTTTTCATCATCAGACTGTATTTTGGGTCTCTCAGATTGTTGATTATTATTTTTGTCCTCCTTATTCCTACCCTTCCCTTTCTTTTTATTTTGATTTTTACCGGTAGGTGTAGATTGAATTGAATTAACTTCATAGGTTTTATCAGGGGAAGGAGTAGGAGTAGGAGTTTTTTGCACATTATAGGTACTAGACTTTGGATTGGTATGAATAGATTGTGTAGACTTAGTCTTAGTATGAAAAGTGCCAATCATGTGATCAACAACATGAGAAGCTACTAGAGGTGTTGGGGTAGGATTCATAGATGGACAAAGAGCATCACGAATCAAGTTGTATAGTGTGCTCATTTGCGAATAAATGAGATCTAGATATTGAGCACGACTAATCACCTACTCTTCAGAGACGACACCACCCATGGAAAAATCATGGGAAATAGGACCAATGAGTGATTTGGTAAACTACTCATCAAACATTTGATCAGGAAGGGGAACTTTGATTAAGTGTCTTCTCCTCCTCCACTCATGGATATGATCAGAAATATGAGTGGAAGAGGATTGTTTAAATGAACTCAAAAATTCAGTTCATGTCTCGTATCGAATTGGCAATTGGTAATGTGTTAAGAAAGCCATGGCTAGGGTATTGAAGTCATTAAATAATCCTCATGGTAACTCAATATACCATTTGGCTTCTGAACCCATGAGAGTTCATTGGAAAATTCGTAATCTTATAGAGTGATCCGTCAATGAGTTGGACGAACACCAAAGGATAACGAGGTTTATGCTTATCTTTTTCATCAACAGGATGTGTTTTGGGTTTCTCAGATTGTTGATTATTATTTTTTTCCTCCTTATTCCTACCCATCCCTTTCTTTTTATTTTTATTTTTACCGGTAGCCGTAGATTGAACTGAATTAACTTTAGAGGTTTTACCAGGGGAAGGAGTAGGAGTAGGAGTATTTTGTTCATTAGAGGTAGTAGACTTGGGATTGATATGACTGGCTTGTGTAGACTAAGTCTCAGCATGAAAATTTCCAATCACGCGATCAAGAGCATGAGAAGCTATTGGAGGTGTTGGGGTAGGAGTTGTAGATGGATGAAGAGAATCAGGAATCAAGTCATATAGTGTTCTCATTTGCGAATAAACGAGATCTAGATATTGAACACGCCTAATCGCCTACTCTTCAGTGATGACACCACCCATGGAAAAATCATGGGAAATAGGCCCAGTGAGTCATTTGGTAAACCACTTAGCCAATAGTTGATCAGGAAGGGGAACTTTGATTAAGCGTCTTCTCCTCCTCTACTCATGGATACAATCAGAAATATTAGTGGAAGAGAATTGTATAAATGAACTCAAAATTTTAGTTCTTATGTCGTATCGAATTGGAAATTGGTAATATGTTAAGAAAACCATGGCTAGGGTATTGAAGTCGTTAAAGAATCCTCTTGGTAACTCAATATACCATTTTTCTTCCGAAGTCGTGAGAGTTTGTTGGAAAATTCGTAATCTTATAGAGTCATCCATCAATGAGTTGGACGAACACCAAAGATAGAAATTCATGACGTGATTATTTGGGTATTCTCTTGATCGACCGTCAAACTTAGGAATGTCGGATGGTAATTTGTCCAATATGATGTGCCAATAAGGATAATGAAAAATAGGATCATTCAAAATCCTAGATAAATTCGGTAAATCCAAAGTAGAAAGAAATGGCAAAAATATGTTCACTTGAGGAAACTGGTAGTTTTGAGGAGGTAGTCCTGTAGGAATACGAGTAGGACCATAAGAAGTTTGTAGATAGTTAGATATTCTTGACAGATTCAGTTGTGGAGAGTTTTGATTAAGTAATATCCCTTGGAAAGGAACATTAGACTGAAAATTTTGGCCCCAAGTAGGATTCATAGAACCTAGATATGGTTTCCCAAGATTAGGGGGTACAAAAGAGTTAACTTGATGATGTTTCCCCCTAGAAGGTTGTTGATTTCCTTGGAAAGGAAGATTCTGAGGTTGATATTGTAATCTGGGTATACTTTGCGCATAAACTTGGTTATGACCTCCAATTTGAGGTTTCCCCCCAACTTGAGGTTGTCCCCCAACTTGAGTTTTCCCTCCAACTTGAGGTTTCCCCCCAACTTGCGATTGTCCCCCAACTTGAGGTTGACCTCCAACAGGAATATGAAAACCAAAAGCAACAAAATGATCGATGCCTCCAAATGGATTGGAGCTACTAGGGCCAGGACGACTAGATCCTCCAAACAAAGGTGGAGGAGGAACATAAGGTCCCCCAGAGAGAACCTTGGTAGGCGTAGGAACAAAATGAATAGAAGCATTATACCCAGGAGGAACAAAAATATTAGACCCTCCGGATGGATTCTGGGTAGTGATAACGATGGAAGTATTCAAAGAGTTATACCCAGGGGGAAGTGACCGATTCGGTCTAAGTGGAAGTGATGTTCCAATAGGAGATTGAGTGATAACCACATTTCCAGTGGGAACAGTCGTAGCTTGTGGGACCATGATAGAGTTGGCGATCTGGAGAGGAAGAATCGAGTGAGAACCAATCAATAATTGGTCTGAAACTGTGATGACGTTACTGGTTGTTCTAGTAAAATGATCTAAAGGTATTGTATAAGTAGTGGAAGCCACAGGAGTTTGTGATGCCAGAAATGATATTTTATCAAAAATATTGTGTCTCGAAGGAGTTCTATGAAAAGGACGGATAGGGACAGAGCTAGGATTGAAAATTCTAGTAGTGTGAACTGGGGTTCTAAACGACTCACTCTGAAAAAAGTGGATCGTCTACTCCAGACTCATTGTTAGGTCCAATAGGTACCTCAATATTCTCATCAACAATAATAACGAATCTTGTATAACACTCAATAACGAATTTACGTGAAGTATGAATTCATCTAAAGGAGTCGAACTTCCAATCTCGGAGGCTACTTCGTTATTGACTGCTCCCTCAGGAGATCCCTCTGGTGAGTTAGGAAGAAAAGTGATGTAATATTTCGTATCTTCCATAGGTATCCCTTGCATCGTACATGAATGGTGAGGGTTGATGTTGGCCGCACCAAATAAAGAATGAAACAAATCTATGGCCAACTAGAGAAACAAATAACACTTGCTAATAAAATCTAGAAATCAAACTAAGCAAACAAACCTTTTTATTTCGAAGTCACTAGTTGGTGATGAAATCCAATGTTGTGAAATCAAGACAAGAAGGAGCTGGGATAAAGCAAGTGGAAAAGTTACATTGACAAGTTACTTAACAGAGTTACACCCTGGTGCAAGCTCCCACACACAATCATGGGTATACCCTCCAAGGAGCCCGAGTGAGTTTGGCCAATATCGATTCCAAATACTGTGAAGACTTGCCCCTCCACAGTCACCTTTTGTAAAGACCCTAAAGAGATAGGCTACTAAGGTTACCAATTATGACAATGATGCCTGGGGAAACAATCGACAGTCCAATCTATGCGCAAAGGTAGGGTATCTAGCCGGAAATCAACCTGAGAAGGTCCCCACGGGATTTTCTTCTCAAGTGACCCCAAATAATATGCGAAATATCTACACTAAGATCGAAAAAGCAGGGTGAGTAACTCTGCCAATCCTAATTTGACCTCATAATTGATCGTTGTGTTAGAAGGGCTTCCCAAGACAAAATGTAGCAAGTGGATTTGAACTCTCCCTATCACAAGATACTATTGTTTGTTTTGATGCTTTGGAGAGTGTGCCTTACAACCTATTCCAAAGAATTATCCTAGCTAATGTTGGTGAAGAAGATTTCTAGAAAATAAAAGTTACTAATAAATTTTAAAATTACGTTTTATTTTAAAGGTTGTTGTTTACTCAAAAGGGAAACAAGAATGAAATTGATGACGTATATGACCTTGACCCAATAAAGTGTAAGAAGAGATGATTATGAAATCTTTCAATTCGATGAAATCTAATTACAGTAGGGAGAAGGTGTCTCTTTTTGAAATACAAAAGATACAAAACTCAATTTCTCAATTTGTGAATGAACAAAATCCCAAATAATCAAAAGATACAAAATTTTCCAATTTCCTCCTTTAACAAATATTTTGAATGCAACAATTTTCTTGTGAAAGATCACTAAAATGAAGAATGAATTTAGTTCTTTCTTTCTCAAATCAGATCAAAGATGTAATGAAGAAAACAAATTGTAATCCAAGAAAATTAACACACTCTCAACACGATTCCCAAATCATACCCATAATGTAGACAAAAAATGAAATGATAGGAAATCCTTTTGTCAAATGCAAACAAAAAATGTATCTCAATCAACAAACAATCCATAAAGTATAAACAATCCAAAACTCCAACTAAATCAAGGACTCTTTGTCAAACAAGCACTTAGGACCGATATCTAGAGATTATACCCTTGTGACAAAAATCAAAAGAAAAACTTGCAAAATTTACAAAGAAAAACTTTCAATTTCTGAAAATCAATCAAATGCAAGCTTCAAACTTATAAATCCACCAATCAATCACTGGTATCAAAACTTCATCCCAGGAAATTGAGGAAAAAATGCGTGGAAAAAGGACAAATTGACTATCTCCAACAATTCCTACCGGAATCGTTGCAGGTTGCAGTGGAGCATAGTGCGATGATTTGGTCTCTTCGCATGCTTCCAATAGGGTACAATGCAACATCATCTCACTGGTATGCACCAATAGAGTGTGATGTCAGAGGATCGCTGCAGTCTATCTATATATTAATCTATGACAATCTCTAAAACTAAAGGAAAATGAAAGGAAAAAAAAAATTCTTACTGAACCTTCATACCCAGGGAGTCTAGATGGATCACCCACGGACTCAGAGAATGAATTTAACCAAAAGAAGGCAAGCTAAAAGAAAATAAGAGGAAAAAAACCAAAATAAATTTGTATCCCCAGTATGGTCACCAATTTTGTTATCGGATTAGTTGGTAAGTGCGTACACAAACAAATCTCCCTAGCTTCCACAAGAAACTAAAACAAAACAGAACATAATACACACTTCACCTTAAACTTCATCATCATATAAACTAGTTTAATGAGTTACAAGTGGCATACCTTTTAAACGACGGTTGTCCTCGTTAGTGTCATCTTTGTAGCTCCTTCCTTGAGTTTGTGGAATAGTAAGTCCTTCTAAGAATCACAAACCAAAAAAGAGGGAAAACAAAGATATATGTATTCTGATGAAGTCTATGTATATGATCAAGGAATTATACAATAGAGGACGAGATGCTTATATAGGGAAGAAATGCATTACTGTATTAAGTGAATAGAAAGTGGAGAATAGAACCTATGCCTTGATGTTGCAAGGTCCCCTTTTGATGGCTCTTTGCCTAAACACACACATTTTCTCCAATGCCTTGAACGAAGAAGATCCACAACCTAACTTGAAGAACTAAAGAAAATCTCTCAAGCATAATATGAAGTAGAACTCTCCATACAAATCGTATCCTATTCAACCTTAGCCTTTTCCATGAGAGATCCCTCTTTATATAGTGTGAAAGAGAGATGGATGAGGATATTAGGATGATCCGACCAAATCATAGAAGCAAGTACGATCCAAACCGATCGGAGGCCACCTCATCTTCTAGAAGATTCCCTTCTAGAACATTCATGAAATTTGACTTTTGTCATGCTTTAAGCATCGTCACACCTTATGCACAAGAAACATGGGATGACGTCACAGTTTAGGTTTAGGGCAGACTGCAATGATCAAGCATCGTCACAGCCCATGCATATAGCAGGGTGCGACGACCTTCCTTGACATGGTTTTTGAAAGAAGAAAGAAAATCACTTTTCCCATGGAGAAAGTATTTTTTAATATTTTCAGGGGACATGAACACATGTTGTCAGGTGATCACCGAGGTGACCAAAATAATGTGTAACACCTGCATCTCATAAAGGAACAATATATATAGGAATCATTCCACTCAAATCCATGCATTCACTTCACAATCATTGTTAACATTCATCTAAGTGATGCATACAATACTAAATAACATGACTACATTCAAACTAGAATATACAATATACAGAGACCAATTTTTTTTTTTGCTTCATGCATTAGTCTTAGTAGCATTCAAATGCAATTACTATAGAGGCCAAATCCTATGTATAGTGCATTCAAAATGAACCAGAGAACATTGTGATTGGATCCAGATCTACTTTGTCTCTCATATTCACATAATGGACCTACGAACATAAGAAGAACTAATACAATGCATAATTGGAGGTCTAATTCATCTATAACTTATACAACAAATATTCACTCTCAGTAAAAAAAATCCCAACCCTTACATATCCACACACATTCTCCCTATATCCCATGGAAAATGGAAATCATAACAACCTTGCTAGCTCACCCACAACATCAACCATGACTAGTTGGGTTGTTACAAAAATGGTTAAAATAATTGAAGTCTTCAAGGATCCAACATACATGTGATATTTTCCAGTATTTTCTACACAATACAAAATGGGTTGGCGCAGGAACTACATCTTGGTGTCGTGTAGTGAAAACTCTTGGGCACGCACATAGTGTTGACTTATGGCACATACACAATCTTGCCAAAACGTTACAATGCCAACACATTCAAAATTCTATTTTTAGGAAGGGTATTAGGTTTTCACCTATTTGTAGCCTTATAATAATATCTCACTCAAAAACAACCACCACCAAAATCTTGCTCCCAAGTATTATGGCCACTATTAGGTCCTCAAATTTTTTGGGATAATGGCTTACAAATTCAAGTTTCTGAGCCACTATAAAATTCATCCAATATTTTTTGTCTCCTACTTAGAGAAGATGGTTGGATTGAATTTTCATATTCAAACTAGCCTTCCATAACTGGTTGACGAAGGTTCAATTTGGTTGTAGATGAAAGCCATCCTCAACAGAAGAAAGAAACATCTCCACTAGTGCACTATACAAAATTTCTCAATATAGTGGAAGGATACAGGCCAAGAATGCCACATGGAAAAAAACATATATCCTTTAGCAATTTCCTCATATATAGCCTTGCATTCAATGCTACTTTATATAGCCTTGCATGCAATGTTGCTTTATAAGTATATAGATAGGTTCCTATGTATTGAGGCCATATATATTAAATAAGGACCATGTAGTACATATATTATGAAAGAAATAATTGCAAGAATGCTTATTGCAAGGTTCAACCTACTAGAAATTTTACTCACTAGAAATCTCCCTCACTTGAAATTTTGTAGGAGGTTAAATAGAAACTATATAAATAACTAGAAGTAAGGTATTGAGATATGTTGTGAATAATGTAGTTGGAGCTCTACTCAACTAGAGATTTCCCCCTAGAAGAAAGAAGTGAACATTTCTTTTATCAATAACGATATTGCTATTTGTGGTATTATGGTTCTTTTGCAATTTTCTAATGTTGTTCTAATCTATAATTTTCACTCTAACTCTTTTGATATTCTATTATTTCGACTCAGAATCTTCTACTTTGCGAATAAGAAACATTACATTTGAATGGAAAATATACAAGTTTTAAGCGAATTCTCATCCATTTAGCAATCATGATCTAAAATATGTTGATATAATGGATATGAAAATATGATTCTTCGGAAATGCAATGATGAATACAATTATGGGTGGTCACTAGAAATTAACACAATGACAATCATTACTTGGTGTAGCCGAATAAATTTAATGTCTAAGGAGAGGAAATATTGCTGAAATCATGAAGTTAGACTTGAGGTTCTTCACCTGGTTTTTTAGGAAGAGGAACACCCCCATTAACTTCCTCCTTGGAAATTTACTTAGAAGTGGCCATAAATAATTTCTACTCCTTACATTTATTCACTAAAGAATATTTTTCATCATAGTTGTAAGAAATACCCTTGAGTTGATGTTCCACAATTTTATCCCATATGAACATGCGAACCTATCAAGGGTGGGGTAAGTTATTGAGAAACCACCATATCATAAATATGTGGAAAAAAATTGGGTTAGGCTATTGACTAACCACTATATCATAAAGATGTGGAAAAAAGTTGGGGCATTTGGATTGAGTGTGGGATATAAATTTGCTATGATGGACAAGATAAGTATTCTCGAACCAAGTAGCATGTTGCTTCATCTCTAGCTATGATTTCTATCTTAAGACCATTGATAAAGCATTGTTTAAAAAATTCATCATTTAAATTTTGTATTCTAACAACCAAATGTTCAAAATATTCAATATAGTCTTCCATTGTCACTCTTTGGCATAATTTGGTAAAAAGTCCCAAAAGTTTGTATCTATGATAAAGCGTGCAAACAAGACTTTCAAAAACTTCCTCCATGTAGTGACCCCTTGAGATGGATTCTTATTCCATTGCCACCATTCTCAATGTACCCTATCTAGATAGAAGACATGGATTGTAATTTTCAATAGTTTATCTTCTATGGAATATGAGGAAAAGTAGTTAGTGCTCCATTTGGTCATCCTAGTGAATCATATCCGACCCATTAGACTTATTTAGATAACTTTAGGAAGTGAGGCAAGAGATTATGGGAACAATTAAAAAATGAGAAGTGGTTATTATGGGATCTTTCGAGAAATTTTAAAGTAAAAAGGTCCTCAAAACAAAAGAATGTAAGTTATCAACAACAACTTTTATATATATATATATATATATATATATATATATATATATATATGAATAACTCCTTTATTCAAAACTCTTTGTTCATATTCAAAACTGGATGCAATGCTCGTTTTCCGTTTTGAGAGAGAAACATTAACTGAACAATCTATTATATTATACATAGTTTCTAACTAATCCAAAAGACCTTTACTAACTAGTGGACATTCACTAATAAGACCACTTACATATATTGATTTCACACTCTACTACCTCATAAAACCTTATTTAATAAAAATAGACCTCAATACATTAAGTAATAATATATTTCATTTATTAGAGAAGTTAAGATAAGACCCTAACATGTCTTTTCAAAGAGGAGTAAATAATCTCCACTCCCAAAATAATGTGCTAACGAAGACATCATTCTTATTTATCCAAAATTATATATTCAATTAGTGGATAAACATAAACATGCTAGTAGTGCCACCCGTTTACTATCCTCCCTCCAACGTCCTTGAATGATGGAGAAAAAAAAAATTCATGATAATTTAAAACCACACCAAAACAATTTACCATCCTCCCTCCAACGTCCTTGAATGGTGGAGAAAAAAAAAATTCATAATAATTTAAAACCACACCAAAACAATTTACCATCCTCCCTCCAACCTCCTTGAATGGTGGAGAAAAAAAAAATTCATGATAATTTAAAACCACACCAAAACAATTTACCATCCTCCCTCCAACGTCCTTGAATGGTGGAGAAGCTCAAAATTTTAAATTCATTAAAAAAAAAATTCATGATAATTTAAAACCACACCAAAACAATGATTCTTAAGTATTCATCATCAATTTAAAAAACGAGTATAAAACTTTCTCTTGAATGGAGGAGAGGCTCAAACTTTTAAATTCATTAAAAGCTTATTCCAGTAATATAATACAGTGACAAAGTGGTTCATCACATGCACATACAAATTTCCCAAGTCCATTCACCATATCTCACTCAATATTTTTTTATAAGAACCCTAAAATCTTGATTAAACGGATGTGGCCACAAAAATTTACTCGGATAACATTTAAAGCCCAGATTTGCATTCTTAAAGATACCCAAAAACGAAAAATCAAACAAAAAAATCTATAAACCTGGAGCACAGAAGAAAACGCCTTAGAGCACAAAGAAAACACGGAATTAACCGCCAGAAATAAAGGCAAACACGAAATCGTACCTTACTAGGTGGATCCAGATTAAGGGGCCGCAAAATCGATCGAATTTGAGCAGAATTCGGGGACTTCGCAGGATCAAACCCTTTATCCTTTGCAACTTCCAGTGAATTTGAATTTGCCCGTGCACATTATTTCACCACTGACGGTGGCGAATATTTTGTATTTTTAAATGATTTTTTTGGTGTTTTTTTTATTATATAAATATAATAATATTGGAAATGAAAAATTTAAGGGATCCGAAATAAGATCATATTATAGTTGGAGTATATTGTTCTTTTAATTATCAAATTGATGAAAATAGATACATAAAGAAAACCTGGGTCACATAAAAAAAAATGAAAGATCCATATTTACTATCTCGGGAATTATATATTTAAGTGGATTAACAAATTTCTATGTATTTATGACCCGGCCGCTCATTTTCATTTCCAGAAATAATAGCATCTTTGTAAAATGAAATCAAATAATTTAAAAAAAAAAAAAAATCTATTTGTAATGCCGTCAACGATACATCGATCCCTATATAGAGGGCCAAGTATAATAACAGATGAAAATAGGACAACATTATTATCAGGTAATATTTTGTTATTATAAACTTTGAAAGAAAATGAAAAATTAAACAATGAAATGGAGAGCTTCAAGAAGACCTTCAAAGAGGCATCATGTAATACAATCATTGTTGGCTTTGCCAAGTAAACCCAGTAACAAGAGAAAACCTCTGTTAATAACTATGGCCTTCCGGCAACGGAAACAGTTCGGAAATACAAGAGAAAACCTCTGTCAATGACTAAAAATCAAACAATTCTCAGTAATTTTGTCCAAGGTGTTAAAGGCCGGAATTTCTCTCTGCACGGGCCTTAGCATTCTCTGTCGAGGGAAACAAGTCCACATATCTACTCCCAATCATCATCTTGTCTTTGATCATGGCGGCCCTGGAATCCTCTGCACTCTCAAACTCAACAAACGCAGCCCCCGTTGCCTTCCCATCGGAGCGATATACAATATGCACACTTTCATCAGAGAGCTTATAATCGCCGAAGAAATCGATAATATCTTTCTTTGAGACAGAGAATGGGAGGCCCCTCATCTTCAAAACACCTGTATGCTCAACATCATCTTTATCATTATTACGATCGTCCTGGTGTCGAGAATTATCGTTATTATCCTTGAGCGAAGAACCGGTGGTCTGGTCTCGGCGACGGGTGGGCTGATCCTCCCAACTGATTACCTTAGCGATGGCCCGGTAGTACTCCGGTTTCACGGAGTGGAACACCTCGATGTAGCGGTGACCCATGTTCTGCCGGTTTTTCTGTAGCGCGAGGTAGGCCTGGTGTGGCCCGGTGAAGACGACGAAGGCGTCACCCGAGAAGCGGCCCTGCTTCTTTACCAACAGAACGTCCACGATGTCGAGACCCGCGAAGAAATCGTAGACGTCGCTCTCCGTGCCGTTGAATGGAAGCCCGTGGAGGCGCACCACGGGGAAGGCGTTGCCCGGCCCTCCTCCGGTGCTACCAGAGAGTGTCCCCTGCTGGTAACCGCCTCCGGCGCCATAGGAATAGCCGTAAGGCCAAGGTTGTGGGTATTCCGGTTGCATTCGTTGCCTCTTATACGATCCCTCTGCGTGGACATCTGAGATCCCGTCGGCTCCACTGAAAGTAAATTTACAGCAAAAAATGTCATGAAACGAAGAAATTCGAAGAAAACTAAGAGAAATTAGTTGATAAAACCACAGCATCACCATGTGGAGAACATTTTCCTTCCTCGAAATTTGAACCTCCACAACGCTGCAAACTATGCGGCTCAAATGTGGGATTTATGTGTATATGTTTTCTTGAGAAACGTGCAAGACAGAAGCTTCGTAGCAGAACAGGGAGCTTCGGCTTGGTTCTTCCAGCGCTCTAGTGTTATGGCTTCCCTCTCCCATGTTATTTTTGTTGCACTTCTAGATAACAACTTTTCAAACCAAACCCTGTGACTTATTAACGACAATTGAAAGATATAACTAATTTCGTCAACGGATCTTTTTTGCCAAAATGAATTTAAATAACAAAGAAATATGATCTTTAATTTTCAAATTAATGAAAAATATATATAATAATAACACGATATCTTCTAGATAATTATTCACCGAAGTATTATTGCAAGTGACTTTTCAAAAAGTAGCAAATTCATTTAACTAGGATTTTATTTATTTTTTAAATAAAATTCATCTGATTATATATATAATTTAAATAAAAAACGTTTGATTTAGTGGTTGATTATGAAGTTTTTATTCACAATAATGTCACTTATTAAGATCATAGTTTCAAATAAGTTGTAATTTAAAAAATAAAAAGAGGAGGTGATTTTGGGAGCATCACTTTTCGATTCGGAAGTTGATTTTAAGGTTTTTGTTTGAAACTTTATAGGGATTTAAGAACAAGGTGATGAAAGGTGCACCACTTTCCAATTTGGCATTGATTTTGGAGTCTTTGAACCAAAAATATAGGAGTTTAGGTATAGAGTTCTCATTTTGAGGTTCCAATTATCATAAACTCAATAACTATGTTTTTGGTGAAAGAAGATCAAGTTTGGTGAAGAATTTTGCTCCATGAAGCTCATCTAAGTGATCATCCATGATTAGAATGGGAAATTTATATTTCAACATCTAGTAGTTAAAAGAATGAATTTAGGAGAGGTGTGAAGTGCCTTCCTTTTTAAGAACCATGGAAACTAAAAAGGAGTATGGATTGGTACTAGGATGGATGATTGGCATCATCTAATAGCTCTTGTAAAATCTTTTCAATTTCATTTATTTGGACAAAATGATGACGATATGGGTGCACATTGAGTGGTAGGCTATTGAAAAGCAATGGGATTGGATAATCATGTTACCTGCATGAGGGTTGTAATCCCCAAGGAAGTTCAAAAACTTCTTGGTATTTGTCCAATACTATTGCAAACCTAGATGAACTAGATGAGAAGTGATCTCAAAGGCTTGAACATCATTGAATTGTGTAATAATGCTAGGACGATCCTATTTTAGAAGTTTTTTCCACATGGTGGCTAATGATAGTTTCTATATAACATAACATGGTTTTTTATTTTTTTTCTATAAAAAATAACAAGATTTTTTTATGTTATATAGTTTCTATATAACATAACACGAATTTTTATTTTTTTTTTCTATAAAAAAATAAAAAAATGCATATATATATATAATAATAATAATAAAAGTGATGCTACTAGTAACTCCAAGTTTTTATTCAATGGTTGATTTTTAGGCTTTTGTTTACAATGGTACCACTTATCAAGACCATAGTTTCAAACAATTCTAGTTTTAACTTCTATAAATAAAAGGTGGTGCTATTGATAGTATGAATTTTTTATTTGGGGGTTGATTTTAAGGTTTTTATTTGCAATGTCATTGGTTGTCGTTTTTTGAGAGATGCGAGGCAACTAGTTGTCATAGTACAACTTCAGCCGACTCTCAGTCACCAAACCTTCCTTCCATTCTCCCTTTAATGTCTTCAGTTGCACAACTCCTCCTTCTGTAACATAGGTGATCTCATATGGCCTGAACCAATGCATTCTTAACTTCCCAGGATGTTTTAGGAACCTACTATCATACACCACTACCATATCACATTTCTTAAATTCCTTCTTCTTGAGGTGCCTGTCATGATAAGCCTTTTCCTTTTCCTTCTGAACCTGCTGGTGGAAACCTGCAATAAATCTGTCTTCTTCGAGTTTAACTAACTGTGCGAGCTTCTCCTGAACAACGCTAGTATCATCCATACTTGTAAAGGCAAGGATTCTTAAGCTTGGTACCAAGTATTCCATCGGGACAACAACTTCAAGACCATAGACCAACTTAAAAGGGGTCTTCATGGTCAGCTTTTTGCAAGTCGTCCTATAGGCCCACAGTACCGTTGGTACTGTTAAATCCCAATCATCTCTGTTCACACAACAAATCTTGGTTAGTGTTGTCTCCAAGATCTTGTTGAATGCTTCAAGTGTCCCATTTTCTTGAGGATGGTACAATGTTCTCTTCTGATGGTGGACTGTAAATTCTTCAATCAAGGCTTTAACTCTTTTATTTATGAAATGTGTTCCTTGATCACTCATGAGGATCTTTGGGCATCCAAACCTGGTTATGATGTCATCAAATATGAAGCATGCAACTGTAGTTGCACTACAGTCCTTGACTTCTCTTGCTTCGGCTCAATTGGTTAAGTACTCTATCACAGTGATGATGTATCTTGCTCCTGTACGCTTGCCTGGTGGATTTATAGGTCCAACAAATTCAATGGACCATTTCTCGAATGCTTGTAGGGTCAATTGTGGTGCCAATGGAATTTCATCTCTTCTGGATGGTTTCCCAACTCTCTAGCATACATCGCAGGCTCTAGAATAGTGTTTAGCATCTTTGTGTAAGGTAGGCCACCAAAGGCCAGCTCTAAGAACCTTCTACGCAGTTGCTTTACCTACATAATGTCCTCCTGCGATGCCTTCATGAGCTTCTGCAAGGATCAACGCTTGTTCTGCCTCGGTAACACATCTTCGCAATATCTCATCCGGGGCCATTTTGTATAGATGTCTAGCTATAAGTGAGAAATATGCAACACGCACTACTAGTTGTTTCTTCTATGGAATTGTATACTCACTAGGTGCCATTTCTGTTGACAGGAACTGGACTATTTCTGCGAAGTGGTCATCGATCTTTCTAATAGCTAGTAGTTGTGTATTTGGCAGTGTATCTTCCAAATTAGTGGGATCTTCTCCATGTTCCAACCTCGACAACTGGTCAGGACCCTTGTTCATTCTTCCTGGTTTTACTATGATCTCAAAATCATACTCTTGAAATAGCAACAACCATCTGCATATTCTCCCCCCCCAACACTAGCTTGTTGACTAGGTACTTCAACGCAAAGTGATCAGTAAACATTTTAAAGTGTCCTCCCAACAAATAGTGGAAAATGTTTTGTAATGGGTACACCATGGCTAATCCCTCTCTTTCAGTAGTGGTATAATTAATCTCAGTTGTGGATAGCTTCCTGTTAGCAAAGGCTAATGGGTGGGCGATGTCTCATGTTCCTGGTTGTGCTAACACAACTCCCAATGCAATGGATGATGCATTGGCATGCACATGAAACTCCTTGGTCCGATCTGGGAAAACTAGAATGGGCGCAGTAACCATTTTCTATTTCAGTGTTTCGAAGCTCTACTGGCATTCTTCAGTCCAACTAAACTGACAATCCTTTTTAGCAACTTCTCCATGGGTGTTGTAATCTGAGCATATCCCTTAATGAACTTCTTATAGTAGCCTGTGTGTCCCAATGTAGTGCGCAACTATTTAACTGTTGTAGGAGAGGGTAGATCAACTATAATAGCAATCTTGGATGGATATACTAGTAGTCCTTTCTTACATACAATATGTCCTAATAGAAATCCAAATGATGAAAAGAAAATGCACTTCCTCAGATTCAAAGAAATTTGACACTGCCTGCATTTATCCAACATTAGCCTTAGACATTCAATGTGATTTTTTGACAAACTAAACACAGTCCAATCATCAAATTATGTTTCTAAAACTTTATGCAGGAATTCCTTCAATGCTTTGACCACCACCCTGGAAAATATGCCTGGGGAATTCTTCAATCCGAATGTCATCACTGTATATTGATAGGATCCCCATTCTATTGCAAATGTGGTCTTATGGCGGTCTTCCTTGGAAATCCGGATCTGATGGTATACTGAAAATCCATATGTAAAAGAATATACTTCCTGGCCTCCCACATTATTTAACACTTCGTTAGTGAATGGTGTAGGGAAGGGGTCATCCCAAAAAGCATCATTCAACTTCCTGAGATCTACGCATATCCTGATTTCTCTTGTTTTCTTGTCTTGCACAACCATAGGGATTATCCACTCTGATTCTTCCATAGGTTCTATAATCCTTGCTTCCAACATTCTGTCAAGCTCAATCTTTGCTTTTTCCTTATATTTTGGGTTTAATCTATAAGGTCTTTCTTTGACTGGTCTAGTATCTGGTTTTAAAGGGATCCTCATCTCTCCCATAGGCCCTCTAATGCCCTTCATATCAGTGAACTTGGTTGGAAACAAGTCCTAATATTCATGCAATACTTATGTAATTTTATCAATGATAGCAGCATCCCAGTAATGTCCAACATTTGCAAACTTTAGTGTCTTCTCTATTCCAATATTGACATTCTTAATCTCGATTGGTTGTCCAATGAATGGCAACTCGAGTCCTGGTCCTTCCACATCTCTCTGGCCCTCTATTTCTACGATGTTCACCTTCCTAGGATCACCGTCTTCATCGGTATTGATGTTGTAACAACCTTGCAGTTTCTGGAGAGCCGCAGTCCATTCATTCTCTTCTTGTTCCAAAGGGAGGCTAGATGCCTCTTCAAATAATTTATGTCTCACAATCTATAATGCTTGGTCTATCGAGGGATATTCACTTTCAAATAAAAAGGTGGTTACAAAATTCTAAATCATACCTTCCCTGTCTGCAGTGATGAGGTGCAGCTCCGCTTGAAGATACTAGTTGATAGGTGTAGTGTCTAGTGTGTTAATGAATTTTTGCACCCACTGTTCTTGAGGAATGTTGCTAGAGGCTTCTTCATAGCTTCGCACATGGTCCTTTGGGCAGCTTCGACCTGTGTACCTTACTTCGCAGCTTTCTCCTTGTGATGAGAATCGCGTTGTCATCAGAGTACGCCATTGTACCCAATCTATAGTATTAATTTTGTGTGTCCCCCACCATCTTTCTAGTGTGGCTTTCAAGGCCTCATCCATATCCAACAACCTCTGTTGTGTTGGTACACTTTGTTCAATGTCTGATAGGAAGGCTTCTAATGGATTCAGACCATCAAATGTGGGTAATTTACTTACTGTTGTGTCTCGATCCAGTGAACTTCTCTGGTTAATCTAGCACATCTCCTTGTAGATACTTCATACATCTGGTTCTACTAGTTCTCCAGTGCTTCTTCTGAGTCTGATGAGCACACGATGTCACTTCACTAGCTTAGATTCCCATCGGTTGTAGGATTAATGTAATTATGTTATATGGTTGTTAGCTTGTATATGTTTTCTAATGCCTATGTGTAGTCTTCTTCTCTGATGGTCTCTATGTATTGTTGACCTTCATCTGGATCTAAAGGTGCAATGACCCTAAGGCCGTGTCATTCAAAAGTCATACATCTTTTCTTTAATTCAACAACAATAGAGTTATTGAAGGCCCAATCAATTCCTAACAGCATAGGGTAAGGGAAACTATCATCAACTATTTCATTTACCTCAAAATCTGCAAATATTTTTACTCCATCAATATCCACAGGGACATGATCCAATCGTCCAAATGGGTTGACATCTTGTTGGTTAGCCATCCTAACCCTGATAGGGGAATATATCAACTTCAGTTTTCCCATCTGTTCCCAGGTTTTCTTCATCATGACGTTGACCTCCGACCCTAAGTCGAGGACCACATAGTCTATATCATACTCTCCTATCTGAGCATTGAAATGTAATTCCTTATTTGTCCTTCTCTTCTTACCAATTTGGGGTACTTCCCTATTCAGCAAGGGGTCTATCTTTCCTAGCTCATATTATCTGATTAGATTCTATAGCTGTTGTACAACATTTTCATCTTGAATCAATTTAATACAAGTGTATAGGAATTACATGAGCTTGCTTACCTCTTTAACTTCTCCTAGTGAAGCAGATTGATCAAATGCCAGAGGCATTCCATATTCTCTCACTTCTGGTCTTGTCTTTGATGCAAAGCCTTGGTTTCCTCTTAATTCTTTCCTAGATTCCTCAAACATCTGTCTTTCTTTCTTTGTATCAAAAGTTTGGGTCTTTTATGCAACTTTATGGATTCTCAAATATTTTGTAGTCTTCCCTTGTGTCAGTCTATATTCTCCTGTAACAACACCTCCTATGGTTATAATAACGAATCCAGGTTCTTCTCTGTGAGGTTCAGCATAGATAAATTGCACTTGTGGGTTTTGGTGGGGTCCTCGTCTTTCCTGAAGCTTAGCTAGCATTACGGGACAATCTTCTATAGCATGGTCAAACGAGCTGTAGTAGTTGCACGTAGTACAAAGGTTCTAACAATCGCTTGTGAGGTGTCTTGATTGTGCGCAGTTATAACAGATGATCTGTCATCGACCTTGACTCATTCCTCCTCCTCGTCCTCTTCCTCTAAATCCACTGCGAGGATTGAAGTTTCCTTTTCCTAGAGAGTTGTACTACATAGTGTTTCCTTCTTGCTATACTTTGCCTTGGATATTATATATGTCTCTTGACCTTTCATGCATGATATCATAAGCCCTACAATCCCTATCATCATGTCCTATAGACTTATAGAGTGTACAATACAAATTTGTGGGTGTTTGGACATACTTTTGCATATAATAGCACTCACCAGTACGATGTCTGTTTTTGCATACCTCACACCAGGGTAAGGTGACTTGCTTCAAGGGGATTGAAGCTCAAGAATACAAATATTCATTGAATAAAAGGCAATGTTCCTTGTCATGACCTTATGATCTTCATTTGACACACCAGATGTTTTCTCTTTTATCTTTTCCCTTGTCTTTCTTCATATCTTCAACCTGCAGAGACAAGCTAGTTAGCCAACTCAGGATCTGACTCATACTTGAATTGGATTCTCCCATGGGGGTTGATTCTAGATTCATGGCGATCTCCAACGCCTAAGCCTGCGAAGAAATATTTTGTTGCATTAGGGGAGCTCTGATGTGTGGTAGAAGAGCAGCAATGAACCATTCCTTATTATGCTCGTCCGGGATCTGAAAAGTTAATCGGCATGTTAAGGTCTTGAATCTCTGATCGAACTCCCAAATAGGTTCAACTACCTTCTACTTGATCTCTTTCATATTTGTGATACATTGGGATTCTGACTTAGGTTTCTTGAATTCTGCAATCAACGTGTTCTTGATTAGATTCAATGGCTTAGGGTATGCAAGTCCTTGGACAAGTTTCATGTACTAACTCAGTGCGCGATCTCTGAGAGTTATATTGAACTGGGTTCTTTTGATAGCTTCATTTGTGACATTATTAATGTTCCATACAACTTACTCGGATAACATTATACAACTTACTCGGATAACATTTAAAGCCCAGATTTGCATTCTTAAAGATACCCAAGAACGGAAAATCAAACAAAAAAATCTATAAACCTAGAGCACAGAAGAAAATGCCTTAGAGCACAAAGAAAACACGAAATTAACCGCCAGAAAGATTTCAGGGATTTCGCAGGATCCAACCCTTTGCCCTCTGCAAGTTCCAGTGAATATGAATTTGCCGGTGCACATTATTTCACTGCACATTATTTCACCACTGACTGTGGCGAATATTTTGTATTTTTAAATTAATTTTTCGTTTTTTATTATATAAATATAATAAAAATGGAAATGAAAAATTTTAGGGATCCGAAATAAGATCATATTATCGTTGGAATATATTGTTCTTTTAACTATCAAATTGATGAAAATAGAAACATAAAGAAAACGTGGGTCACATAAAAAAATGAAAGATCCATATGTACCTATCTTGCGAATTATAAATTTAAGTGGCTTAACAAATTTCTATGTATTTATGACCCGACCGCTCATTTTCATTTCCAGAAATAATAGCATCTTTGTAAAATGAAATCAAATAATTTAAAAAAATAAAATAAATTCTATTTGTAATGCCGTCAACGATACATCGATCCCTATATACAGGGCCAAGTATAATAACAGATGAAAATAGGACAACATTATTATCAGGTCATATTTTGTTATTATAAACTTTGAAAGAAAATGAAAAATTAAACAATGAAATGGAGAGCTTCAAGAAGACCTTCAAAGAGGCATCATGTAATACAATCATTGTTGGCTTTGCCAAGTAAACCCAGTAACAAGAAAAAACCTCTGTTAATAACTATGGCCTTCCGGCAACGGAAACAGTTCGGAAATACAAGAGAAAACCTCTGTCAATAACTAAAAATCAAACAACTCTCAGTAATTTTGTCCAAGGTGTTAACGGCCGGAATTTCTCTCTGCACGGGCCTTAGCATTCTCTGTCGAGGGAAACAAGTCCACATATCTACTCCCAATCATCATCTTGTCTTTGATCATGGCGGCCCTGGAATCCTCTGCACTCTCAAACTCAACAAAC
>ML778655.1:685597-715521 GCA_009831015.1 Picea engelmannii | reverse complement strand
TATATATATATATATAATAAAAAAGGTGATGCTACTAGTATCTCCAATTTTTGATTCAAAGGTCGATTTTTAGGCTTTTGTTTACAATGGTACCACTTATCAAGGACATAGTTTCAAATAATTGTAGTTTTAATTTCTATAAAGAAAAGGTGATGCTATTGATAGCATGAATTTTTTATTTGGGGGTTGATTTAAAGGTTTTTATTTGTAATGTGATTGGTTGTCAAAGCCACAATTTTAAATGATTTGTAATTTTAACCCCAAAATAAAAAGAGGAGATGATTTTGGGAGCACCACTATTCAATTCAAAAGTGATTTTTTTTTTTGCAACTTTATAGGGATTTAAGATAATGGTGATTAAAGGTTATAATTCTAACCTTGAAAGAAAAGGGTGGGTTTGGGAGCACCACTTTCCAATTTGGGGTTGATTTTGGTGTTTTTGACTAGAAAATATAGGATTTCATGTATAGATTTCTCATTTTGAGCTAACAATTATCATAAACTTAGTAACTATGTTTTTGGCGATAACTAGAGAGAAGATCAAGTTTGGTGAAGAATTGTTCTCCATGTAGCTCGTCTAAGAGATCATCAATGATTAGAATGGGGAATTTATATTTGAGCATCAAGTAGTTAAGAGCATGAATTCAGAGGACATGTGTGAAGTGCCTTTCTTTTTAAGAACGATGACAACCAAAGAAGAGTAGGGATTGGTGCTAGAATGGATGATTGACATCATCTAAGAGATCTTATAAAATATTTTCAATTTCATTCATTTAGGCATAATGATGGCGATATGGGTGCACATTGGGTGGTAGGCTATTGAAAAGAAATGTGATTTGATAATCATGTTCCCTACATGAGGGTGGTAATCCCAAGGGAAGTTCAAAAACTTCTTGGTATTTTTCCAATACTAATTGCATACCTAGATGAACTAGATGAGGAGTGTTCTTAAAGGCTTGAACATCATTGAATTTTATAATAATGCTAGGATGATCCTATTTTGGAAGTTTTTCCATATTGTGGGTGATGATAGTTTCTATAGAACATACATTGACACATTTGATTAGGTAGAATTGGACATCCTTATGAAAAATCATGTTTAATTCTAGGAAAGCCTGTAAGGTCTCTTCAAACAGAGCCTTATAAAACAAAACAAAAAATGATTAGAGAAATGTTATCCTAACATTTTCACAATTTCATAACCAGCATATAACCATTCATAACCAACATATAACCATTCAGCTTAATTAAAATTTATGAGTAGATCATAATAAATTATATAACACAGCGGAAAAATGAAAATACATACCTCTAACTAATGCTACTGTTGTTCTCCAACTCTGCCTGATGCTATGCCCAAAATCGTCTAACCACCCAGCCAGCTAGGAACATAGTCTCTCCGGCTCCCTAGCTCCAGGATTCCGTAAGGATTGCTAGTCCCCGAGCCAAAAACTCCTAGCAACAAGTTCCCCCTTGTAACATTCCTACTACAAGCTTATCCAACCAAAACCCATAATACAGTTTTCCAAACATATCCCCTCAAAATGCCCCAATACAGTGTCCTAATATGAAAATAATATTCCCTACCAAAAGTCCCCTTCTCCCGAGTGTTTTCCCCCTCATATCCTCCCTTTCCTTTTTCCCCATTCACCGCCTTCTTCCTTTCATTAAGACTTACCCACCTTACCCCTCCATTCAATGCCAACCACCTTATCCCTCCATTCAATGACAACCACCTTATCCCCTTCTCCTTAATGGTTCCATCATTCGATATGTTAAGTTTTCATTTAATAAATTAAAATTTATTAAACTTAAATTCATTAACCAAATATTTAATGAGTTAATTAATTAATTAATATACATTAAACAATTAGTAATTATGGACAATTAATTAATTAATTAATTAAACTTGATATAATTTAAACAATTATTTAACTATGACAATTAATTATTTAACTAGGGTTGTTACATACACCCACCCTTCAGGAAACTTCGTCCCGAAGTTAAAGTATTTTAAGATACAAGGGAAAGACACAGGTTTCACACATTCATATCCAATAACCAACATTATCAATAGGTAAGCCAAGAAAACTCATACATACTAGTGTACATGTGCAAGAAATGCATGTGTAGCTAGTACATACAAGTCTCGTGCATGTACTAATAACAATAACTATCACCTCTATAGTAATTTTTGTATGCATCCAATCCATTCAACAAGACTATTCATTGTATAAAAGATAATAACCCAATCAAATGTTTGTGAAATCCCTTACTTACAATTATCTATCTCAACAATGTTATTTAGACAATTGTAATTTAGTTAATTAATTATGAATATTCATATATACACATTTTCTTTTCAGAAGGAAAAACAATAAATTCCACCATAAGGCAAATCTCCATACACTCTCAACTATTTCTACTCATCTTTCTTCCCTAACTTACTTCGATCTTCCATTCCTATCCTTCCTCTGCTGGACTATCTTGGAGCATCAACTATATTGACCTAACTCCAAATAGAACCCGTAAGTGGAAGTGTCATTATCTTGACCAAGCTTCCCCAGTAGGCAACTGAAATTCATCATCACATGTCTAGGGGAGCGTGCGCTAACACCGTCCTCCCATGACTCCAGGTTTCAGAGGATACACGGTGGAAAATGCCTCCAACCCTCCTAAAAGGACTAGGGTCCACACCCTATAATGGAATATACAGTGGCACCATGTTGCTAGGAGTTTTGTCATTGTTTATTTGGTTTTAGGTAGTCTCACCACCCAAAATCCTACACTGGTCCACATATCATAGCATTGCATTCAAACCAATATAATTTCACATACAAATATTCATACCATATTGTTTCTTGGTCGGTGGTCATGAAATCCACTTTTATTACCATTATCCCTTAGCTATTTCATAGCCCAATGACCTGTAGATTAGTTTGTAACACAACTCATACATATCTATGCATTATCATCATGTAATTGCATACAACCATAGTTTCAATTTGGTATCCACGTACCGACAACTTTAACATAAAATTTTTCAATTTAGAAATAGATCTTATAATATCCCATAATTCAATTAACATTACCCATTCATAGAATTATCATTTAGATAATAGATTGCATCATATCCAACATCATTCAAATAGCATTTAAACCTTCATAGGATTCACATTCACATAGTATATTGCATCCTATCCTTCATCATCAATAACATTTTAAACATTCGTAGAATTTACGTTCACATAGTAGATCACATCATATCCATCATCATTGACGCAGTCACACTCACAAGCACGTCCGCTCACAAGATCGTTTCTCTGCACGGCCCGAAGAACTGTAATGCTCTTCAAATTCCCTATCAGGAAATCTATACCCACATAAACTCTCTCACGTGATCTCCCTTTTTACTTCGGGAAATCGAACTTCACGACTTCACGAATCCAAAGGTCGAGCGTAGGTTCCATGAATCCCCGAAACCCGATACAAGTCAACGCCGACCTTTTTCCCTCTCCTATCGAAACTTTCCCTATCACGATTTTGGCACTCACGATATTGAGTAACTTGTCTTACCGACTCCCGAACCCTGACACGCCAAAACTCCGATGCATTCACGAGTTGACTTTTCAATGCCTTCACTCCATCGACATTTTGGAATTCGCAATATCGTGAATCCTAATGCATATGCTTCGGGCCTTCTCGCCATGAAACTCTGATAAGACATGCCACCTATCCACCTACTGACCTTTGTGGCCCCCACATTGTTCCTCTGTCCTGTCGGGATATCGTGTATCGCAATTTCGCAATTTCCTTTGTAATATTATGGAGTTTCCAACCACGAAACCCCGATATGCGAGTTCACATGTAGATCCAACGGCCTTGGCTGGCTTGGATCAATGGCTCTATCCCTCCCGAGATTTTAACCTCTTGGGAATACCTGAAGTATCTCCCCTGCACCTCCGCGAGATCTAACGACTCACAGAAATTCGTGTATTCTCCTCAGAAAATACCGTTCGTCCGTCCTTCCTTGGTGATTCCTGCGAAGAGACTATGTGTTCCTCCGCGGAACTCGTCTATCTACACGCAACTTGCAATGCTTGTTTAAACACTTCACTACACAAGCTCCTTGTGCTTCCCTTCAATGGATTCGAAGGCCTTACCCTTCCTGAGATTTTTCCATGACTTTCAAGTCCTTTAGAAAAAAACTCTTGCACGCACTCCTTGCAGAAAACCTTCAACCACGTCTGAGTGTTGAAGTCCCTCAACTCTGCGCACACCTGAAGCAACAGTCTTAAAACACTTCTCTCAGGTTCGCAATCTTGAAGTTTCACTCAGCCTGCGCTCTCCTTGCACGTCTTCTGTGCCCAACTGCACTTGTGGATGAATGAGAACAAAAACTAAACTACTTGAGCCTTCTGTCAACGCACTCCTTGCGGACAACTTCTACTGCACTCCTTGCAGGAACTCTCGCTCAGATAGAGAAACAATTGAAACTCATTCCTTCTTCCCTTCAGACTTCAAACTCAACATGAAATCATATATACAACATATAAAGCAAATGTATAAGAAGAAGCAGACATTCATGAGCATATCATTTAGCATCAATACACAGAGAAAACACAAAACCATGAATTTGAATCAAACTCTTTCCATTAATTCAAATATCTGTACATGTGTGTTCTTACACATCTCTCTGCTTCTCCTATGCTCCAATGCTTCATACTCTTCCGAATAATGTTACAATGCATAATGAGGGTGTCTATATCCTGTTTCCCTCTTGCGTTCTCAAGAAGTCTAATCTAGAATTAAATTCTATCTACTTTACATTAACTATCTTAAATGCCTTCTACCTACTAAGGACGAGAGCTAAAGGCTCAAGGTCCATTTACATTATACAAGTGCACCTTCTCTTAATGGTTCATTTAAGATCGCGCAACAACTTCCAAGGAAATTTCAAAATGTGTGATGGCGCTTGTCCAGCTGTACTTTGCGCTGGCTCGTTTGATGTGTTTGGTGATGCTCCTACAGCATACTCCTCGGCTTGAAAAATTTCATGGGCTCCTGTCCATGAGCTCATGCACGGTCTATCCATGCTTTTGTATCTCTGCTTCGGTCTCCCAGCTGGCATCTTCAACTAGATGGTTCTTCCATTTGAGGAGATACTCAAAGTACTGCTTTCGTCCTGGTCTTCTTGCCAATTCTTTTCTCCAATATGCACTCCATCCGTGGCTTATCCGCAACCAGCATCTGCGTTTTCCACTGAATCATTGGCTGCTTATTTCTAGTTCCTGCTTCTTTAGCCTTATATGGGTACAAATATGAGATATTGAATATCAAAGAAATTCCGATCCCATCGGGTAACTCAATCTCATAAGCATTTGCCCCAATTTTCCTAAAGACCCTACATGGTCCGATTTTCTTCATTTTTAACTTATTATATGTCCCCCTTGGGAACCTTTCCTTCCTCAAATGTGCCAAAACCAGATCACCAACCTTGAACTAAAGTTGTCTTCTATGCTGATCGGCTCTGCGCTTATACTCCTGGCTTGAATTCTGCAATCGCTCCTTCACCTGGCTGTGAAGTTCTTTCATTGCCTCTGTGAATTCTTCTGCACTAGCACTTCTAGTCGCAGTCTATTCCGAATCCCTCAATTCCAAAATTCCCCTCGATTGCATGCCATAGACAACCTGAAATGGACTCTGTCCTGTGCTCCTATTCATTGAGTCATTATATGCGAACTCTGCCTGTGGTAATATATTGTCCCACTGGCTATGGTGCTCTGTCACCAAGCTTCTCAGCAAGTCTCCCAGACTTCTATTGACCACCTCTGTCTATCCATCCGTCTGAGGATGATAAGCTAAACTAAAAAACAAGTTAGTTCCCATCTTCTTACATAAGGTTCTCCAAAAATTTCGTATGAACTTGGTGTCTCGATCCAAAACTATACTCTTCGGTAACCCATGAAGTTGAATGACCTCTTTGAAAAACAAGTTCGCAATGTGAGTTGCATCACTATTTTTCTGACATGGAATGAAGTGTGCCATCTTGGAAAACCTATCCACTACTACAAATATTGAATCAATACCTCTTTGTGTTCTTGGCAACCCCAATACAAAATCCATGCTAATTGTGTCCCACGACCTCTCTGGTATGGGCAATGGTTGATAGAATCCCGCATTCTGCTTCCTTCCCTTCGAATGTTGGCAAAGTCTACATCTGTCTACAAATCTCTTGACATCTTCTCGCATTCATGGCCAAAAATATGACTCATTCGGCTTTGCGAACGTCTTGTTGTGACCAAAGTGCCCTGCCAATCCTCCATTGTGTTTCTCCTTCAACAAGTTCTCCCTCATGGAGCATTTCAGAATACACAGCTGATTGCTTCTAAATAGTAATCCTTCCTGGATCATGTAGTCTATCCATTGGCTTCAGTCTCTGAGAATTGGATTCTCAGCTACTTTATACGCCTCTTTAAAATATGGATCATCAGTGTACTTGTCCCTGAGATCATCAAAACCCAACGTTTTGACCTTGAATTCCTGCAACAACAAACACTTCCTGCTCAAAGCATCAACCACTTTGTTAGCAGTACCAGAAATATGTTTAATCACAAAAGTGAAATTCTGCATATACTCAACCCATTTGGCATGTTTCTGATTCAACTTTTCTTGTTGAGTCACAAACTGCAGTGCATGATTATAACTGTATAAGACAAACTCGTTCGGGATCAAGTAATGCCTCCATTTCTTTAATGCCTGTATGATAGCATAAAACTCCTTATCATAAGTGGAGTACTTCAACTTCGCTTCATTCAGATTCTCGCTGAAATACGCTATTGGCCTATCATATTGACTTAAGATTGCCCCAATTACAAATAAAGTTATATCGCATTTCACCTGAAATGTCTTCTGGAAATCCGGAAACACCAAAACTGGTTGTTCCGTGATCTTCCTCTTCAACAGATTGAAACACTTCTCGACCTCTTCTGTCCAGTGAAAATACTTGTGTCTTTTCTTTACTGTATCCATCATCGCTCCGCTAATTTCACTTAAATTCCTGATGAATTTTCGGTAGAAACTAGCCAATCCATGAAAACTTCTCACCTCAAATATGCTCTTTAGTGATGGTCAATTCTTGATTACCCCCACCTTATATGGATCCATCCTCAACTCATTTTCCAAAATAACAAACCCCAAATAAATGAGATCTGTCTTCATGAATGAGGATTTCTTCATGTTTATCAACAGCTTCTCCTGCAGCAATTTCTGCATCACTGTAGCCAAATGCTTCAGATGCACCGCTGCTGTTTTACTGTAAACCAGTATGTCATCCAAGCACACAATGACAAATTTCACAATGAAATCCTTCAGGACTTCGTTCATCAATCTCATGAATGTACTTGGTGCATTTGTTAAGCCAAATAGCATAACAAGCAATTCATACAACCCTTCGTTTGTTTTGAATGTTGTCTTCCATTCATCACCCTCTCTCATGCGAATCTAGTGATAACCGCTTTTCAAATCAATCTTTGAAAGATACCTTGCTCCACTCAAGAAATCCATCAGATCATTTATCCTCGGCAATGGAAATTTGTACCTGATGGTTATCTTGTTAATCGCCCTTGAATCAATACACATCCTCCAGCCTCCGTCTTTCTTCGGACTGAGTATTGTTGGAACAACACATGGACTCAAGCTTTCCCTGACTAAACCTTTGTCCAACAACTCCTGGACTTGCCTTTTAACCTCTTCATTCTCTTGCGGCATCAATCTATACGCGGATTTGTTTGGAAAACTGGCTCCTGGTATGAGATCAATGTGATGACTCACACTCCTGATTGGTGGCAATGAACGAGGTAGTTTGTCCACAACTATGTCAGCGAACTCTTCTAGCAGTTCCTGAATCTCCTCTGGCAAATCATCCACTTTTGTGCTAGTCAAAACAATCCTCGGGTTTCTGACCACAAAGAACTGTGGATCCTCCTTCTTCTTAACCTCTATAAGAAGTTCCTTCCAACTCATTAGAAGTACTACGTTGCTTACTTCTGGCTTCACCTCCTTGTCCTTGATTGGAAGCAACATGTGTGTCCTCCCATTCTTCTCTAGGGTGTATGTGTTCATTCGCCCATCATGAATCACATTCCTGTCATATTTCCATGGTCTACCCAGCAATAGATGACAAACATCCATAGGAATGACATCACACAATATCTTATCATTATATCCTCCTATCTTGAATTCAACCAAGCATTGTTTAGTGACATTTACTTGATGTCCTTTTTGTAGCCACGAAACTCTGTATGGGCTTGAATGATCAGTCATCTCCAGCTCCAGCTTCTCTACCATCTCCGTAGATACGAGATTATCCATGATACCACTATCTACAATGACCTTGCATACCCTGTCCTTGGTCTTGCAAGCAATCCTGAAAAGTTTGGTCCTTTGGACTGAACTTTCCACCTCCTTCTCTGGTGTTAAAAGGACTTTTCGCATCATCAGCGATCTTCCACCTTCAGCATCTTCTGCCTCAACATCGATTCTCTGTGCTTCAGTTATGTGAGCTTCTCTAATGTCCTTCTTTTTCTTTGGACACTCATAATACTTATGCCCATTCTTCCCACATGTGAAGCATGTAATTACTCCACCTCTTCCACTTCCTCTACCTCTAGTACGAGGAAAAGTGTTGTTGACAGCATAATCTCCTCTCTGCTCAGTATGTTTCCCTCTCTGTTCAACATATGTTCCTCTCTGTGAGGTTCCACCTTTCTCAATTTTACCCTGAGGTTTCTTCCAGTCCTCCTTGGGATTCTGATATCTTTCCTGGGCAACTGACTTGCCTCTGGGATGACTTTTGCCTCGACCCCTTTGACTTTGCTTTCGTCTCAGCTTCTCCTCAGCTTTTAGAGCCATCTGATAAGCATCTTCCATCGTTTGTATGGTTACCATGCCCATCTCATCCTGGATATTGTATCTTAGGCCATTCATGTATCTGGCAACCTTCTCATCATCGCTCTCCCGATGACCTTCCCTGATGTTCATCTTGTATAATTCCTCAGTGTATTCTTTCACTGTCATCAACTTCTGTCTCAGGTTCTGCATTCTCCTGAATAGAGTAATTTGATAGTCCCTGGGGATGAATTTCGCCTTCATCTTAGCGATCATTCTGTCCCATCTCTTGATCTTTTGCTTGCCCTTGCAGCATCTGTTAGCTTGTAGTTCATCCCACCACAATGTTGCATGTCCTTTCAATCTAGTGACAGCATGCTTGACTTTATTATCTTCTTCGACATCTTCATAGCCAAAGTATGTGTCTAGAGCTCTAATCCAGTCTAGAAGCTCCTCTGCATCCAAGTTTCCCTCATAAAATGGAATGTCCATCTTTGCCCTTGCGCCCATTCTGGAAATATCTTTAATCAAACGCTCATTTGATGCATCTTCGACTGCAACTTCCTCTTCTCGTTCAGCCTCAGCTTCATCTTCGGAATCACTGAGATCCCCAGCGCTGGCTGTGCATCTTTGCACTGTCTCCATGTCTTCTATTCTAGCTCGTAGATCGCGCATCTCTCTCTCCATAATTGGATTAGTCATCTCCCTGCCTCTTCTTCTCAGCATTTCTTTATCCTCTGGATCGAGTTTCTGCATGTCCCTTCTCCTTGGCGGCATGGAAAATTCTCTTTCTCTGCTATAGAAAGAAAAGAGTCTTTTCTGAGCTCTGACACCAAACCTGATGCAGTCGCACTTGCAAGCACATCTTCTCACAATATCTTCTTTCTAAACGGCCTGAAGAACTGTAATGCTCTTCAAATTCCCTATCGGGAAATCTATACCCACAAAAAATCTCTCACGAGATCTCCCCTTTTACTTCAGGAAATCGGACTTCACGACTTCACGAATCCAAAGGTCGAGCGTAGGTTCCACGAATCCCTGAAACCCAATACAAGTCAATGCTGACCTTTTTCCCTCTCCTATCGGAACTTTCCCTATCGCGATTTCGGCACTCGCGATATTGAGCAACTTGTCTTACCGACTCCCAAACCCCGACACGCCGAAACTCCGATGCGTTCGCGAGTTGACTTTTCAATGCCTTCACTCCATCGACATTTCAGAATTCACAATATTGTGAATACTAATGCATATGTTTCGGGCCTTCTCGCCACTAAAATCCGATAAGATGTGCCACCTGTCCACCTACTGACCCTTGTGCCCCCCACACTATTCCTCTGTCCTGTCGGGATATCGCGTATCGCGATTTCGCAATTCCCTTTGCAATATTATGGAGTTTCCAACCACGAAACCCTGATATGAGAGTTCACGTATAGATCCAACGGCCCTGGCTGGCTTGGATCAATGGCTCTATCCCTCCTAAGATTTTAACCTCTTGGGAATACCTACAGTATCTCCCCTGCACCTCCACGAGATCTAATGACTCATGAAAATTCATGTATTCTCCTCAGAAAATACCGTCCGTCCGTCCTTCCTTGGTGATTCCTGCGAAGAGACTATGTGTTCGTCCGTGGAACTCGTCTATCTGTGCGCAACTTGAAACGCATTTTTAAACACTTCACTACACAAGCTCCCTGTTCTTCCCTTCAATGGATTCGAAGACCTTACCCTTCCTGAGCTTTTCCCACGACTTTCAAGTCCTTCAGAAAAAAACTCTTGCATGCACTCCTTGTGGCAAACCTTCAACCACGTCTGAGTGTTGAAATCCCTTGACTCTGTGCGCACCTGCAATAGCAGTCTTAAAACACTTCTCTCAGGTTCGCAATCCTGAAGTTTCACTCAGTCGACGCACTCCTTGCACGACTTCTGTGTGCAACTACACTTGTGGGTGAATGAGAACAAAAGATAAACTACCTGAGCCTTCTGTCAACGCATTCCTTGCGGACAACTTCGACTGCACTCCTTGTAGGAACTCTCTCTCAGATAGAGAAACAATTGAAACTCATTACTTCTTCCCTTCATACTTCAAACTCAACATGAAATCATATATACAACATATAAAGAAAATGTATAACAGGAAGCAAACATTCATGAGCATATCATTCAGCATCAATACACAGAGAAAACACAAAACCATGAATTTGAATCAAACTCTTTCCATTAATTCAAATATATGTACATGGGTGTTCTTACACATCTCTCTGCTTCTCCTATGCTCCAATGCTTCATACTCTTCTGAATAATGTTACAATGCACAATGAGGGTGTCTATATCTTGTTTCCCTCTTGCGCTCTCAAGCAGTCTAATCTAGAATTAAATTCTATCTACTTTACATTAACTATCTTAAATGCCTTCTACCTACTAAGGACGAGAGCTAAAGGCTCAAGGTCCATTTACATTATACAAGTGCACCTTCTCTTAATGGCTCATTTAAGATCATGCAACAACTTCCAAGGAAATTTCAAAATGTGTGCTGACGCTTGTCCAACTATCCATTGGCTTCCGCGTTGGCTCGTTTGATGTGTTTGGCGATGCTCCTGCATCAATCATCAATAACATTTAAATATTCATAAAATTTACATTCTCACAATATATTGCATCATATGCATCATTATTCAAATACATTTGAACATTCATAAAGGTTCATACGTCTTAAAAGTTCAAGTGTATCATTTAATAGTTTCACTGTGAATAGAAAATAAAGGTGTTTAGACCTCAGGTAATCCTAGCTGTCTAAGTCAAAAGGTGGCATTACATACTCCCAACCTTTGAGAAACATATTCTCGAGGTGGTAAAAAAAGTGAGGGATAATCTCGTCGTAATGTCTCAGCATCCTCCCAAGTAGTAAATTCTAGACTATACTTGTCCCACTGGACCTTAACTTGGTCTACCAGATGGTTCCTAAGATGTCGAACTCTATGTTCCAATATGCGTAACGGTTCTACCATGAGCGTTCTCGTGTCCAATACCTGTAATTCCTTCCAATTTAGTTTATGTGATTTATCAGCAACATAATGACGTGGAATAGATACATGAAAAACATTATGAGTTTTATGCAAGTGGGGTGGCAGTACGAGACGATAGGCAACGGGTCCAATTTTCTCTTGGATTTTGAACGGTCCTATAAATTGAGGTGACAACTTTTTCCCCTTCCTGAACCAAATGGTACTCTCATTAGGCCTAATATGAATGAAAACCAGATCTCCCACTTTATAACTTCGGTCAGTCCTATGTGCATCCACATAACTTTTCTGTCTATCTTGTGCTTCCTTTAGTCTCTTCCTACTCTGAATCACTTGTTCCTCCATATCTTGAATCAACTCTGGCCCAACTATTACTCATTCTTCTAACCTATCCCAACTCAATGATGTTCTACATGGCCTTCCATATAGAGCTTCATAGGGTGGCATTCCAATGGAGCTATGAAAACTGTTATTATAGGCAAACTCTACCGAAGGTAAGTACTTCTACCAATGGGTTTGATTATCCATGACATACATCCTAAGCATGTATTCCATGACTTGATTTAAGAAAATTTGTGTATATGTACCTTTCTTTCCATCACTTGATGTTGATATGCAGGTTGTTGGTTTCTTTTGATGTGAACTCATATTCCTTCTTAGATATCCAACATTGTGTCTTCTCCCTCGAGGGTTTCCATTTCATTTTCTTCCTTCAATATGTAGAACAAAACCTTCAGGTCCTGACAATGGAACTCATTGTTGTCTCAAGGTTTCAGACACATGGTTTGAAAGGATTTACCAAACAATACACCATAGGTGTTGGCATATTCAATATTCAAATATTAGATAAGGTCTCACCAAAGGCGCCATGAGAATAAGAGAGACCATAGGTTTCATGTTTTCATCGGATTAATCGGTAAGTGTGGACACAAATATATCTCCCTAGCTTCCATAGGAAACTAGAACAAAACATAAAATAATACACACTTCGCCTTAAACTTCATCATCATATAAACTAGTTTAATGAGTTACAAGTGATATACATTTTAAATGACTCTTGTCCTCGCTAGTGTCATCTTTGTAGCTCCTTCCTTGAGTTTGCAGAATAGTAATCTGGTCTAAGAATCACAAACCAACAAAGAGGGAAATCAAAGATATATGTATTCTAATGAAGTCTATGTATATGATCAAGGAATTATACAATAGAGGATGAAATGCTCATATAGGGAAGAAATGAATTACTGTATTAAGTGAATAGACGATGGAGAATACAACCTATGCCTTGATGTTCCAAGGTTCCCTTTTGATGGCTCTTTTCCTCAACACACACACCTTTTCTCCAATGCCTTGAATGAAGAATATCCACAATCTAACTTGAAGAAATAAAGAAAAGCTCTCAAGCATAATCTGAAGTAGAAATCTCCATAGAAATCTTAACCTATTCAACCTTAGCCTTTTCCATGAGAAATCCCTCTTTATATAGTGTGAAATAGATATGAATGAGGAGATCAGGATGATCCCACCAAACCAGAGAAGCAATTAAGATCCAAATTGATCAGAGGCAACCTCATCTTCTAGAAGATTCCCTTCTAGAACATTCGTGAAATTTGACTTTTCTCATGCTTTAAGCATCATTGCACCCTATCCAAAAGCAACATGTAACGACGTCACAGTCCAGGTTCATGGAAGAGTGTGATGATTAGGTATCGTCCCACCCCATGCATATAGCAGGGTGTGACGACCTTCCTGGACATGTTTTTTCAAAGAGGAAAGAAAATAACTTTTCCCATGGAGAAAGTTTTTTTTAATATTTTCAGGGAACCTGAACACATGTTGTCAAGTGATCACTGAAGTGACCAAAATAATGTGTAACAGAATTCCCCCCAAAGTATGAAGCTGGAACTCGTGACAACTGAAATACTTTGTAGAATGTGTGTGTCAAAAACAAAGAGTGCATCGATCAAGAACCTGCAAACAAACAAGCATATGCATAATATCATACCATTTCTTAGTTAGTCATTCCCATGATCATACTACAAGTGACTCTAATCATAATTTTCAAGTGATTCATGGACACTAAACATACACTGTGGATCCATGTCATCATAATACGACATATCCACCAGGAATACACTGTGGATATATGCTTTAAAAGAGTTCAAATTCAGACATAGCCACGAGACATACACAATGGATCTATATTTCAGTACTAATTCATGAATACTCCGTCGCAACCTAGATCAAAATGATAAGATCCAGGTGTTGAGTTGAGGAAAAGGTACAAATATCCTACTTATTCCCATGGTTTATGGTATAATCTTGATTGACTTTTCTGTTAATTAGGAATAATTAGGATAGAAAATGATTAAAATGTCTTCTAGAAATATTATTGAGTGATATTAGATAAATTCTAATATTCAGTTGGAATTTTTTGATTTTATTGCAGGAAAAGATAAATATTGTTAAATCTAAGATAGCTAAGGATATTTTGAAGATGAGTAGGCTATTGGAGGTCGAAGACATTAGGCGCAAAGTAGTTTTGAGGAAGATTGATTCTCTATTTTGTAAACTTTATAAATAGTAAAATCAATCCTGAGGATCTCTCGATCCTCAAGATGGCTTAATTTACCCATGTCATTATAATATATAGAGGGTAATGAATCATAACAAACAAGCTATGAAATTTATCCAAGCATTCAGAACTCGGAATTGCTCTGTACAAGAAACCTTTTTGTAAATGTTGTACCAGTTATGGAATTAATAGAAGCTTCAGGTGTTTTCATCATTTTTTCATACTGAGTTTCTAGTAGCAATGCTTTTGAGGACCAGGGCCCAGTCTGAAGGAGTTACTATCTCAATCTGGAATTGTATTGGTTTGATTTCAGTTATGTGATTTAAATCTCTTTTTCAATAGTTAAGATAAATGCATGAGTGTGATGATGTTTTCATGTTTTTTTCTTACATAAGATAGGTGTTTCATTTGAATTTTATCGATTGTTGTTCCTTTTTCCATTGTTGTAGTTTACTGCTTGACAGTTCCTCGCATTTTCACATGCGTTGTTCATTTCATTTAAATTAGCATTTGTTGTTCCTTTCACTCAAATTAGCATTTGTTGTCCCTTTCACTTAGTTCTGCATTTGTTGTTCCTTCTCAATTTAGAGTACTTAAATATTTCTTTCTAGCAGGTTAAATAATCATCGATAGATCAATTTATTAATCACTTCCATAAATTCAATTACTGTCTCTTAGTTAGATCAATTCAGAAATTTAGTTAAATGCCTTTAATTCACAACATGTTATAGATCATATTTCAATTATGTTGAGTATAGATTTTAGCTTTAGAGTTTTAATGAATGTGTGAGGAACTTGATTGTCAATAAACTCAGATTTTCTTTAACTACACAATTTTAGTCTCTACCCCAAAAATTGAAGTTGTTCCCTTCCACTTTGAAAGGAGAAGCTTTGCACTGGTTTATGGGATTAGGAGGAGGAACTATATATTCATGGGATGAAATGAAACAAGCATTCTTGATGAAATATTAGGATTATTGTAGAACCAGGGATCTAAAAGATGAAATCTTTCAAATGACTGCAAAGGAAAATGAGACATTAGAAGAAAATGTTGAAAGGTTTCAATATAATTTTCAAATATCTCCTTATGGTACATTACCAGGTGAGGTAGTTAAAGCCACTTTGATAAAAGGAATGAAGGATAAATGGGTAGAAACATTGAATTTAATGGGGAAAGGTGATATTTATCAAGAAACACATGATAACATTGTTCAATTGTGCATCAGGTGCTCATGTGGGAGTACATAGACCTATTGGGCCCCAACAACTCCCCCTAAAATTTTACAAAATTTAAAGGGCCCCCATTAGAATCTTGATAATTATAATGAGCTATAGAATCAACATTTTCAAATAGTTCCATACCTTGCTTTTCTTTGAGACAAACTTAAGACATTCACTATAGTATGAGACATTCATTACAAGAGTATATGTCAAAATTTAGAAACGAGCATAGAAATATCAATTTAAACAAAAACGTTAATTTTTATCAATTTACTTTCATTTAAATTATGATTATGTGTTCTTTCTTTTGCTCATTAGAAAGTTTGACTATTTTGAATAATGGGTTCAATACTTCATCAAATAGTATCTTGGTTGGTTTCTCATTTTCATAAAATAATTTGGTGATATTAATTAATTAAATTCTTTTTTCATTTTGCATCTCATTTCAAAATAAAAATAATAATAAAAAAAAGAATTATCTATCATTTGTTTGATTTTGTAAAAAACCAAAATTACTATTTTCCTCTTCTCCATTAAATTGAAGATTCTAGAATTTTAAGATCATATTTGAAAGACAATTATAAACAATGTTTGTTTAGAACTTATAGTTAGTTTAAATTCATTTTTTATTTTATTGTTCTAGATTTTGTTTTATTTGCAATCTTTAGGTTATTAATTTAGGTTTATTTTTGTTTCACAGGTTTTTATTATCAGTTATTTGGTACGGATTTGATCATGGATTCATTTTATTATCTAAATACGTTCAAGATGATTGATCCAAAAATAATATTGGATTGCTGCAAATGAATTTATGAGCAACAACAGATAAAATTTGGAAATGGGTCAAGAACAAAGACACGATTTTGTGGGACTGATTGCACCCAAACCATGAGGAATTTGAATAAATGGTTGAAAACCCATCTCCCAAATTGACCCATTTAGCTTCCTCCTAGAAATTTTCCCAAACAAATGCATGATTTGAGAGATATTTGTGTCTCTTTACAAGGAAAATTTCAAGTGGCGGAAATTATTAGTGACACCCAGACTGTTCATTCATTGTATAAATATATGAGAAAGTTTAGAACCATGGAGATTGAGGAAAATGAGAGGAGGATTTTTATCCTTTCTCTTTTGTATATTATTTATTTTGTAAGATTTTCTTATTTTCAAATGGATTAACAGATGGTTGGAATCTTTGGGAGAATGGACGAGTATTTTCAAAGAAGAATATGGAATTTTAGGTTGCTTAATGGCTTTTGTCCTGTGAGTCAAATGGTTTTATTTTCATTATAATATCTTCATATTATTTTAATAATTGATTATCCGTTGATTTAAATTAGCTTTAGTCTTTTTTATCAATACATGGTTAATTGTTATCATTCATATATTAATTTTCTCAATCTTTAAGAATCTATTATCCCAAAAGTTCTTCCTGGACCATATGATGAACATATTTTTTTGAAATTATATGAATGAATTTCAGTGGTCTGATAAGTGTGATGTGGCATTCATAGGACTTAAAAAGCTAATTTCGATAGCACCGGTACTGAGAGGACCAAACTGGAAAACACCATTCCATATCTCTACAGACACATCAGATATCGCCATAGGCACTATCCTTGGAGAGAAAGAAGACAAGAAAACTTATGCTATTTATTTTATTAGCAAGAATATTACTCCCACTGAATTAAATTACACAGTAGCAAAAAAATAATTTTTAGACATTATACATGTTATTAATAATTTTTTCCACTATATAACAAGCTATCTAGTTATTTTGTAAACTAATAATTCTGTTATTAAATATATAGCTAACAAACTAATTACTAATGGATGGGTCACTCGGTGGTTATTACTATTGCAAGAATTTAACATCACCATCAAGGATCGACCCAGAAGAGAGAATCTTGTTGCAGATTTCTTGTCCCGCGTACCCAAAATGGATGATTCTTTGATAGTTGAAGATCATTTTCCAGACAAACACATTTTCGTTGTCACTACTAAGCCACCATGGTACACTGATGTCGCAAACTATCTAGCAGTTGGGAAACTACCATCACACCTATCATCAAGGGAAAGGAAATTAATCGTCCAGCGCAGTGCACGATTCACCTAGATTAGAAAATATATTTTCAACACAAGGGCTGACCTCCATATCTGAAGATGTGTAAGAGATGAAAAAATTTAAGACATACTGAAGGCAGGTCATGATGAACCCTGTGGAGAACATTTTGCAGACCGTGGGACTGGGCACAATATTTTACAAATGGGCTATTATTGGCCCTCAATATTCAAAGATGCGAATAAATATGTCCATACCTGCGACAACTGTTAAAGGATGGGTCATCCAGGCCAAGCTGATGAAATGCTCCTGCAAGCACAAGTAATTCCAGAACCTTTTGAGAGATAGGCACTACACTTCATTGGCCCCTTCAACCTAAAATCAAACCAGAAGGCCTATATAAGTTAGTTGCAATAGACTCTATGACGAAATGGGTAGAGACAGTAGATTTGACAAACACAACAGAGGAAGAAGTCATTAAGTTTATCTTTGAATTATTTGTATGCTAGGGATTACCCAGTGAAGTAATCACTAACGAAGGGTAACAATTTACAACCCATAGAATCATAGCCACCCTAAGCAATTACCATATCAAACACAAAGTTACTTCCCCATACCACCCACACGTAAAATAGGCATGTAGAAAGTACTAATAAAGTCTTGGAAGGAATTTTTACAAAAATAGTCTCAACAAACCGTCAGAATTTGGCAGTAGAGCTTCCAAATGCCTTATGGTATTATCGTACGATGTGGCATAACACCACTAGATACTCTCCTTATCATTTATTCTATGGAAAAGAACCTATCTTCCCGATTGAGTTTGAGATCAAGACTCTAAATATGACCCAGGAAATTGGACTGGCTCTTACAGAGGCACATAAACAATGTCTACAATATCTCAATTAGTTATACGAAGCACTCATGTTTGCCATGCAGTGCACAACTTTTATCCAGCAGAAGAGAGCTAGCTGGCATGATAAACATATCAAGAAGAAATATTTTCATAAAGGTGATTGGACACTTCTCTACGATTCCATATTTCAGGATTTTCCTGGAAAATTACAGACAAGGTGGCTGGGACCGTATGACATTAATGAAGTTCATGATAATGGAACTATCACTTTAGTTACCATCGATGGATTTGGTTCTCCTTTTATGGTAAATGGACATCGACTATGACTCTACCATCAATCACCTTCAAAAGAATCCTTTTGCCAAGAAATAAGTAAGGACCCTATTGTTCAGATTTTAGCTGGTTGGGAAGGTAACCCAACAGTCTCAAGTTCATAAAATGATGATTTTTATCATCACTATACATATTGTCTATAGCTTTTGTTATAGATTTGATTGAGTTTTTAATTTTTACTTTTTAGGAAAGTCACTTGAGAAAAGAAGAACTAGAAACAATGATTGTAATGAATATAATTAGCACTCTTTTCTGTTCCTATTTCACCTTGAAAAATCATCAAAAATAAACCTTGTTTCTTGCAGAAAGATGAATATGTCATGTTCCATAGAAAAAATTAGGCAATTATAACGAATGAATGACACTAACAAACCATAAAATACTTCGATTATTGAATAAACTTACCCATAAAAATTGAATGAATTTAGTTGATGACTAATCAATCCTAGATTCACTAAAACAGAAATGTTTGGGGGAGGTTTACAATCATGTAATTAGATGGTTAAAAATTTGAACATCATTGTTTTCGTCCAATTGAAATGGAACAATTGTAGTTCCCTTTGTGCGATTGATGTGCCCTTTTTGTTTCGTTGTCATTCGTCATTCATTCGAAATAGAACAACTTACATCTCCTTCATGTGATTATCGTGCCCTCTGCACATAGTTGTTGTTCATTTGAATCAGAACAACTATCATCCCCTTTGTGCGATTGTTGTCCCCTTTGCGCATAGTTGTCGTTCATCCAAAAATGTCGTTCCCTTTGTTACAACTATTTTTCCTGTTGGCATGACTGTCGTTCCTCTTATGGGTCATTTTGTTCATTCAAAAGGAACAATTGTTGTTCCTTCTATGTTTTTTTCCTTATTGTTGTTCATTTTTCTCAAAAGACACAATTCTTTTCTCATAGAAAAGCATGACATTATTACAATTAGCCACTCCTTTGGGTATGACCTTCATTAATTGACTTTCACCAGCATCACTTCTAATTATCATAAGAATGATTTGTCATTTTTTTGGACTACCTAGCATACCTTATCAAATTGTTTTTGGATTAATTTCTCTGGATTATCTTAAATATTGTTCATAATCATTAACCATGATAATTTTTTTCTTTCCCCTATATATATACATATAATTGAATGATAAATTGCCTTCATATCATAATAATGAATCTAAAGCACATTTTTACTTCGAATTATCACACTTCTTACACCATCCCTCACTCTTAAGGAGTAGATGAGCCTCCCTTGATAGAGCCCTTAAAAAAAAAATAAAAAAAAAATTAAAGTAATAAAATTCTCCCACAAAGGATAGGGGGTCTCATCACGAGCCAACCTACCATGATCATTAGATAATAACATAAGAGACATTCCCATTATGGCTACCACACCAGGGAAATGGCCTTTGGAACTTGTTTTTTCAAAGGACAAGAGGTCTCATCACGAGCCGACTTGTTCACTTAGGTTATGATCTACTGACTGGCATTATCGTCATCTGGCTACCAAACCAGGATAATGTTTTTTTTTGGAAAAGACAATTCAAACTATTTATTAAGGATGCAGGCTCATCTATGGGTTAAAAGGCAACCCTGTCGAGGCTATGGACGCTTGCTAGCAGCAGTGGCTCTTCCTGTGGTATTGAAGTTTACCTTAAATATGCCAAGTTTTTGTGTGTTTCTAGATATCCTTTTTCTAACAACAAGGCTATCATTCCAGTTATATCCAATAACAAGGGAAAGTAACAATGTTATGATATGTGTAATATTTCTAAAAACATGTGAACAAATTTAAAATAATTCGAGATCTTTTTCTTTAAAATTTTTTTGAACATAGGTATGTCAATTTGAATTTCCCACACAAAAGTGATTATTGTTCATGATTTCTATTAAAGTTATTTTAAATCTTGGTAATGATTGTTCTCCCAGCATTGACGGAAGCACAATAATAACCCCTCACTTGAACTACCTGCCATTATTCCACTCATACATTTTTTACGGTTGAGGTCAACCTTTCCATTTATGAGGGGGAAGATATCCTGCACATTTACCGATAGATAATAATTGCAATAAATAAGGAAAACTCATATTTGTATACACAGTGTTGTTCCATGATTTTTCTATTTCTGGTAATATTGCTTCCAAAGCTGGTCGAACTAAGTTTCAACAAGGAATGATAATCGTCCTCATATGCTCACAGAAAACATGGGCGACTGAAGTGTATGTCGAGAACCCACATTAATTCAGGTAACCGAGCAGGAAAGAGTGATTTTACAATGTCTCAGGTGGACAAAGTACTTCAACATGTTGCAAGTATATGACACAAATATCACACTTTCATTTTTCCATAACTTGCAGGGAGGAGTCTCCATGGTCCAAGACATATGAATTGTGGTCACTGAGGAAACTATAGTAGAGGTTACAAGCCTCCCCAACACATTCATACAGTGGACCGGGAAGTATACAATGCTCAAAGAGGTTGTGGAAGATTTCGTAGACCCTGGAGAATAACTTGATAAAAATGGAAAGGGACTTAACCCTAGCGCTCTTAGCGAGCCATGGAGGGAGCTGGCAGGAGAAATTCAAAGGTATATCACCTATGATGGGAGGTATGATGTGGTGCAGCCATTACACCACAAATTGTTATCAACAATCAAACAGAGGTTAGTAACCAATTTACCATTTTTCCTAAATGTCGTGTTACATGAAGTTGTTGCAAGAACTCAAAAGGATAAAGACCCTGTCACTATAATTAGCCACCATGGAATAGTAAAGTTGATAGTAAACACGGCCTTGAGACAAAATCAAATAACTTGGGGTTATCTAATCAAGCCTAATAGAACCCTACAAATAAAACAACTTGAAATCCACCAAGAAACCCCCTCACAAAGAATTGAGATAGCTTAGAAAGAAGGAGGCAGTGCCAAAACGGGAGTTCCATTACCCTAGCCTGAAATTGAGACAGTCCAGGATGGAAGAGACAATACCCAAATGGAAATTCCATTACCTCATCCTGAAATTGAAGCAGACCTCATCCAACTGGCAGAAACTCAGACCTCACAAGAAGAGACATCAAAGAAAAAGAGAAAAAGGACAATTGATGTTACTAAAAATTCCACTCTGAAAATAAGAAGAAGTAAAAGGATATCACAACCTAGAGAAACCCAAAAAATGGTACAGGGAGAATAACCCTCACAGGAAAATATTTTGGAAATTGAACAAACAGACCAACCCTTGAAAGAGAGTACTCAGGAAAATGCACAACCATCACGTGAAAAACTTATAGAACAATTAGTCAAAATTTATGAGGTAGACATGGCTCAAGTTCTGGGGAATTTAGGGACATCAATTCCCAAAGACATAAGCAGGTCTGAAGAACACCAAGCACTAGCTTCTCTTCAAATCTTTCCCTGGATCATCATGACATAGAGATGTCATTCCCTGAAGATACAACACAACCAGAACTTCACATTGAGGTAGACATCCCTATAGAACAGAATGAGGACTCAGAAGAAACAAGGGAACAATCATTAGCTCACCAAGGTGAGGAAACCTTTGACACTCCACCTAAACAAAAAATAGCAAGCCAAGGCTGCAATAAAATAAGGAAATTGAAAAAGGAAAACATGACACTGAGAAAGAGGGTTGAAAAAATCAAATTACTGAAACATAAAGTTGGTAGACTCAAAGAAATAATTAAGGAATTAAGGAAACAATTGGAGAAATCTAATAACGCCTATGAAAGGAAGAAATCCAAAAGGCCTAGAACACAGGGAAGGAACCCACTTCTTAGGAGGATAGTCCATAGAAGTTCTGTTGGAACACATACAGAGTTGCATTCCCTTGAAGAAACAACAGAGATGGAAACTCAAATCGAGATTCCAGCAACAAAGGGATCAGTTGTTCAAAATGAAGAAGTGATTCCTTTAGAAACAAAGGAAATGGAAACTCAAACAAAGATTCATGTAGCAGAAGAAAAAGATGCCCAACCTAAGGAAATACTTTGTACAAATTTTCCTACTCCTTTTGAGACAATTGATGCAAAGACTGAGACAGATCCCCCAGCCACAGAAGAGACAGTTGTTCAGATTGGGGGAGCATTTTAATCTCCTAAATAGAGTGACATTATTGACAGGCTGGAGGTAGAGCTGGTGAAAACCCAACAAAACCTAACTCAGTGCAGGAGTGATATGGTAACCATGGCAGAGCATCAAAAAGTTGTCAAACAAATTAAGGCCCTGTCAACAACAAAAAATGAGACTTTGGTTGAGATCACCAAAGCCGAAGGGAAGGTAAAGAAAATACAGGGCCGATTAAAGAAATATTTGGAGAAAATCAATGAAATTTGTGATGTCTATATTGATGCAGTAGATTGCAGGGCTCCTACTACTAATTACACCTTGCTTTTATTGGAGCATTGTTTGTTGTTGAGGGTAAAATATATTAGAGAAGGTAAGCCAATTAAGTTCACCACTGTCTCTGAGTTTTTTTCATTCTTTAGAGAACATAAAGAAAAAGTGAAATACTTTATGTGTGATCTATACCTCCACAACTTCATCTTGGAAGAAAATAGAAAAGAGAACCCTAGTCCTTTTATTAGGGATATAAAGTTCCAAGAATTCTTGTCTTTTACCAAAAACCAAACTAGGTGGGCTAAATCACAGAAGACCTTCATGAAAAGGGAAACTGGGCTAGACCTATGGATAAGTGGGGAACCTCCCAAATCTTTCACAGTCGTCATACAACACAGAACATTCATGAAGAAGGAAGGGGTTGCAGAATCTTTAGTTTCTATCGACGAACAAGTTATATGTTCAGGTTTACAATATTTTAGGGAGCTTAAAGAAGAATCTCTTGTTGCTTCCAAACTAATATGGGATGCCTTCCCAAATGCAGTCAAGAGTAGGGAACCTTTTGTCTACAAGAAATTTCATGCAGCCACCTTCAGGGTGGAAAGGTATACCGGAATGATCCAGGATGAAGGACCTGCCTGGATTGGGTGTAGATATAGTTCCCCTATTATTTGGTTTCCTCCAGAGGGTTACCAAAGATATTATCAAATTAATAGGAAAATGGAAGAGGCTTCTTTTGAAGAGTTCAAATGCAAAACTAGGTTCAAAGAACCTTGTGAACCAACCTCTCCTCCTTACAACATTACTTCTTTACATGTAAGATCTCAACTTGCATGAGAACATGCAAGAAGGTAAGATGGGGGGTATGTTGATTTAAGGAAAAGGTACAAATATCCTTCTTATTCCCATGGTTTATGATATAATCTTGATTGACTTTTCTATTAATTAGGAATAATTAGGATAGAAAATGATTAAAACGTCTTCTAGAAAGATTATTGAGTGATATTAGATAAATTCTAACATTCGGTTGGAATTGTTTGATTTTATTGCAAGAATGGATATATATTGTTAAACCCAATATATCTAAGGAGATTTTGAAGATGCATAGCCTATTGGAGGTCGAAGACATTAGGCACAAAGCAGTTTTGAGAAAGATTGATTCTCTATTTTGTAAACTTTATAAATAGTAAAGGAAATCCTGAGGATCTCTTGATCCTCGGGATAGCTTAATTTACCCATATCATTGTAATATATAGAAGGTAATGAATCATAGAAAACAATATAAGAAATTTATCCAAGCATTCACAACTTAGAATTTCTCTGTACAAGCAGCGTTTTTGTAAATGTTGTACTAGTTATGGAATTAATAGAAGCTTCATGTGTTTTCATCATTTTTGCATACTAAGTTTCTCATAATAGTTCTTCTAAGGACTAAGGGCCCAGTCTGAAGGAGTTACTATCTCAATCTATAATTGTATTGGTTTGGTTTCATTTCTATGATTTAAATCTCTTTTGCAATAGTTTAGATAAATGCATGAGTGTGTTGATGTTTTCATGTTGTTTTCTCACAGAAGATAGGTGTTTCATTTGAATTTTATCGATTGTTGTTCCAGTTTCCATTGTTGTAGTTTAATTCTTGAAATTTCCTCTCATTTTCATAGGTATTGTTCCTTTTGTTTAAATTAGCATTTTTTGTTCCTTTCGCTTAAATTAGCATTTGTTGTCCCTTTCGCTTAATTCTGCATTTTTTGTTCCTTCTCAATTTACAATACTTATATATTTCTTTCCAGTAGGTTAAATAATCATCGATAGATTAGTTTATTAAGCACTTCCATAAATTCAATTACTGTCTCTTAGTTAGATCAATTCAACAATTTAGTTAAATTCCTTTAATTCACAACATGTTATAGATCATCTTTCAATTATGTTGAGTATAGATAGTATCTTCAGAGTTTTAATGAATGTGTGAGGAACTTGATTGCCAATAAACTCATATTTTCTTTAACTATATAATTTTAGCCTCTAAAACTATCTACACAGACTTTCTTGATATTTCTGAAATAAAAGACGAATCCTCGAGTTGATAAATTAATGTTAAACTAAGGTTGTTTTAGGACATCTTTAGATCCCAACACGAGGGTCTTCATTTCCATTGTCTCTAAGTATGTATATAGCCATGTGATTACAAATGTTGAAGTCCAACATGGTAGAAACCACTTGATTACTGGTCATTAATGAAAACCGTTAACAAGTGTGAGGGAAATCACCATTAATTTCAATGACTCCAAAGGTACCCAAGTACAATCCAACGAATGTGAATAATTGAGTTGAAGTAGAACACTCGATGGAATCTTCCAATCAGGGGTCAATGATGTGAAACCACTATTGAAAGAAAAGAAACCTACCATTGAGGCATACAGGCTCTAAGGTACTGAAATATTTCTAGGTCTTGTTCTCAGATAATGTGTTTAGGTCGATAGGAAAAGACTCGTCACAGGAGGGCCTTGATGTATCCCCCATCAATTGCATGAAATATGTAATAGATTTGAGATAGATCAGAGTATGAAGTGATTTGGAACTTACTTAGGAAAGGCCAACATGGTATAAAATTTATAACTATAGATGGTCGACTCGATAGAAGGATTTTTTAGGTTGGACTTCTCTTGAACATATGAATGACACAACAATGATCTTGGAAGCATCGACTCAAGAAGGACCCAACATATTTGGATGGTCAAACGAGAGACAAATGGACTTCCCAACCCAGATACAATGATGAAGAGGGGTGTTATGTTCAAGAGCGACTATTACTACCACTAACACAAATACAAAGACACATTTCTTTCCCAATTTTCACCCACCATTTATGGCGAGTACCTCTTTATTTTTACTCAATCTTGAGGAGGATAACATATGCTTGTAGATGTAAGCTCATCCTTCAGATGAGTCCCTTGGAGTATGTTTAACGAACCCTAAGAAAGAGTGGTTTGATCCCATATGGGTCTTTCTATGTTTGTTTAATGAGTCCAAGGAAAGAAAACTCAGGGGTTTTTCAATTTTAGAGAGTCTGAAAAACAATTAAAGATAACTCTGTGGGGTCTTTTTTCATAAATTAATTTGACGAGACCAAAAAAGTGATAACCTACCTCTCTTCATATGTTTTCTTCAAATACTTTTACGAGCGTGAAAATAACAAGGTCGCTTGGCCATCTTTTCATGTTTAGGGAGCTTGAAAAGAGTTGAAAGGATACTCCATAGGTTTCTTTTTTCATGTTTCCAATACGAGTTCGAAAAATGACAAAAGACTACTCGATTACATTCTCATGGTTTCACGAGTGTGAAAGAATTTAGACTCTGCTCGAAGTTTTTCCTGAAAAACCCTAAAAGGCTCTTTACATGCAAAAAATATACAAAAACAAACCAAAAAGGGGTGGACCCTTGTTCCAACATCTCATCTCTAGACTTTTTAATCTACAAAAATCAATCACTTTTAAAGTTTTTAAGACTTTAGGGCTTGGATAAAGCATAAAAATAATATAATTTGCAAATGAAAAGTGATAGAAGTCAATAAAATAGGTAAAAAACACTATTTTACTATTTCATTTGTAACTTTACCCAAACAATGCTCTAAATCCCTTTTGCACCCTGATTTTCAATTGTCGATTGCGGAGCATGTGGTAGATCATTTCACGAATCATCTCCTCCAAAGAGGTAATCTCATTCTCCTTCATCTTTTCATGGTTTCAAAATTGATTTTCATTGGTTAAATTTATGTTTTTGGGTCAATTTTTAGGGGTTACCCATATGTTGAGGTCGTCGCAGGTGCCCTATACCATGAACTGTTATGATATAGGATCATCATAGGTGACCCTATAGGTAGGGTGCAACGACATCGCACTATGTGAATGTGCAAGCCTGTGATGTTCACAACTACAAATTTAAAAATATGAACCTAACTAGAAAAAAAACCCAAGAAAGAATTTTATGTGTCTAATCTCATCTTATGGTTCCTTGACAGGCTTTCCTTGGTTAAAATGCTAGAGTGGTGATAGAAAGAGAACAAATAAGAATATTACTTCACCGAGAATGACCCGGGAACAATTATGGCACTTAGGCAGTGTGGGTTACTAAAATTCTTCAGGATTCACAGCATGAGAGCCCAGTTGATACTACTAGAGTACTTGATTCACATGTGGGATGTGAGCAAGAAATAATTTCATGTGGGTGTCCACACACTCAGTATAGATATCAAGGATATCTATTTCCTGACGGGACTATTTCATTGTGGTTCACAGGTGACACTTATAGGAAACATAGGTGGAGGTGAGCCCATGGACTATTACGTCTACCATCATTGTGTGCCAGGTACTGAGAAACATATAGACAAAGTAGCTATCGGGGATGTCCAAGATTTTCCTTTGCAGACTATCCTATACACTATCACTCACATGGAAGGGAGTGAAACTCCTCATATGCCTCTGCAGATCCATTTTCAGTATGCCATAGAATGTATGGATACAAGGGTCTTCAACTGGTGCGAATGGGTCCTAAAAAACATGAAGAAATAACTTACAAAGTGCCGAAATGGTGGGTTAAAATAATTTGGATATGGGTCTATTTTGGTATCCTTCTTCCTGGGGAGGGTCCCCATCCTATGCCTATAGGTGGAGTGGGGTATACCCGCTCTACAGGATCCAAGGATGAAGAGGTGGGTAGATCTCATGGCCTGACATGGAGGTGTTCCCATCGTCAAATATGATGATGTCTTCTTCTAGTGGCTGAGGACTCAACTGCACATGGTTGAATATTATGCATATGCCAGAGTAGATTTTTGTGGAGATCCAGATCTGGCTCTTATTGACGGGTCCTAGTGGGGGGACGTAGGTAAGAAAAAAATTATGTTTATATAATATTTTTTTTATTTTAATGATATAACATGTTTTTTGTTTTATTTATTCGATGACTAATCAAGTTCTCTCATCAATGGAGATGTAGGGCCTTATCGACTGCCTGGATCATCTCCCATCCAGAGGCATGGAGAGAGAGGTTCTATAGAAGGAGTGGTTTTTGTAGACCTCGAGGTCATAGAACAGAGCCTGGAAGGAATAACCATGCATGTCCCTGACGCTACTGTGGATGAGTTTCCTAGACACTACCAACACCACACAGTGGGCATATCTTCATCCATCGATCGACTCCTCCGTAGAGTAGCACGAGAAGTCACTTGTTATAGTGAAAAACATCCTTGATGCTTTTGTACATGAAGCTATGAGCTTCAGATTTTTGATATTTTGGTCTTCAGACAAAAACACTTTTTGTAAACTTTTATCGCTATAAAAATAAGGCTCCTACCAGCCTACTTGTTTTATGTACAAAGTGTGATTGGATTTTATAAGTGTCTCAAATGTTTTTCTAACACATAGTTAGCCACAATGCATATTTTAATGTATTTAGACATCTAGGAATGTGTTGATATTCAATGTAATCAAAATGACATTCCAAGAGGTGAATTCGTAAACATACCCTTAAGAAAGTAGGACTTCGGATGGAATAAACGTTACTCAACTGTAGAACTACTAACTATGAATCAAGTCATACAATGAGATAATGCATTCTGGGTGAAACGACGTCAGTTAACAACTCGATAACTGCATTGTTTTCCGCGATATTGTTAGCTGTACGACCAAGGAAAACACCATGTAGATTGATTAACTCATTCGTAGGTGCATAGATTTCCCAATCAACAGACACTAAGTTTTGAGTACTGTGACTAGCACCATCAGAGAGGCCAATATAGGGTAGTGAAGACACCGACATATGGAAACCAAGCACAATGCAAGGTAAGCAGCAGGAAGGTGGAACCAAAAATGAAAAAGCACACAAGAGTATGATACACTAAAAATACACAAAACTCATGCAAAAATGATTTAAGCATAGTATTTCATCAAGTAAATCCCATTTCTGGGTTCACTCAAAGGAATTCCATCATAATATACTAGCTCATAAGCCGCTTTCTCCAACACTCGTTTCACAATATAAGGACCCTGCCACATGGGCTTGAATTTACCAGCCCCTAGCAAATCACAATCTTTCTTGTAAATAAGAACTAGATCACTTTCAGAAAAAACATGTGGTTTGACATGTTGTCATATTGACCTTTAACACACTTTTTCTGAGTTTCAATGGCTAAGGAAAAATCATGATGGGTTTCATCTAATTGCATCAAATACAAAAGACGTTTCTCTTCAGTCAAGGTGTTAGGGAGAAGTTCGACAACTAGTTTCAAAGATGGGATTTCACATTCAATCGAAAAAAATGCTTTGATACCATATACTAAATGGAAAGGTGTGAATCCTATGGAAGACTTATTGGATGTCAATTTGACTTATGGATTCCTACTGTTATCACTCCAAGAAACTCCTTAGGGTTGTAGGCTAAGGATGCTTGGTAACTTAAGAAATCACTAATAATCAAGTGTTTGGAACAATGGGATAACTGAGAATGGCTAATGAGAAGAACAACTTATCATGCATTCGAATGAGCCAGTGCTTTTAGAAACCAATAATCAGATGCAGTAATTTGGAAGGGGGTATGAAGAACACTACTCTAGATAACCAAGTACATTAA
>ML778655.1:652463-670955 GCA_009831015.1 Picea engelmannii | reverse complement strand
GTGAGGCTCCGATACACGATCCCACGTGCAGGTCCAACGGTCTTCCCGTGATCCGGATCCAACGGTTATTACCTTCTCGCTTCTCGCATTGTCGTGACTTTGAATGCCCAATACTTGGGCTCTCACCCCGCGAACTCCCGAGTTCTCGAGATCTCTCGATCTCTTCCACTTGTCCTCCCCAAATGGATGGCTCACAGCCTCTCGCTACTTCACTGCTTCGTTACATAAAGCATCCAAACTTTGGGCTCTTACCTTGCGAACCTCCGAGGTAACGAGATCCCTAGATCTCCACCACCTGTCCTCTTCGGATGGACGGCTCTCATCCTCTCGTAGCCTCGCCACTCGCGACTTAAAGTGTCCAACTTCTAGAATTCTACCTCGCAAGCCCCGAGCTCACGAGATCCCTAGATCTCTGCCACCTATCCTCTTCGAATGGACGGTTCTGATCCTCTCATGGCTTAGCGAATCGCGACTTGGAACGTCCAGCTTTTGGACTTCTTCATGAGGCTTAACCCTCGTCTATCTCCATATAGATCTAATGACTATCGGGTCTCCTAGCTAAGATCTGACGGTTCAGATCGGTACCGATGCCGCACCCTTTCCTACTACCCTTTGGACGTCGAAAAGAACCAACGGTCTAGATGTTCTCATGGAGTCTAGGGTTCTACGATTCGGATTTCCTCGCTATTCACGAAGATAGGGTAAAAAGGGTTAAGGTAATTTACGCCCTCATTCATTCCTTCAATTTAATAGTCGTGAATGACCAGAGATTTCCCGCCAGGATCTCATCCATTGATCGATACTTATCCTTACGCGTCTACTTCCAGAGTTCAGGAGGGTCATTCCTCTTCACATAGGGTTGCTAAGACTTGCACATTCACGCCCTTTTTCCAGGTTCTTGGTAAACCTTTCTGAGAAGGGAAATCTCCATGAAGAGGTCTATTTCAGGCCCTTCCTGGATACAGATAAGGGAAACAAATTCTCAAGAACGGACTGGCTACCTAACTTAGTTCAACCTGGACATGATTAGATTCATTTCTATCGATGTGAGTCATGCATGGATTCCTCTATTACAAGCATAGGTCCATTAGTTATTATCAAAACTTTCACAGACATTCTTACACTAAAGTTGTTCACAATCTCACAGTGCAGTGAGTATATATGTATATCAATATATGAATTTCAAGGTGTAATACATAAAAATACTTATCAAAAATAACACCCTAAGTGGGCACGACTACTCAGAGGGGTGTTCGTTTCCACCCAACCGTAGGCTCAATGAATCCCAAAGGATTTACCACTAGCCACCCCCGAGCTGAGACCATGATTCTCTGAGGCTGCATCTCTCTGTTTGCCAGTGACCAGGAGTGAAGGTTTCAATCCTCCCTCTCTGCGTAAAAACTACCAGAGTTCCCCTCGTGTCTCCCCTTTTCAATCGTCTCTGCCATACGCCTTATCCTCTCACGAGGTTGCATGTGGCACGATTACCCTCGCACCGATCAGGCCTGACGGCTCTATGGATGGGCGGTTCACCATCCCATCCCTCATCAAGCCACCCGCCTACCAGCCTGCGAGGCATTAAATTTCAGGGCCAGCGAGCCACTTTTGGTTCTCCGGGCGAGTGGAGTCCAAATATGGTATTTAATTCTCGGTGGAAGTTAATGCCACCTTTTTCAGGTGCCTTCCACTGCCATCGTGGTGTCTTTTCCACACATCCCCTCTTAGCAGTCTGTAGTAAATTCAAAATATTACTCACATTCATTGACCTCTTCCTATAGGTCCATTTACATCACATTTTCATACTTATGAGTTTGCCATAGTTCTTGGCTAGTCTAGTTATATTTACAATCTGGGGGAAATAGGGTGTTACATGGAATACCCAGACATATGACTGCCTCATGCTCTAGAGTGACAGTCATTCAAATATTTCTCAACTTCATTGTAGCTGAGGCATCGTCGAAATATGGAATCAATACTATGGAAATAAAGGGTATCACCAAGGATAATATATTGATGGGTGATGCAGGAGCATCTCCAACTCATCAAGTGAGCCAGCGCTGAAGCAGAGGACAATTGGACAAGCAGCACAAATTTTGAAAATGCTTTGGAATTGTTGCACGATCTTAAATGACCCCTTTAAGAAATGGCGCACTTGTATATTGTAAATGGACCTTGAGCGGATAGCTCTCTTCCTTTAGTATATAGACGGCATTTAATTTAGTTAATGCTGGTAGATAGGAATTTAATTTTAGATTTGATAGCTTTAGATCCCAAGAGGGAAACCGGATATAGACACCCTCATTGTGTATTGTAATAATAATCAATCAGGAGAGCAAGAGTTTATAAAGAACTGTATGAAGAACACCCATGTACAGACATTTGAATTAATAGAAGGATTTTGATTCAAATTCATGGCTTGTGTTGTTTTCTATAGGTGTTGATGTTGATATGTTTATGGATATTTTCTTCCTATCATACAGTTATTTTTATATGCTGTGTATGTGATTTCATGGTGGAATTGAAGTCTGAAAGGAAGGGTGAATGAGTTTCAATTGTTTCTCTAATTGAGCCAGAGGATTCCTGCAAGGAGTGCAGTTGAATCGTCCGCAAGGAGTGCGTTGACAGAAGGGTTCAATTAGAGATAGCTTTTGTTTTCATTTCCTTGAAAGTGCAGTTGGGCACAGAAGTCGTGCAAGGAGGGTGCAGGCCGAAGGAAGTCTCATGGTTGCGAACCTGAGCAAGAAATTGAAAGATTGTTGCTGCAGGAGTGAGAAAAGTCGAGAGACTTCAACACTCAGTCAAGGTTGAAGAGTTGCTGCAAGGAGTGCGTGCAAGAGGTTCCCAAGAAGGCTGAAGTCATGAAAAATCTCAGGAGGAGTAGGCCTTCAAATTCACTGAAGGATAAGTGCAGGAGAGCTTCTATTGGAAGTCCAAGGGATGTGTCACAGGTTGGCGAGCAGGTGAATGAGTCTTGTGGGGAGACACTTCTACATTTAGTGGATTTACAAAGGGAAGAGCAGACGGTCGAAATCCCTTTGAGGATATTTTGCGAAGTCCCGTGGGTCGTTGGATCTCACAGAGGTACAGGGAGGTTGCAGTGTAAGCGTGGAAGAGGTTCAAAGCTCAGGAGAGGTATAGCCGTCGATCCGTTCCATAGGAGCTGTCGAATATACACGTGATATCGTGTATCGGGTATTCGCTAGTTGAAGCCCCAAAAGATTTCAACAAGAACTACGATATCGCGATCCGCGATATCCCAACGAACCCAGAACCGTCCATTTGTGGGATGCGTATCAGGAGATTCAGGGGAGTTGGAGTTCGGAGCATCAGGGATTTCGAAGGTAAGAAACTCTTGTAACTTGGAATCACGAAACACGATATCTCGATGGAAGGGTTGTGTGGGACACAGTCGAAGGTAGTGGAAGACAGGTGGCGCACCATATCGGGGATCGGGAAAAGGAATGTCTCAAATCCATCGTCATCAGGATTTGTGATCCCGCGAATTCCAAAATCCTGACAGAAGTAACGAGGGGTTGAAGAGACAGTTCACGCGTGCATCGGAGTTTCGTTGCATCGGGTATTGGGAGTCGACAGATCAAGAGTGCACGATATCGCGAATAGCAAAACTACGATAAGAGAAATCCTAATAGATACAGGAAGAAGCTAGTGTGGACTGGCCATCGGGTCTCGGGGATTCGAGAGCCCAGGGATGAACATTGAACTTGCGAAGCTGCGAGTTCCGATCCCCCGATAAGTAAAGGAAGGAGGATATCGTGAAGAGAATCTGTGGGTGAAGAATTCCCAGTAGGGAATTAGAGGAACCTTTGAGTTCTTCGGGCCATGAGTGGAAGAAGATCCTGAGGAAGCAGGCATGCTCCGAGGAGTGCAGTTGCGTCAATGGGCTTGATACCAGATACGACGATGATCTGTACTAGAAATATCAGGACAAAAAGTTTGAGTCTAGAGATAGATGATAATATCTTCGTACCATATGTCGTCAAAACTTAACAGAAATAGGGATTCGTCAGGTAAGGAATCCTCTGCCACAATTTTTGTCTCAGTAGAGGGAAGGTCACATATCAATTCGAAAAAAAACAAAGACTTCTTTAACTTGGTGCATTAAAACTCCAAATAAAAATCCTAGAGAATAACTATCCATTTAGAGTACTTTCCCCCCAACAATTGTTGTGTAAGGATATGTTGCATGGGGTTGCAATTGGAAATGATCGTGGTTCTGGGTAATAATATGTAGTGACAAAAACGTTCAACAACTTGAACAATTGTCAAGGCCAGTTTCTCGACATGTAAATATTTTGTTTTGGTAGTCGTGAGACTATGACTCAAACAGTATATAACATGTTCATCGTGTGAATCATCCTCTTGGACTAAAAACGTAACAATGGTAAAGCCTGAAGAAGCTAAATATAGGAAATAATCTCGACTATAATTAGGTGGAAACAATAGTGGTGTATGGGTTAAGGAAAGTTTCAAAGATTCAAAGGCTTGCAATTTCATCCCATACAAAATCTTAACCTTTCCTGAGAAGACGAGTAAATCCTTTCGTTAATTCAGTGTAGTTGGGAATGAATCGACATAAAATGTTTTCCTTCCCTTTCAATCTTTGGAGCTAGCGTAGTGTGGAAGGAGGAGGTATATTAAAAATAGCCTCAACCTTCAAGGGGTCTACTTGAATCCCATGTATAGACATTATAAAACCAAGAAGACGTCCAGATTCCACACAAAAAACACATTTGTGTGGATTCAAACGTATGTGATAATAACGACAGTGTAGGAAAATGGCCCCTAAATGTACCGGGTGATCTTGATGACACATGGAATGCAGCGGTAGATCATCTAGATAGGGTTAAACAATGTGCTTAATGTCATGAAAAGTGTAATACATAGTGCATTGAAAAGTCGCACCAACGTTTTTGAGACCAAAAGGTAGTTTCTGGTATGAGAAGGTTCCCCAAGGGTAAATAAAATAATTATTATGTTGATCCACAGGTAAAATATTGATTTGATTATAGCCGGAGAAACTATCCATCAAGGAGAAGATTTCAGTCTCGGCACAGTCATCAACAATATGGTCAATGAAAGGGGTTGGATAATTTTCTTTGGGACAAGCTTTGTTTATATCCCTATAATCTACACAAACGTGTATCATGCCTTGTCTCTTGTTAACCAGAACAAGATTGGACACCCAATCGGTCAAAGCCACAAGATAGATGAAGCCATATTTAAGAAGTTTTTCAACCTCAAGATTAATAGCAACTACTTTACGTGGATGTACCAGGTGAATTCTCTGTCGAAAGGGTTTAGAGTTCGGTTACATCTTAATACCATGCACAACAATATCAGGATCAATACCAGGCATTTATTCATAACTCCAAGAAAAAACATCACAAAATTATTGGAAAAGGGATTTATAAGTGCAAACATCATTAGGAGAACATGAGGCACTGATATGAACATTTCCACAACTCCAATTTTGATCGATATGACAAGAGGAACAATAGGTGAAATATTACTTAAGTTCCCTTCATAAAAAACATCGTGTGTTGACTTAGGAACAAAAGAAATAACAAAAACGGTAGATGGAGTCGAAATCCATCGGTAAATCTCTATGGTCTCACGTTCCAGGAAGAGAATAGAAAAATGATACCCATCACCCCATGGAGTATCTTCCATGGACATGACCTTCATGATCATCTCATCAGTAGGAAATATCACATGGAACATATCAGGAGATGTATCACCGAGAGAAGGATGAGAAGGAGTCGTCAATTGAAAATATTTATAAGCCGATTCAACCAGACTTATAGGCATTATGTCATCGTAACGAAGATAATCACCATAGCTAGGTACTATGCATGGGTCATAAGACTCAGGGGTTTCATGAACAACAGTTGATATCATGTTAATTGAGACGACAAAAGGAGAAGGAATATCAGGTGGTGGGATAGGAAATGTACCCATCAAGGCTGAATATTTTAAAAGACCCACGTCGACATTCTCATAACCGAGAGTTGTTTTCTAGATAAAAAGTACATTTCTAGTACGTGAATCAGAATTAGAGAAGGCCAGTTGATCAACAGTAATGACTTTTCCTTGGTCTGGGAAACATAACACTCAGAAAAGAGTAGAAAAAATGGTGTGCATGGAGCAATCCAGCTATGTCCAAGTAGAAGGTTGTAATAGAGAGGTGCATCAAAGACCTCAACCTCGACATTAACCACTTTACCTTCTAACGTAATAAATGAGGGAAGAACACCATAAATTTTAAAACCTGTACCATTAAAAGATTTAATATTATTGTGTGACTCGGTAAGGGAACGAGAGTCAATAGATTTCCAACAAGTAACAGACATAATGCAAGTCGAGGATCCTTCATTAATAAAGGTTCAACAGATATTCTTATTTTCCACAACAACTGGTATCTGAAATGCTATTTGAGGATGAATAATTGGTCTATGATCTTCCAAGTCAAATATTATCAAATTAGTATTGGTAGGATCCACCAATAGCCTTTAACAACACCTTCCATTGAGTAGGACAAATTTGAAGGATTTCGAGAGATGGCAACGCAGAGGGTGCTTGTGCAAGATCCTCTACAATACTGTAGTTTTGGGCAACATGTGCATGAGGATTAAATGAAGACTTTCGAACAACACCCTTAGGAGAAGGATGAAGAATTGTATATAGGCCTGGTCGTTCAAGATGAAGAGGACCATTTGGAGGTGAATTTGGTGGAGGAGTTTGAACCAATGGAGGTAGTAATTCATCAACTCTCTCTTTCGAAGGAGAATAATCTTTGGCTCGATTTATGACTGCAACTTCATTCTTCTTGGAGTCACCAGTAGACATAAGTACGTAAGATGTGGTAGAGGGAGAAGATTGGTCATGAATGACCAATTGGGCCTATTGCTGAGAAGGAAAAGGTTGTGACAATACAATGGGTGTAGCAAGTTTCCTGGTCCCTTGCAGGAACTTAGTAACCTTAGCATGTCATGGACAATCTTTCTTATAATGATCCTCACCACAGATAAGGCAAGGATAACGAGGTTTATGCTTATCTTTTTCATCATCAGACTATGTTTTGGGTTTCTCAGATTGTTGATTATTATTTTTTTACTCCTTATTCCTACCCTTCCCTTTCTTTTTATTTTGATTTTTACTGGTATGCGTAGATTGAACCGAATTAAATTCAAAGGTTTTACTGGGGAAAGGAGTAGGAGTAGGAGTATTTTGCACATTATAGGTAGAAGACTTTGGATTGGTATGACTGGATTGTGTATACTGAGTCTCAGTATGAAAAGTTCCAATCATGCAATCAACAGCATTAGAAGCTACTGGAGGTGTTCGGGTACAATTCGTAGATAGACGAAGAGCATCATGAATCAAGTCGTATAGTGTGCCCGTTTGTGAATAAATGAGATCTAGATATTGAGCACAACTAAATGCCTACTCTTTAGAGACGACACCACCCATGGAAAAATCATGGGAAATAGGACCAATGAGTGATTTGGTAAACCACTTAGCCAACAGTTGATCAGAAAGGGGAACTTTGATTCAACGTCTTCTCCTCCTCCACTCATGGATATGATCATAAATATGAGTGGAAGAGGATTGTTTAAATGAACTCAAAATTTGAGTTCATGTCTCATATCGAATTGGCAATTGGTAATGTGTTAAGAAAGCCATGGCTAGGGTATTGAAGTTGTTAAATAATCCTCATGGTAACTCAATATACCATTTGGCTTCCGAACCCATGAGAGTTCATTGGAAAATTCATAATCTTATAGAGTCATCCATCAATGAGTTAGACAAACACCAAAGGATAATGAGGTTTACGCTTATCTTTTTCATCAGCAGGATGTGCTTTGGGCTTCTCAGATTGTTGATTATTATTTTTTTCCTCCTTATTCCTACCCTTCCCTTTCTTTTTATTTTTATTTTTACCGGTAGGTGTAGATTGAACTGAATTAACTTCAAAGGTTTTACCAAGGAGAGGAGTAGGAGTAGGAGTATTTTCTACATTAGAGGTAGTAGAATTGGGATTGATATGACTGGCTTGTGTAGACTAAGTCTCAGCATGAAAATTTCCAATCACGTGATCAAGAGCATGAGAAGCTACTGGAGGTGTTGGGGTAGGAGTTGTATATGGATGAGGAGAATCATGAATCAAGTCGTATAATGTGCATGTTTGCGAATAAATGAGATCTAGATATTGAGCATGACTAATCGCCTACTCTTCAGTGATGACACCACCCATGGAAAAATCATGGGAAACAGACCCAATGAGTCATTTGGTAAACCACTCAGCCAATAGTTGATCAGGAAGGGGAACTTTGATTAAGCATATTCTTCTCCTCCACTCATGGATATGATCAGAATTATTAGTGGAAGAGGATTGTCTAAATGAACTCAAAATTTCAGTTCCTATCTCGTATCAAATTGGCAATTGGTAATGTGTTAAGAAATCCATGGCTAGGGTATTGAAGTCGTTAAAGAATCCTCTTGGTAACTCAATATACCATTTGAATTCCAAACCCATGAGAGTTCATTGGAAAAGTTGTAATCTTATAGAGTCATCCATCAATGAGTTGGATGAACACCAAAGATGGAAAGTCATGACATGATTATTTGGGTCTTCTCCTGATTGACCATCAAACTTAGGAATGTCAGATGGTAACTTGTTTGGTATGATGGACCAATAAGGAGAATGAAAAATAGGATCATTCAAAATCCTATATAAATCTGGTAAATCTAACGTAGAAAGAAATGGCAAATATCTATTCACTTGAGGAAACTGGTAGTTTTGAGGAGGTAGTCCCATAGGTATACCAGTAGGACCATAAGTAGTATGTAGATAGTTACATATTCTTGACAGATTCAGTTGTGGATCATTTTGATTAAGTAAGCCCCCTTGGAAAGGAGCATTAGACTGGAAATTTTGGCCTCAAGTAGGATTCATAGAACTTGGATACGGTTTCCCAAGATTAGGGGGTACAAAAGAATTAACTTCAGGATGTTTCCCCCCTGAAGGTTGTTGATTGCCTTGGAAAGGAAGATTCCAAGGTTGAGATTGTAATCTGGCTATACTTTGCCCATAAACTCGGTTATGACCTCCAACTTGAGGTTCCCCCCCAACTTGAGGTTATCCCCCAACTTGAGTTTTCCCTCCAAATTGAGGTTTCCCACCAACTTGAGGTTGTCCCCCAACTTGAGGTTGACCTCCAACAGGAATCTGAAAACCATAAGCAACAAAATGATTGATGCCTCCAAATGGATTGGAGCTACTAGGGCCAGTACGACTAGATCCTCTAGAAAAAGGTGGAGGAGGATCGTAAGGCCTCCCAGAGAGAACCTTGGTAGGTGTAGGAACAAAATGACTAGAAACATTATACCCAGCAGGAACAAAAATATTAGACCCTTCGGATGGATTCTGGGTAGTGATAGCGATGGAAGTATTCAAAGAGTTATACCCAGGGGGAAGTGATGGATTCGATCTAAGTGGAAGTGGTGTTCCAATAGGAGCTTGAGTGATAACCACATTTCCAGTGGGAATAGTCGTAGCTTGTGGGACCATGGTAGAGTTGGTGATCTGGAGAGGAAGAATTGAGTGAGAACCAATCAATAATTGGTCTGAAACTATGACGACGTTACTGGTTGCGCTAGTAAAATGATCTAAAGGTGTTGTATAACTAGCAGAAGCCACGAGCATTTGTGATGCCAGAAATTCTATTTTATCAAAAATATCATGTCCGGAAGGAGTTCTATGAAAAGGACAGACAAAGACAGAGCTAGGATTGAAAATTCCAGCAGTGTGAATTGGGGTTCTAAACGACTCACTTTGAAAAAAGTGGATCGTCTACTCCAAACTCATTGTTAGGTCCAATAAGTACCTCAATATTCTCATAAACAACAAGTTCTCCAGATGAATTCATCCAGAGAAAATGTGGATCTTGTATAACACTCAATAATGGATTTACGTGAAGTATGAATTCCTCTAAAGGAGTCGAACTTCCAATCTCAGAGGCTACTTTGTTATTGACTGCTCCCTCAGGAGATCCCTCTGGTGAGTTAAGAAGAAAAGCGACGTAATATTTCGTATCTTCCAGAGGTATCCCTTGCATCCTACGTGAATGGTGAGGGCCAATGTTGGCCACACCAAATAAAGAATGAAACAAATATATGGCCAACTAGAGAAACAAGCAACACTCACTAATAAAATCTAGAAATTAAACTAAGAAAAAAAACCTTGTTATTTCAAAGTCACTAGTTGGTTATGAAATCCAATGTCATGAAATCAAGACAAGAAGGAGTTCGGATAAATAGGGTGGAAAATTTACATTCAAAACCTACTTAACGGACTTACACCCTGGTGCAAGCTCTCACACATAATCGTGGGTATACCCTCCAAGGAGCCCGAGTGAGTTTGGCCAATGTCGATTCCAGGTACTGTGAAGACTTTCCCCTCCACAGTAACCTCGTGTAAAGACCCTAAATATATAGGCTACAAAGGTTACCAATTACGACAATGATGCCTGGGGAAACAATCGACAGTCTGATATGCACGCAAAGGCAGAGTATCTAGCCCGAAATCAACCTCAGAAGGTCCCCACGGGATATTCTTCTCAAGTGACCCCAAATAACATGCAAAATATCTACACTAAGACCGAAAAATAAGGGTGAGTAACTCTGTCAATCCTAATGCGGCCTCATGATTGACCGTTGTGTTAGAAGGGCTTCCCAGGACAAAATGTAGCAAGTGGATTTGAACTCTCCCTATCACAAGATACTATTGCGTGTTTTGATGCTTTGGAGAGTGTGCCTTACAACCTATTCCAAAGAATTATCCTAGCTAATGTTGGTGAAGAGGATTTCTAGAAAATAAAAGTTACTAATAAATTTTAATATTATGTTGTATTTTAAAGGTTGTTATTTACTCAAAAGGGAAACAATAATGAAACTGATGACATATGCGACCTTGGCCCAATAAAGTGCAAGAAGAGATGATTATGAAATATTTCAATTCGATGAACTCTAATTATAGTAGGGAGAAGGTGTCTCTTTTGGGAATACAAAAGCTATGAAACTCAATTTCCTAATTTGTGAATGAACAAAATCCCAAATAATCAAACAATACAAAATTTTCCAATTTCCTCTAACAAATATTCTGAATGCAACAATTTTCTTGTGAAAGATCACTAAAATGAAGAATGACTTCAGTTCGTTCTTTCTCAAATTAGATCAGAGATGTAATGAAGAAAATAAATTGTAATCCAAGAAAATTAGCACACTCTCAACATGATTCCCAAATCATACCCATAATGTAGACAAAAAATGAAATGATAGGAAATCCTTTTGTCAAATGCAAACAAAAAATTGTCTCTCAATCAACGAACAATACAGAAAGTAAAAAAAATCCAAAACTCCAACTAAATCAAGTACTCTTTTTGAAACAAGCACTCAGGACCGATATCTAGAGATTATACCCTTGTGACAAAAATCAAAAGAAAAACTTGCAAAATTTACAAAGAAAAAATTTTAATTTCTGAAAATCAATCAAATGCAAGATTCAAACTTATAAATCAATCAATAAATCATTGGTATCAGAAATTCATTCCATGCAATTGAGGAAAAACTGGGTGGAAAAAAGACAAATTGACTATCTCCAACAATTCCTACAGGAATCGTCACAGGTTGCATTGGAGCATAGTGTGACGATCTAGGCTCTTAGCATGCTTCCAATAGGGTACATTGAAATATCATCGCACTGGTATGCACCAGTAGAGTGTGATGTTATAGGATCATCGCGGTCTGTCTATATATTACAGTGCAACAATCTCTGAAACTAAAGGAAAATGGAAGAAAAAAAATAAATTCTTACTAAACCTTCAGACCCAGGGACTCTAGATGGATCATCTACAGACTTGGAGAATGAATTTAACCAAAAGAAGTTAAGATAAAAGAAAATAAGAGGAAAAAAACCAAAATAAATTTGTATCCCTAGTATGGTCACCAATTTTGTTATCGGATTAATCGATAAGTGCGGACACAAACAAATCTCCCTAGCTTCCATAGGAAACTAGAAAAAAACATAACATAATAGACACTTCGCCTTAAAATTCATCATCATATAAACTAGTTTAATGAGTTACAAGTGACATACCTTTTAAACGACCGTTGTCCTCGCTAATGTCGTCTTTGTATCTCCTTCCTTGAGTTTACGGAATAGTAAGTTTTTCTAAGAATCACAAATGAAAAAAGAGGGAAAACAAAGATATATGCATTCTGATGAAGTCTATGTATATGATCAAGGAATTATACAATAGAGGACGAGATGCTTATATAGGGAAGAAATGCATTATTGTATTAAGTGAATAGAAAGTGGAGAATACAACCTATTCCTTGATGTTGCAAGGTCCCCTTTTGATGGCTCTTTGCCTAAACACACACACCTTTTCTCCAATTCCTTGAATGAAGAAGATCCACAAGCTGACTTGAAGAACTAAAGAAAATCTCTCAAGCATAATCTGAAGTAGAACTCTCCATACAAATTGTAGCCTATTCAACCTTAGCTTTTTCCATGAGAGATCCCTCTTTATATAGTGTGAAAGAGAGATGGATGAGGATATTAGGATGATCTAACCAACTCATAAAAGCGAGTACAATCCAAACCGATTGGAGGCCACCTCATCTTCTAGAAGATTCCCTTCTAGAACATTCATGAAATTTGACTTTTGTCATGATTTAAGCATCATCGCACCCTATGCACAAGTAACATGGGATGACATCACAGTCCAGTCTCAGGGAAGAGTGTGACGATCAGGCATCGTCACACCCCATGCATATAGAAAGGTGCGATGACCTTCCTTGACATGGTTTTTGAAAGAGGAAAGCAAATCACTTTTCCCATGGAGAAAGTCTTTTTTTAATATTTTCAGGGAACATGAACACATGTTGTCAGGTGATCACTAAGGTGACCAAAATAATGTGTAACACCTGTATCTCATAAAGGAACAATACATATAGGAATTATTCCACTCAAACCCATGCATTCACTTCACATTCATTCTTAACATTCATATAAGTGATGCATAGAATACTAAATAATGTGAATACATTCAAACTAGAATATACAATATACAGAGACCAAATGTTTTTTTTGCTTCATTCATTAATCTTAGTAGCATTCAAAGACAATTACTACAGAGGCCAAATCCTACATATAATTCATTTAGAATGAACCAGAGAACATTGTGATTGGATCCAAATCTACTTTGTCTCTCATATTCACATAATGGAGCTATGAACATAATAAGAACTAATACAATGCATAATTGGAGGTCTAATTCATCTATAACTTATACAACAAATATTCACTCTCAGTAAACAAAAACCCAACCCTTACATATCCGCACACATTCTCCCTATATCCAATGGAAAGTGGAAATCATAACAACCTTTCTAGCTCACCCACAACATCGACCATGACTAGTTGGGTTGTTACAAAAATGGTTAAAATAATTGAAGTCTTCAAGGATCCAACATACATGTGATATTTTCCAGTATTTTCCACACAATACAAAATGGGTTGGTGCAGGAACTACATCTTGGTGTCGTGTAGTGAAAACTCTTGGGCATGCACATAGTGCTGACTTATGGCACATACACAATCTTGCCAAAACGTTACAATGTCAACACATTCAAAATTCCATTTTTAGGAAGGGTATTAGGTTTTCACCTATTTGTAGCCTTATAATAATATCTCACTCAAAAAAAACCACCACCAAAATCTTGCTCCCAAGTATTATGGCCATTATTAGGTCCTCAAATTTCTTGGGATAATGGCTTACAAATTCGAGTTTCTGAGCCACTCTAAAATTCATCCAATATTTTTTGTCTCCTACTTAGAGAAGATGGTTGGATCGAATTGTCATATTCAAACTAGCCTTCCATAACTGGTTGAAGAAGGTTCAATTTGGTTGTAGATGAAGGCCATCCTCAACAGAAGAAAAAAACATCTCCACTAGTGCACTATACAAAATTTCTCAATATAGTGGAAGGATATAGGCCAGGGATGCCACATGGAAAAAAACATATATCCTTTAGAAATTTCCATATATATAGCCTTGCATGCAATGCTACTTTATAAGGAGGAGGGGATGTTAGGGTCCTACCCTAACCCCCTTAAGTATATAGATAGGTTCCTATGTATTGAGGCCATATATATTAAATAAGGACTATGTAGTAGATATATTATGAAAGAAATAATTGCAAGAATGCTTACTGCAAGGTTCAACCTACTAGAAGTTTCACTCACTAGAAAGTTCCCTCACTTGAAATTTTGTAGGAGGTTAAATAGAAACTATATAAATAACTATAAGTAAGGTATTGAGATATGTTGTGAATAATGTAGTTGGAGCTCTACTCAACTAGAGATTTCCCCCTAGAAGAAACAAGTGAACATTTCTTTTATCAATAACGGTATTGCTATTTGTGGTATTATGGTTCTTTTTCAATTGTCTAATGTTGTTCTAATCTATAACTTTCACTCTAAATCTTTTGATATTCTATTATTTCAACTCTGAATCTTCTACTTTGCGAATAAGAAACACTACATTTGAATGGAAAATATACAAGATTTTAGCGAATTCTCATCCATTTAGCAATCATGATCTAAAATATGTTGATAGAATGGATATACAAATATGATTCTTGGGAAATGCAATGATGAATATGATTATGGGTGGTCACTAGTGATTAAGACAATGACAATCATTGCTTGGTGTAGCCGAATAAATTTAATGTCTAAGGAGAGGAAATGTTGTTGCAATCATGAAGTGAGATTTGAGGTTCTTCACCTGGTTTGTTAGGAAGAGGAACACCCCCATTAACTTCCTCCTTGGAAATTTACTTAGAAGTGGCCATAAATAATTTCTACTCCATACATTTATTCACTAAAGAATATTTTTCATCATAGTTGTAAGAAATACCCTTGAGTTGACGTTCCACCATTTTATCCCATATGAACATGCGAACCTATCAACAGTGGGGTAGGTTATTGAGAAACCACCATATCATAAATACGTGGAAAAAAATTGGGTTTGGCTATTGAGTAACTACCATATCATAAAGATGTGAAAAAAAGTTGGGGTATTTGGATTGAGCGTGGGATATAATTTTTCTATGATGGATAAGATAAGTATTCTCCAACCAAGTAGCATGTTGCTTCATCTCTAGCTATGATTTCTATCTTAAGACCATTGATAAAGAATTGTTTAAAAAATTCATCATTTAAATTTTGTGTTCTAACAACCAAATGTTCAAAATATTCAATATAGTCTTCCATTGTGACTCTTTGGCATAATTTGGTAAAAAGTCCCAAAAGTTTGTATCTATGATAAAGCGTGCAAACAAGACTTTCAAAAACTTCCTCCATGTAGTGACCCCTTGAGATGGGTTCTTATTCCATTGCCACCATTGTCAATGTACCCTATCTAGATAGAAGACATGTATTGTAATTTTCAATAGTTTATCTTCTATGGAATATGAGGAAAAGTAGTTAGTGCTCCATTTGGTCATCCTAGTGAATCATATCTGACCCATTAGACTTATTTAGATCAACTTTAGGGAAGTGAGGAATGAGATTATGGGAACAATTAAAAAATGAGAAGTGGTTATTATGGGATCTTTCGAGAAATTTTAAAGTAAAAAGGTCCTCAAAACAAAAGAATGTAAGTTATCAACATAAACTTAAATATATATATATATATTTGAATAACTCCCATATTCAAAACTCTTTATTCATATTCAAAACTGGATGCAATGCTCGTTTTCTGTTTTGAGGGGGAAATATTTACTGAACAACCTATTCTATTATACACAGTTTCTAACTAATCCAAAAGACCTTTACTAACTAGTGGACATTCACTAATAAGACCACTTACATATATTGATTTCACACTCTACTACCTCATAGGACCTTATTTAATAAAGATAGACCTCAATACATTAAGTAATAATATATTTCATTTATTAGGGAAGTTAAGATGAGACCCTAACATGTCTTTTCGAAGATGAGTAAATAATCTCCACTCCCAAAATAATGTGACAACGAAGACATCATTCTTATTTATCCAAAATTATATATTCAATTAGTGGATAAACATAAACATGCTAGTGGTGCCACCCCCTTACCATCCTCCCTCCAATGTCCTTGAATGGTGTTGAAGCTCAAAATTTTAAATTCTTAAAAAAAAAAAAAATCATAATAATTTAAAACCACACCAAAACAATGATTCTTAAGTATTCATCATCAATTTAAAAAACAAGTATAAAACTTTCTCTTGAATGGAGGAGAGGCTCAAACTTTTAAATGCATTAAAAGCATATTCCAGTAATATAATACAGTGACAAAGTGGTTCATCACATGCACATACAAATTCCCCTAATCCATTCACCATAAAATGTAACTTTTAAAGCCAGCCAATTAATGATACTTCCCACTTCACTATAAAAAATAAATAAAAGTTTCTCTAAGAGAGTGAAACTTGAAACATACTCTAAACCAGGCTGCATGGCAGTATTACCTGCCGCCTTTGCAAGACCATTAGTTAAAAATAGCATAAATTTGAAATCAGTAATATAAATTTGAAATCATTTAATAATATTTGATCGGCCACGTCGGGTATAAATCAAACCTCATGCAATTAATAAACTAAATATTATAATTATTTTGATATAAAAAATTATGACTAGATGAATATGCTATTTTTTAATTATATTTTTTATATTAAAAATTTGGTGGTTGATATGATATACCATGCCAGTGGTAGTTATAACAAGTACTTCAAATGTATAAAAAAACACTGAATTTCCCCAAGAGGCCTGATTGGAAACCATTAAAAAACTGCAAGAAAAAGCTTACATGCATCAAATACACCAAATCTCACTCAATATTTTTTAAGAACCCTAAAATCTTGATTAAACGGATGTGGCCACAAAAATTTACTCGGCTAACATTTAAAGCCCAGATTTGCATTCTTAAAGATACCCAAAAACGGAAAATCAAACAAAAAAATCTATAAACCTGGAGCACAGAAGAAAACGCCTTAGAGCACAAAGAAAACACGGAATTAACCGCCAGAAATAAAGGCAAACACGAAATCGTACCTTACTAGGTGGATCCAGATTAAGGAGCCGCGGAACCGATCGAATTTGAGCAGAATTTGGGGACTTCGCAGGATCAAACCCTTTACCCTTTGCAACTTCCAGTGAATGTGAATTTGCCGGTGCACATTATTTCACCACGGACGGTGGCGAATATTTTGTATTTTTAAATTAATTTTTTGGTGTTTTTTTTATTATATAAATATAATAGTATTGGAAATGAAAAATTTTAGGGATCCGAAATAAGATCATATTATAGTTGGAGTATATTGTTCTTTTAATTATCAAATTGATGAAAATAGATACATAAAGAAAACGTGGGTCACATAAAAAAAAATTAAAGATCCATATTTACTATCTTGGGAATTATATATTTAAGTGGCTTAACAAATTTCTATCTATTTATGACCCGGCCCCTCATTTTCATTTCCAGAACTAATAGCATCTTTGTAAAATGAAATAAAATAATTTAAAAAAATAAATAAATTGTATTTGTAATGTTGTTAACGATATATTGATCCCTATATAGAGGGCTAAGTATAATTTGTTAAGAACATGTGTTTCCTCTTAAGATTTCGTAGGTTCAAATCCAGAAGGGGTAGGGTATGTATACTTTCGTAGACTTTACCGTCAAATTGTTGGGCGAAGGGGATCCCTTGTCCCACAAACAAGAGGGTATCATACACCAATTTGGTGTGTTGGCTTGACCGTGACCTTAAAAATAAATTATTATTATTATTATAATAATACATAAAAACAAGACAACATTATTATCAGGTAATATTTTGTTATTATAAACTTTGAAAGAAAATGAAAAATTAAACAATGAAATGGAGAGCTTCAAAAAGACCTTCAAAGAGGCATCATGTAATACAATCATTGTTGGCTTTGCCAAGTAAACCCAGTAACAAGAAAAATCTCTGTTAATAACTATGGCCTTCCGGCAACGGAAACAGTTCGGAAATACAAGAGAAAACCTCTGTCAATAACTAAAAATCAAACAACTCTCAGTAATTTTGTCCAAGTTGTTAACGGCCGGAATTTCTCTCTGCACGGGCCTTAGCATTCTCTGTCGAGGGAAACAAGTCCACATATCTACTCCCAATCATCATCTTGTCTTTGATCATGGCGGCCTTGGAATCCTCTGCACTCTCAAACTCAACAAACGCAGCCCCCGTTGCCTTCCCATCGGAGCGATGTACAATATGCACACTTTCCTCAGAGAGCTTATAATCACCGAAGAAATCGATAATATCTTTCTTTGAGACAGAGAATGGGAGGCCCCTCATCTTCAAAACACCTGTATGCTCA
>ML778655.1:631217-652413 GCA_009831015.1 Picea engelmannii | reverse complement strand
TATCATTATTACGATCGTCCTGGTGTCGAGAATTATCGTTATTATCCTTAAGCGAAGAACCGGTGGTCTGGTCTCGGCGACGGGTGGGCTGATCCTCCCAACTGATTACCTTAGCGATGGCCCGGTAGTACTCCGGTTTCACGCAGCGGAACACCTCGATGTAGCGGTGACCTATGTTCTGCCGGTCTTTCTGTAGCGCGAGGTAGGCCTGATGTGGCCCGGTGAAGACGACGAAGGCGTCACCCGAGAAGCGGCCCTGCTTCTTTACCAACAGAACGTCCACGATGTCGAGACCCGCGAAGAAATCGTATACGTCGCTCTCCGTGCCGTTGAATGGGAGCCCGTGGAGGCGCACCACGGGGAAGGCGTTGCCCGGCCCTCCTCCGGTGCTACCAGAGAGTGTCCCCTGCTGGTAATCGCCTCCCGCGCCCCAGTAAATGCCGCCGGTGCTACCAGAGAATGTTCCCTGCTGGTAACCGCCTCCGGCGCCATAGGAATAGCCGTAAGGCGAAGGTTCTGGGTATTCCGGTTGAATTCGTTGCCTCTTATACGATCCCTCTGCGTGGACATCTGAGATCCCGTTGGCTCCACTGAAAGTAAATTTACAGCAAAAAAATGTCATGAAACGAAGAAATTCAAAGAAAACTAAGAAAAATTGGTTGAAAAAACCATAGCATTACCATGTGGGGAACATTTTCCTTCCTCGAAATTTGAACCTGCACACCGCTGCAAACTTTTCGGATCAAGGGCGGGATTTATGTGTATATGTTTTCTTGAGATACGTGTAAGACAGAAGCTTCGTAGCAGAACAGGGAGCTCCGGCTTGGTTCTTCCGGCGCTCTAGTGTTATGGCTTCCCTCTCTCTTGTTATTTTTGTTGCACTTCTAGATAACAACTTTTCAAACTAAACCCTGTGACTTATTAACGACAATTGAAAGATATAACGAATTTCGTCAACAGATCTTTTTTTCCAGAAAAAATTTAAATAGACAAATATGATCTTTAATTTTCAAATTAATGAAAAATTTAACGACAATTAAAAGATATAACTAATTTCGTCAACGGATCTTTTTTTCCAGAAAAAATTTCAATAAGAACAAACAAATATGATCTTTAATTTTCAAATTAATGAAAAATATATATAATAATAACACGATATCTTCTAGATAATTATTCAGTGCCTGCTCACTAAATTATTATTACAAGTCGCTTTTCAAAAAGTAGCAAAATCATTTAACTAGGATTTTATTTATTTTTTAAATAAAATTCATATGATGATATATATTTTAAATAAAAGAAGGTTTGATTCAGTGGTTGATTATGAAGTTTTTATTCACAATAATGTCACTTATCAAGATAATAGTTTCTAACCAGTTGTCGGGTGTTATTGGTAATACCAATTTTTGTTTTGGAGGTTGTTTTTAAAGTTTTTCTTTGTAATGGTATTGGTTGTAAAAGCCATGGTTTTAAATGAGTTGTACTTTTAACCCCAAAATAAAAAGAGGAGGTCATTTTGGGAGCACCACTTTTCGATTCAGAAGTTGATTTTAAGGTTATTGTTTGCAACTTTATAGGGATTTAAGAGCAAGGTGATGAAATATTATAATTATAACCTTGAGAGAAAATGGTGATTTTGGGAGCACCACTTTCCAATTCGGCGTTGATTTTAGTGTCTTTGAACCGAAAATATAGGATTTTAGGTATAGAGTTCTCATTTTGAAGTCGCAATTATCATAAACTTGGTAACTATGTTTTTGGTGATAACTAGAGAGAAGATCAAGTTTGGTGAAGAATTGTGCTCCATGAAGCTCGTCTAAGTGATCATCCATGATTAGAATGGGAAATTTATATTTCAGCATCAAGTAGTTAAAACCATGAATTTATGAGTGTGAAGTGCCTTCCTTTTTAAGAACCATGGCAACTAAAAAAGAGTATGGATTGGTACTAGGATGGATGATTGGCATCATCTAATAGCTCTTGTAAAATCTTTTCAATTTCATTTGTTTGGAAAAAATGCTGACGATATGGGTGCACATTGGGTGGTAGGCTATTGAAAAGCAATGGGATTGGATAATCATGTTACCTGCATGAGGGTCATAATCCCCATGGAAGTTCAAAAACTTCTTGGTATTTGTCCAATACTATTGCAAACCTAGATGAACTAGATGAAAAGTGATCTCAAAGGCTTGAACATCATTGAATTGTGTAATAATTCTAGGATGATCCTATTTTAGAAGTTTTTTCCACATGGTGGGTGATGATAGTTTCTATATAACATAACACGATTTTTTATTTTTATTTTTCTATAAACAAATGCGCACACACACACACACACACACATATATAATAAAAAAGGTGATGCTAATAGTAACTCCAATTTTTTATTCAATGGTTGATTTTTAGGCTTTTGTTTACAATGGTACCACTTATCAAGGCCATAGTTTCAAATAATTGTAGTTTTAACTTTTATAAAGAAAAGGTGGTGCTATTGATAGCATGAATTTTTTATTTGGGGGTTGATTTTAAGGTTTTTATTTGTAATGTCATTGGTTGTTGTTTTTTCGAGAGCTATGAGGCAGCTGGTTGTCATAGTACAACTTCAGTCAACTCTCATTCACCAAACCTTCCTTCCATTCTCCCTTCAATGTCTTCAGTTGCACAACTCCTCCTTCTGTAACATAGGCGATCTCATATGGTCTGAGCTAATGTGTTCTTAACTTCTCAGGATGTTTTAGGAACTTACTATCATACACCACTACTAGATCACCTTGCTTAAATTCCTTCTTCTTGATGTGCCTGTCATGATAGGCCTTTTCTTTTTCCTTCTGAACCAACTGATGGAAACCTGCAATAAATCTATCTTCTTCGAGTTTAACTAACTGTGTGAGCCTCTCCTGAACAACGCCAGTATCATCCATACTTGTAAAGGCAACGATTCTTAAACTTGGCACCAAGTATTCCATCAGGACAACAACTTCAAGACCATAGACGAACTTAAAAGGGGTCTGCATGGTCAGCTTTTTGCAAGTAGTCCTATAGGCCCACAGTATTGTTGGTACTCTTAAATCCTAATCATCTCTATTCACACAACAAATCTTGGTTAGTGTTGTCTCCAAGATCTTGTTGAATGCTTCAACTGTCCCATTTGCTTGAGGATGGTATAGTGTTCTCTTCTGATGGTGGACTGTAAATTCTTCAGTCAAGGCTTCAACTATTTTATTTATGAAATGTGTTCCTTGATCACTCATGAGGATCTTTGGGCATCCAAACCTGGTTATGATGTCATCAAATATGAAGCGCTCAACTGTAGTTTCCCTACAGTCCTTGACTGCTCTTGCTTTGGCTCATCTGGTCAAGTACTTTATCGCAATGATGATGTATCTTGCTCGTATACGCTTTCCTGGTGGATTTATAGGTCCAACAAAGTCAATGGACCATTTCTCGAATGCTTGTAGGGTCAATTGTGGTGACAATGGCATTTCATCTCTTCTAGATGGTTTCCCAACTCTCTGGCATACATCGTAGGCTCTAGAATAGTCTTTAGCATCTCTATGTAAGGTAGGCCACCAAAGGCCAACTCTAAGAACCTTTTGCGTAGTTGCTTTACCTACATAATTTCCTCTTGCGATGCCTTCATGAGCTTCTGCAGGGATCAACGTTCGTTCTGCCTCCGTAACACATCTTCACAATATCTCATCCGGGCCCATTTTGTATAGATGTCTAGCTATAAGTGAGAAATCTGCAATGTACACTGCTAGTTGTTTCCTCTGTGGAATTGCATACTCACTAGGTGCCATTTTTGTTGACAGGAAATGGACTATTTCTATGAAGTGGTCATCGATCTTTCTAATAGCTAGTAGTTGTACATCTGGTAGTGTATCTTCCAAATTAGTGGGCTCTTCTCCAAGTTCCAACCTCGACAAGTGGTTAGGACCCTTGTTCATTCTTCCTAGTTTTACTATGATATCAAAATCATACTCTTGAAATAGTAACATCCATCTGCATATTCTCCCCCGCCCCCCGACACTGGCTTGTTGACTAGGTACTTCAGCGCAGAGTGATCAATAAACATTTTAAAGTGTCCTCCCAACAGATAGTAGCGAAATTTCTGTAATGTGTACACCATGGATAATCCCTATCTTTCAGTAGTGGTATAATTAATCTCAGTTGTGGATAGCTTCCTGCAAGCAAAGGATAATGGGTGGTCGATGTCTCAAGTTTTTGGTTGTGATAACACAACTCCCAATGCAATGGATGATGCATCGACATGCACATGAAACTCCTTGGTCCAATCTGGGAAAACCAAAATGGGTGCAGTAACCATTTTATGTTTCAGTGTGTCGAAGCTCTGCTGGCATTCTTTAGTCCAACTAAACTGACGATCCTTTTCAACAACTTCTCCATGGGTGTTGTAATCTGAGCATATCCCTTAATGAACTTCCTGTAGTAGCCTGTGTGTCCCAATGTAGTGCACAACTATTTAATTGTTGTAGGACGGGGTAGATCGACTATAATAGAAATCTTGGATGGATCTACCAGTGGTCCTTTCTTACATACAATATGTCCTAACATAAATCCAAATGGTGAAAATAAAATGCACTTCTTCAGATTCAAAGCAATTTGACACTACCTGCATTTATCCAACATTATCCTTAGACATTCAATGTGATTTTTCAACAAACTAAACACAGTCCAATCATCAAAGTATGCTTCTAAAACTTTATGCAGAAATTCCTTGAATGCTTCGACCACCACCCTGGAAACGATGCTTGGGGAATTCTTCAATATGAATGGCATCACTGTATATTGGTAGGATCCCCATTCTATTGCAAATTTGGTCTTATGGCGGTCTTCCTTGGCAATCCGGATCTGATGTTATCTTGAAAATCTATCTGTAAAAGAATATACTTCCTGGCCTCCCACATTATCTAACACTTCGTCAATGAATTGTGTAGGGAAGGGGTCATCCAAACAAGCATCATTCAACTTCTTGAGATCTACGCATATCCTGATTTCTCCTATTTTCTTGTCTTGCACTACCATAGGGCTTATCCACTCTAATTCTTCCATAGGTTCTATAATCCCTTCTTCCAACATTCTATCAAGCTCAATCTTCGCTATTTCCTTATATTTAGGGTTTAATTTGTAAGGTATTTGTTTGAATGGTCTAGCATCTGGTTTTAAAGGGATCCTCATATCTCCCATAGGCCCTCTAATGCCCTTCATATCAGTGAAATTGGTTGGAAACAAGTCCTGATATTCATGCGGTAATTCTATAATTTTATCAATGAGAGCAACATCCCAGTAATATCTAGCATTTGCAAACTTTGGTGTCTACTCTATTTCAATATTGACCTTCTTAATATTGATTGGTTGTCCAATGAATGGAAACTCGACTCCTGGTCCTTCCACATCTCTCCGGCCCTTTGTTTTTGCAATGTTCACCTTACTAGGATTATCGTCTTCGTCAGTATTGATGTTGTAACAACCTTGCAGTTTCCGGAGATCCGCAGTCCATTCATCCTCTTCTTGTTCCAAAGGGAGGCTAGATGCCTCTTCAAATAATTTTTGTCTCACAATCTATAATTCTTGGTCTATCGAGGGATATTCACTTTCAAATAAAAAGGTGGTTACAAAATTCTGAATGATACCTTCCTAGTCTACAGTGATGAGGTGCAGCTCCGCTTGAAGGTACCGGTTGATAGGTGTAGTGTCCAGCGTGTTAATGAATTTGTGCACCCACTGTTATTGAGGAATGTTGCTACAAGCTTCTTCATAGCTTCACACATGGTCCTTTGGGAATCTTCGACCTGTGTACCTTACTTCACAGCTTTATACTTGTGCTGAGAATTGTGTTGTCATCAAAGTACGACATTATACCCAATCTGTAATATTAATTTTGTGTGTCCCCCACCATCTTGTTGGTGTGGCTTTTAAGGCCTCGTCCATTGCCAACAACCTTTGTTGTGTTGGTACACTTGCTTCAAAGTCTGATAGGAAGGCTTCTAATGGATTCAGACCATCAAATGTGGGTAAGTTACTTACTGTTGTGTCGATCCAACGAACTTCTCTGGTTAATGATGCAGGAGCATCGCCAACACATCAAGCGAGCCAGTGTGGAAGCGGAGGACAGCTGGACAAGCCAACACAAATTTTAAAAACACTTTGGAATTGTTGCGCAAATATTAAATGAGCCATTAAGATGAGGTGCACTTGTATATTGCAAATGGACCTTGAGCGGATAGCTCTCGTCCTTAGTAGGTAGACGACATTTAAAATAGTTGATGTAAAGTAGATAGAATTTAATTCTAGACTAGACAGTTGTAGAGTGCAAGAGGGAAATGAGATATAGACACCCTCATTGTGCATTGTAGCATTATTCAAAAGCATTTGGAGCAAGAAGAAGTAGAGAGCTGTGTAAAAACACCCATGTACAGACATTTGAATTAATAGAAAGCTTTGATTCAAATTCATGGTTTGTGTTGTTCTCTGTGTATTGGTGCTGAATGATAGGCTCATGAATGTTTGTTTCCTGTTATACATTTTTTTTTATATGCTGTGTATGTGATTTCATGTATGAATTGAATTCTGAGAGGGAGATGGAATGAGTTTCAATTGTTTCTCTATTTGAGCCAGAGAATTCCTGCAAGGAGTGCAGTTGAAGTGTCCGCAAGGAGTGCATTGATAAAGGGTTTAGATAGAGATAGTTTTTGTTCTCATTCATCTAGAAGTGCAGTTGGGCACAAGAGTTGTGCAAGGAGTGCGCAAGCCGGGTAAAAGTCTTAGGGTTGCGAACCTGAGTGAAGCATTCGATAGGCTGCTGCTGCAGGTGTGTGCAGAGTCAAGTGAATTCAACACTTCGACGTTGTTGAAGGTTTTCCGCAAGGAGTGCGTGCAATATTTTTCTTGAAGGACTTGAGGTCATGGGGAAAAGCTCAGGAGGGATAGGACCTTCAAATTTGTTGAAGGATAGCGTAGAAAAGTTGTGCCTTGAAGGTTGGAAAGAAGCATTGCAAGTTTGCACGCAGGTGGATAAGTTCTATGGAAGAACACTTAGTCATTTCGTGGATTTCATAAGGAAGAATGGACGGTAGATATCTTCCAGAGAAAATCAACGAATCACCATGAGCCGTTGGATCTCGCGGGGGTGCAGGGGGATACTGCAGATATTCCCATAGTGTTTAAAGCTCATAAGGAGAAGAGTTGTTGATCCAAGCCAACCAGGGGTGTTGGATTATTCGCAAAATCGCCTATCGGCATTTCGTAAGAAAGGAATCAAAGATTTGGTAATGGGAGTCGCAAAATCGCGATACGCGATATCTCGATGGCTACAAGTATAGTGTGGGGCCACAGGAGTTGGTGGTGGACAGGTAGCACACTGTATTGGGGTTCAGGAAAAGTAAAGTCCCGAAACATTGGACATCAGGATTTGCGATCCCGCGAAGTCCGAAATCCCAATGAGGTGACGGGACCGTTGAAAATTCAAAGCCGCAAGCTCATCGGAGTTTCGGAATATCGGGACTCGGGAGTTGGAGAACTAAGTTACTCAACACCGTGAGTGCCAAGATCCCGATAGAGAAAGTCCCGACAAAGGAACGGAAGGGTCAGCGTTGACTCATATTGGGTCTTGGAGATTTGAGAGTCCTACGCTCGATCACTGACCTCGCAAGGTTGTGAAGTCTGATTCCCCGATAAGTAAAGAGAAGGGGAGTCGCGCAAAGAGATATGTGGGTCCAGATTTCCTGATAGGGAAATATTAGGACCGGTTAGTGTTCTTCAGGCCGAGGAAAGAGAAGATCCTGTGAGCAGGTGTGCCTGCGGGTGCGACATTGTGTCAGTTTGGTATCAGAGCTTCAGATTCTTGTCTGTATATTTCAGGCGAGGAAGGCATAAGAGGTAAGGAGTACTCTGATACACAACGTCAAGTGGTATCAGAGCTAAGACAGATTGTTCTTTGCTTTATGTAGCAGAGAAGAGGAGAATTCTCCATGCTGCCAAGGAGAGATAGGTAGTCACCTGATCCAGAGGATAGGGAACTGTAGAGAAGAAGGGGCAGGTAGATAAATGATCCAGCCATAGAGAGATAGATGAGAGACCTCCGAGTGAGACTCGAGGACATGGAGATAGCGCAAAGAAGCACAACTAGTGTATGGGATCTAAGTGATTTCGATAGTGAAATAGAGGCTGAACGAGAGGAGGAAGTTATAGCCGAAGATGCATCAAACGAGCATTTGATCAAAGCTATTTCCAGGATGCGTGCAAGAGAGAAGATGGACATTCCAATTTACGAGGGAAACTTGGATGCAGGGGAGCTACTAGATTGGATTAGAGCTTTGGATACTTACTTCGACTACGAAGATGTCGAAGAGGACAAGAAAGTCAAGCATGCTATTACACGCTTAAAAGGACATGCAACATTGTTGTGGGATGAACTACAAGTTGACAGGCCCTGTAAGGGCAAGCAGAAGATCAAGAGCTGGGATAGGATGATCGTGAATATGAAGGTGAAATTCATCCCCAAGGATTATCAAATTACTCTGTTCAGGAGAATGCAAAACCTGATACAGAAGCTGATGACAGTGAAAGAATACACTGAGGAATTCTATCGACTGAACATCAGGGCAGGTCATCGGGAGAGTGATGATGAAAAAGTTGCCAGATACATGAATGGCCTGAGATATAATATCCAGGATGAGATGAGCATGGTAACCATCCGAACGGTGGAAGATGCTTATCAGATGGCTTTGAAATATGAAGAGAAGATGAGCCGAAAACAGAGTCAGAGGGGTTGAGGCATAAGTCATCCCAGAGGCAATGCAGTTGCCCAGGACAAATACCAGAAGCCCAAGGAGGAATGGAAGAAACCTCAGACTCATGCAGAGAGAGGTGGAACCTCATAGTGGGGGCCATATGTTGAATAGAGAGGGCAGCATAATGAACAGAGAGGAGATTATGATGACAACAAAACTTTTCCTCCTACTAGAGGTAGAGGAAGAGGAAGAGGTGGAGTAATCACATGCTTCACATGCAGAAAGAATGGGCACAAGTCTTACGAGTGTCCAGAGAAAAAGAAGGACATTGGAGAAGCTCACATCACCGAACCACAGAGGTGGGATTTTGAGGCCGAAGATGTTGAAGGCAGAAGATCGCTCATGATGTGAAAAGTCCTTTTGACACCTGAGAAGGAGGTGGAAAGTACAGTCCAAAGGACTAGACTCTTTAGGACTGCCTATAATACCAAGGACAGGGTATGCAAGGTCATTGTAGACAGTGGTAGCATAGATAATCTCATATCTACATAGATGGTAGAGAAGCTAGAGCTGGAGACGACTAATCATCCAAGCCCATACAGAGTTTTGTGGCTACAGAAAGGACACCAGGTAACTGTTACTAAACAATGCTTGGTTGAATTCAAGATAGGTGGATATAATGATAAGATCTTATGTGATGTTATTCCCATGGATGTTTGTCATCTATTGCTGGGTAGACCATGGCAATATGACAGAAATGTGATTCATGATGGGAGAATGAACACATACACCCTAGAGAAAAATGGGAGGACACACATGTTGCTTTCGATAAAGGATAAGGAGGTGAAGTCGGAAGTAAGCAACATAGTACTTCTCATGAGTGGAAAGGAACTTCTTACCGAGGTTAAGAAGAAGGAGGATCCACAATTCTTTGTGGTCAAGAAGCCGTGGATTGTTCTGACTAGTACAAGAGTGGATGATTTACCAGATGAAGTTCAGGAACTGCTGGAAGAGTTCGCTGACATTATAGTGTACGGACTACCTCATTCGTTGCAACCGGTTAGGAGTGTGAGTCATCATATTGATCTCATACCAGGAGCCAGTTTGCCAAATAAAGCTGCGTACAGATTGACATCATAGGAGAATGAGGAGGTTAAAAGGAAATTCCAGGAGTTGTTGGACAAAGGGTTAGTCAGGGAAAGCTTGAGTTTGTGTGTTTTTCCAACAGTACTCAGTCCGAAGAAAGACGGAGGATGGAGGATGTGTACCAACTCGAGGGCGATCAATAAGATAACCATCAGGTACGGGTTTCCATTGCCAAGAATGGATGATCTGATGGATTTCTTGAGCGGAGCAAGGTACTTTTCAAAGATTGATTTGAAAAGCGGATATCACCGGATTCGCATGAGAGAAGGCGATGAATGGAAGACAACATTCAAAACAATCGAGGGTTTGTATGAATGGCTTGTTATGTCGTTTGTCTTAACAAATGCACCAAGTACCTTTATGAGGTTTATGAACGAAGTCGTGAGGGAGTTCATCAAGAAATTTGTCATCGTATACTTGGATGACATACTGGTTTATAGTAAATTAGTGGCATAGCACTTGAAGCATTTGGCTACAGTGATGCAAAAACTACAGCAGGAGAAGTTGTTGATTAATATGAAGAAGTCCTCATTCATGAAGACATAACTCATTTATTTGGGATTTTTTATTTCAGAAAATGAGTTGAGGATGGATCCGGATAAGGTGGAAGTGATCAAGAATTGGCCATCACCGAGGAATGTATTTGAGGTGATAATTTTTCATGGTTTGGCTAGTTTCTACTGAAAATTCATAAGGAATTTCAGTGGAATTAGCGCAACGATGATGGATACAGTGAATAAGTGGCATAAGTCTTTTCACTGGACAAAAGAAGCTGAAAAGAGTTTCAATTTGTTGAAAAGGAAGATCTCGGAACAACTGGTTTTGGTGTTGCCGGATTTCCAGAAAACATTTCAGGTGAAATGCGATGCAAGCGGATTTGCAATCAGGGCAGTCTTGAGTCAAGAAGACAGGCCGATAGCACATTTTAGAGAGAAGCTGAATGAAGCGAAATTGAAATACTCTATGTATGATAAGGATTTTTATGCTATCATACAGGCATTAAAGAAATGGAGGCATTACTTGATACCCAAAGAATTTGTATTGTACAGTGACAATCATGCACTGCAGTTTGTGACTCAACAGGAAAAGTTGAATCAGAAACATGTAAAATGGGTTGAGTGTATGCAGAATTTCACATTTGTGATTAAACATATTTCTGGTACTGCTAACAAAGTTGTTGATGCTTTGAGCAGGAAGTGTTTGCTGTTGCAGGAGTTCAGAGTCCGCACTTTAGGTTTTGATGATCTTAGGAATAAGTACGCAGATGATCCAGATTTTCAGGAAGCATATGAACAACTGAGAATCCAGTTCTTAGAGACAGAAGCCCGTGGATAGAATACATGATCTGGGAAGGATTGTTGTTCAGAGGCAATCAACTATGTATTCCGAAATGCTCCATGAGGGAGAATCCGTTGAAGGATAAACACAGTGGTGGATTGGCAGGACATTTCGGTCATGAAAAAACATTCACGAAATTGAATGAGTCATATTTTTGGCCGGGAATGTGAGAAGATGTCAAAAGATTTGTAGACAGATGCATAATTTTCCAGCATTCAAAGGGAAGAAAACAGAATGCGGGATTTTATCAACCGTTGCCCATACCAGAAAAGCCGTGGGATGCAATAAGCATGGATTTTGTATTGGGGTTTCCGAGGACACAAAGAGGTCTTGATTCAATATTTGTGGTAGTGGATAGGTTTTCCAATATGGTACACTTCATCCCATTTCAGAAGACCAGTGATGCAACTCACATTGCAAATCTGTTCTTCAAAGAGGTCATTCGACTTCATGGGTTGCCGAAAAGTATAGTTTCAGACAGAGACACGAAATTCATAGGGCATTTTTGGAGGACCTTATGGAAGAAGCTGGGGACTAATTTGATGTTTAGTTCAGCTTATCATCCTCAGATGAATGGACAGATGAAAGTGGTCAACATAAGTATGGGAGACTTGCTAAGAAGCTTGGTGACAGAGCACCACAACAGTTGGGACAATATATTACCACAGGCAGAATTTGCGTACAATGACTCAGTGAATCAGAGCACAGGCCAGAGTCCATTTCAAGTTGTTTATGGCATGCAGTCGAGGGGAATTTCTGAACTGAGAGATTCAAGATAGACTGCTACTAGGAGAACTAGTGCAGAGGAATTCGTTGAGGCGATGAAGGAAATTCACAGCCAGGTGAAGGAGCGGTTGTAGAATTCAAGTCAGGAATACAAGTGCAGAGCAGATCAACATTGGAGACAACTTCAGTTCGAGGTTGGTGATCTAGTTCTGGCACATTTGAGGAAAGAAAGGTTCCCAAGAGGAGCATACAATAAGCTGAAGATGAATAAAATCGGGCCATGCAAGGTCTTGAGAAAATTTGGGGACAATGCTTATGAGATTGAACTACCCGATGGGATAGGAATTTCTCCAATATTCAATGTCTCAAATTTGTAACCATACAGAGCTGGAGAAGCAGAGACTGGAGATAAGTAGCCAACGATTCAGTTTATGAAGAAAATGCCACTTTCAGAGAAGCCATAGATGGAATGCATATTGGACAAGAGAGTGAGTAAGAGGACCAAGCGAAAACAATATTTTGAGTATCTGGTCAAGTTTAAGAACCATCCAGTTGAAGATGCCAGCTGGGAGACTAAAGCTGAGATACAGAAGCATGGACAGACCGTGCAAGAGCTCATGGACAGGAGCCCATGAAAGTTTTCAAGCGAGGGAGTATGATGCAGGAGCATCGCCAACACATCAAGCAAGCCAATGCGGAAGTGGAGGACAGTTGGACAAGCCAACACAAATTTTGAAAACACTTTGGAATTGTTGAGCAAATATTAAATGAGACATTAAGATGAAGCGCACTTGTATATTGTAAATGGACCTTGAATGGATAGCTCTCGTCCTTAGTAGGTAGATGACATTTAAAATAGTTAATGTAAAGTAGATATAATTTAATTCTAGACTAGACAGTTGTAGAGCGCAAGAGGGAAACAGGATATAGACACCCTCATTGTGCATTGTAACATTATTCAGAAGCATTTGGAGCAAGAAGAAGCAGAGAGCTGTGTAAAAACACCCATGTACAAACATTTTAATTAATAGAAAGCTTTGATTCAAATTCATGGTTTGTGTTGTTCTCTGTGTATTGGTGCTGAATGATAGGCTCATGAACGTTTGCTTCCTATTATACATTTGATTTTATATGCTATGTATGTGATTTCATGTATGAATTGAAGTCTTAGAGTGAGATGGAATGAGTTTCAATTGTTTCTCTATTTGAGCCAGAGAATTCCTGCAAGGAGTGCAGTTGAAGTGTTCGCAAGGAGTGCGTTGATAGAGGGTTCAGATAGAGATAGTTTTTGTTCTCATTCATCTAGAAGTGCAGTTGGGCACAGGAGCCGTGCAAGGAGTGTGCAGGCCGGGTAAAAGTATCAGGGTTGTGAACCTAAGTGAAGCATTTGACAGACTGCTACTGCAGGTGTGCGCAGAGTCAAGTGACTTCAACACTTCGACGTTGTTGAAGGTTTTCCGCAAGGAGTGCGTGCAAGAGTTTTCTTGAAGGAATTGAGGTCGTGGGGAAAATCTCAGGCGGGACAGGACCTTTGAATTTGTTGAAGGACAGTGTAGAAAAGTAGTGCCTTGAAGGTTGGCAAGAAACGTCGCAAGTTTGCACGCAGGTGGATAAGTTCTATGGAAGAACACCTAGTCATTTCGTGGATTGCATAAGGAAGAACAGATGGTCGATATCTTCCAGGGAAAATCAGTGAATCACTGTGAGCCGTTGGATCTCGCGTGGGTGCAGGGGGATACTACAAATATTCCCATAGTGTTTAAATCTCAGAAGGGGAAGAGCCATTGATCCAAGCCAGCCAGGGGCGTTGGATTATTCGTGAAATCGCCTATCAGGATTTTGTAAGAAAGGAATCAAAGATTTGGTAATGAGAGTCACGAAATCGCGATACGCGATATCCCAACGGCTACAAGTACAGTGTGGGGCCACAGGAGTTGGTGGTGGATAGGTAGCACACTGTATCGGGGTTTGGGAAAAGTAAAGTCATGAAACATTGGACATCAGGATTCGCGATCCCGCAAAGTCCGAAATCCTGACGAGGTGACGGGACCGTTGAAAAGTCAAAGCTGTGAGCTCATCGGAGTTTCGGCATATCGAAACTAGGGAGTCAAAGAACCAAGTTTCTCAACACCGCGAGTGTCAAGATCTCGATAGAGATAGTCCTGACAAAGGAACGGAAGGGTCAGCGTTGACTCATATCAGGTCTCAGAGATTCGAGAGTCCTACATTTGATCACTAACCTCGCAAGGTTGTGAAGTCCGATTCCCCGATAAGTAAAGAGAGGGGGAGTCACGCAAAGAGATCTGTGGGTGCAAATTTCCCGATAGGGAAATAGAAGGACCGGTTAGTGTTCTTCAGGCTGAGGAAAGAGAAGATCCTGTGAGCAGGCATGCCTGCGTGTGCGACACTGCGTCAGTTAATCTAGAACATCTCCTTATAGATACTTCATACATCTGGTTATGCCAGTTCTCCAGTGCTTCTTCTAAGTCTGATGAGAACGCATTGTCACTTTTCCATCTTAGATTCCCATCGGCTGTAGGATTAATGTAATCCTGTTGTCTGGATATTAGCTTGTATATGTTTTCTAATGCGTATGCACAATCTTCTTCTCTGATGGTCTTTGTGTATCGCTGACCTTCATCTGGGTCTAAAGGTGTGATGACCCTAAGGCCGTGTTCTTCAAAATTCATACATATTTTCTTTAAGTCAACAACAATAGAGTTATTGAAGTTCCAATCAATTCCTAACAGTGCAGGGTAAGGGAAACTGTCATCAACTATTTCAATTACCTCAAAATCTGCAAATTTTCTTACTTCATCAATGTCCACAGGGACATGCTCCAATCGTCCAAATGGGATGACAGCTTGTTGGTTAGCCATCCTAAGTCTGATAGGGGAATACATCAACTTCGGTTTTCCCATTTGTTCCTAGGTTTTCTTCATCATGACATTGACCTCCAACCCTAAGTCGAGGACCACATAGTCTATCTCATACTCTCCTATCTGAGTGTTCAAATGTAATTCCTTATTTGTCCTTCTCTTCTTACCAATTTGGTCTACTTCCCTATTCAGCAAGGGGTCTATCTTTCCTAGCTCATATTATCTGATTATATTTTGTATCTCTTGTACAATGTTTCCATCCTGAATCAATTTAATACAAGTGTATAGGAATTACATGAGCTTACTTACCTCTTTTCCTTCTCCTAGTGAAGCAGATTGATCAAATGATAGAGGAATTCCATATTCTCTCACTTCTGGTCTTGTCTTTGATGCAGAGCCTTGGATTCCTCTGAATTCTTTCCTAGCTTCCTCAAACATCTATCTTTCTTTCTTTGTATCAAATGTTTGGGTCTTTTCTGCAACTTTTTGGATTCTCAAATCTTATGTAGTCTTCCCTTGTGTCAGTTTTTCTTCTCCTGTAACAACACCTCCTCTGGTTATAACAACGAATCTAGGTTATTCTCCATGAGGTTCAACATAGATCAATTTCACTTGTGGGTTCTGTTGGGGTCCTCGTCTTTCCTGAAGCTTAGCTAGAAATAGAGGACAATCTTCTATAACATGGTCAAACGAGTTGTAGTAGCTGTATGTAGTACAAGGGTTATGACAATCCCTTGTGAGGTGTCCTGGATATTTTCAGTTATAACAGATGATCTATCCTCGACCTTGACTCATTCCTCCTCTTTGTCCTCTTCCTCTAAATCCACCGTGAGGATTGAATTTTCCTCTTCTTGGAGAGTTGTACTGCGTAGTATTTCCTTCTTGTTGTACTTCTCCTTGGATATTATATATGTCTCTTGAACTTTCATGCATGATATAATAAGCCCTACAATCCCTATCATCATGTCTTATAGACTTATAGAATGTACAATACAAATTTGTGGGTGTTTGGAAATACTTTTTCATATAATATCACTCACTAGTGCGATGTCTGTTTCTGCATACCTCACACCAGGGTAAAGTGACTTAATTCAAGGGAATCAGAGCTCAAGAAGAAAAGTATTCATTGAATAAAGGGCAGTGTTCCTTGTCATGACCTTCTAATATGCATATGACACACTAGATGTCTTCTCTTTTATCTTTTCCCTTGTCTTTCTTCATATCTTCAACCTGCAGAGCCAAGCTAGTTAGCTGACTCAAGATCTGACTCATACCTGAACTGGATTCTCCCATGGGGGCTGATTCTAGCTTCATGACGATCTCCAATGCCTCAGCCTGTGAAGCAATCTTCTATTTCATCAGGGGAACTCTATCATGTGGTAGAAGGACAACAATGAACCATTCCTTGTTCTGCTCGTCCGGGATCTGAAAAAGTTAATTGGCCTGTTAAGGTCTTGAATCTCTTATCAAACTCCCAAACAGCTTCAATTACCTTATGCTTGATCCATTTCATCTATGTGATACATTGGGATTCTGACTTAGGTTTCTTGAATTCTACAATCAACGCGTTCTTGATTGGATTCAATGGCTTAGGCTGTGCAAGTCCTTGGACAAGTTTCATGTACCAACTTAGTGCACGATCTCTGAGAGTTTCAATGAACTGGGTTCTTTTGATAGCTTCATCTGTGACATTCTTAATGTTCCATATAGGTTCACATAGAAACCAGTGTTGATCGGGATCTTTAGATCCATCTCCCCTAAATATAGGGAGTCTCATCTCATTTTCCATAGATCTTCCTAGGGTTCCTAACTAAATGTGTGGTGGAATGCTATTTATAGTTCTTTGGATGCTTTGGTGACTGGGATTACTCTAGTTTCTTAATACTGAATCAACAGGAAGGATAATAGTACTTACTTTGATCATCTATGTTTTTGAGTTTTCAGGTTCTCCTTGGTGAAGTTCTTCAGCTTGTCCTTCCTCCGTCCCAACGAGTTCTGAATGTTCTTCATCCATCAGATATGCTTCTTCTCCACTATAGAAACCCTCTTCCCTGTAGTTCTTCTTAAACAGGTTTGCAAGGTGGACCTCTCGGAACACTCTCCCACTGCGCCTATGTCTAGATTTTGTGTCACTGTCTCTGTCTGAATTCTTGAACATTAGCATTTCTGGATCCAACCAATCTATTGTAGCTTCAAGATGTTCTTCTCATGCAACAACATCTTGTGTATCAACTTCAAGAATTGTAAAAATTTTCCTCTAGGTCCCTTAAAGAAATATCTTTCATCTTGGCTATACGAATCTACTCTGTCAAAAACAAACTCTATGATGTACCATCCAATGGTACTATCGAACCAGTGATCTACTGCTTGTGATATGGTGTTATAATCTTTCTTGACCTTCTTGATCAACTCGAAGCAGTTATGAGGGGGTTGCAGGACAGATATGTCTACAACCAAAGGGGAATATCAAGTGGATCTACTATAGAATAACAAAGCATACATATATCACTTATCCAGCCAAATCTTCTTCACACCACTATAGATCTAATCTACCACATCAATGCAAAGAACAATATAACAATGACAAATATCAAAGCATCAATCACACATTCAACACAAGGTATAACTGGTTCACCCTCTCTCTAGGGCTACGTCCACAGAACTGTGCTATAATATATTGAGGTAAAGCATACAATTCTTCTATGCACTCTTAGCTAGTAGACCTTCTTTCTTTTCCTCTCTTTCTCTTCCCTCCCTGTGCACCTAGCCGTAGGGTTGATCTTCGCGCCCATTTGAAGATCTTACAAGACCAGAAGGCTCTCTCACTTAACACTTCTCTCTCACAATACAATAATCTCTCAAACACAATACAATTATATCAACAACAATATCATACCAACCCGACCCAGGTCCTCTTGACCTTTATTTATACATTACAATTACTCATTGACAACCTTAGGTCAAAACCTAGGTGTCAAAACCTTAGATACCAAAACCCTAGGTGTCTAAAACCCTAGGTCAATTTGACCCACATTTTATGGGCTTCACCAGCCTGTCTTTCCTTCCTTCTCATGTGGTGCTCCAAAGCATCCAATGATGCCTTTTTCCTCTTGTTGAATTTTCCATGATCCTTCTTCCTTGTTGACCTATCATCCTTGATCTCCTTGTCCAATGAATTTCTTTTTCAGACTTTGCTCTGTCTTCTCTGCTCTTTGCTCACTTTGACCCAGTGACAGTCACACAAAATTTTTATTTCGGAAACCCTCAACTAGGAAAACCTTTCTTATATTGATTATATCAAATTTCACCATTCTCCATACAATATATACAATGTTTTTATGTATTCCGTATATACCAAAACCCTAATCCCTTAATCTGGGATTAATTTACAAATCCGCTAAAAATAGCAAAAACCACTCAAAAAAAAAAATTGGGGGTGCTGCCCCGAGCATTGCACATATCCAGGGGGGGTCATACCTGGCCCCCCCTGGGACCCCCCTAAGAAATAACCTAGTACACATGGAAAATATCTAGTGGTAGGGATCGTCAGATGCAATTGTCGTATCTGACACACCCACACACACACCCATGCAAAGAATATAACACATACCCAACATTCTCCCACTTGTTGTTTTCTTTGCATCCAGGGGTCTAGGGGATTATATAGTCAACAATATAGGGAATAAATGCCCATTGTTTCTCTACACCAGGAGAACTTTTCTATGCTCACAGACTTTGTCAATGAATCTACAACATTCTTCAAAGTGTCAACCTTTTCCAACAACACCTTCTTTTCCTCAACCATGTCTCTCACAAAGTGATACTGAACATCAATATGCTTTGCCTTCGAATGATAAGTTGGGTTCTTTGCCAAGAATATTGCACTCTAACTGTCACAGTCTAATCTCACTGCTTGTTGTACCCACCCAATACTTGACCACAATCTTTGTAATCATACTGCTTCCTTGCTTGCATGAGTGGATGCCATGTATTCAACTTCTGTAGTTGAGAGTGCCACTACAGCCTATCTTTTGCTCATCCAACTGATTGCTCCTCCAAATAGGTTAAACACATACCCACTTGTAGATATTATGTGATCCAAATCTCCAGCCCAATCTGCATCAACAAAGCCATGTATGTCCACCACTTTGTCTAATCCTAGTCTTCCTTGGTAGCACAATCCATAACTGGTGGTGCCATGAAGATACCTGAAGACCCTCTTTACTGCTGTCCAATTCTCCTTCCCTGGTTTTGACATATACCTTGTCAAAACCAGGGATGATTTTAAGGATGGAAATTTATTTTAAAATGTAGAAACCTTGGCGAATATTTCTTATCCTTCATATGCCAACTATAAATGTTTGGTGATATTTTTGTAAAAATATTCAAATTTCTATGGATTTTATATAGTTTTTATAAAATTTTGGCGATTTTTAAGGTAAAATAATTTTATCCTATGGAATTTGGGTGAATCATTTTTAAAATAACGAATCTCATTTTTGGAAAAACCATGGAAAATTAGCTCATTAGCGAAATTTATCCCCTAAAATCATCCATGCTTGAAACTCCCACTGCATGTTCAATGTTCGGTCTAGTACAAACCATTACATACATCAAACTAACAACTGCACTGGCATATGGAACATGGGACATGTCCTCTTCTTCTTCCTGTGTCTTGGGACACTGATCTGTAGATAACTTTACACCTATAGGAATAGGAACCTTGACCGGTTTACTTCCATGAATATTAAACCTCTGCAATATCGTCTCAACATATTTTCTTTGATTCAACTAGATTTTCCTGTTTGCACAATCTCTTTTAATCTCCATTCCTAGAATGAAGTTAGCAGCACTGAGATCCTTCATGTCAAATTTGGAGGATAGCTGTGATTTCACCTCCTTGATAACATCCATGTTATTTCCTACCAACAACATTTCATCAACATACAACACTACATAAATGAAGCGATTACCAACCTGCTTAGAATATACACAGTGATCAGCCCTACTTCTTACAAATCCCAATCCAAGGATGTATGTGTCAAACTTTTGGTACCACATCCTAGGTGATTGTTTCAGACCATATAGTGACTTCTTTAGCTTACATGCTGGCTCTTTATTTCCCTTCACTACAAAGCCTTCTGGCTGCTTCATGTAGATTTCTTCTTCCAGATCCCCATGTAGGAATGTTGTCTTCAGATCCATTTGTTCCACTTTAAGATCAAAAGAAACAACAATACATAAAAGAAATCTAATAGAAGTTAACTTAGCAACATGAGAAAAAATCTCACCAAATTCAATTCCCTGTACCCGGGAATAACCTTTTGCTACTAACCGAGCTTTGTATTTCTCCACCTTACCTTGTGCATTAAAATTCTTATTGAACAACCATTTTCTTCCAGCTGGAAGCTCAACTATATCCCATGCCTCATTCTTATCCAAGGCATCCATTTCTTCAACCACAGCCTTCTTCCAGACTTCACTATCCTCTGAATTCACTGCTTCCTTGACAGTTCTAGGATCATCATCAGTAATAGATAAAGCAAAATTGAAACGAAAATCAGGTGGACTATACCTTTCTGGTTGCCTTCTATCTCTCATTGATCTCCTCAATACTAGGGTATGAGGCTCTTCTTCTTCTTCTTCTACTTCCTCTGCTTCCTCTTCTTCAGATGATTCAGATTTTGCATCATCCAACGCAAGATCTATTTTCTCATGTTTGTCTTGCGTTGGTGGGAATTCCTATTTGGACACATCTTTTACCTCTTTGAAAACAACATCTCGACTATAAACAATTTTCTTGGTTTCTGGGTTCCAAATCTTATAACCTTTCACACCATCTTTATAACCAATAAAGATACACTTTTCATCTTTATTATCCATCTTACTCCTATTTTCCTTTAGAACATGTACATAAGCATCACAACCAAACAGTCTAAGATGTTGAAGAGAGGGTTTCTTTCCAGACCATACCTCGTGTGGAGTTTTGTCATCCAACGCTGATGAAGGTGATCGATTGACCAAGTAACATGTTGTACCCACTGTCTCTACCTAGAATTCTTGTTCTAACCCGGCACCACTAAGCATGCTCCTTGCTTTTTCCATCAGTGTCCTGTTCATCCTTTCTGCAACTCCATTATTTTGAGGAGTGTATGGAGTAGTCTTTTTCTTTGCTATACCACACTTCTTACATAATTATTCGAATTCATTTCTCCAAAATTCTCCACCATTATCTGTTCTCAATACCTTTATTTTCTTCTCTATCTGATTTTCTACCAGAGCCTTAAACTCTTTAAATTTATCAAATACCTCAGATTTCTTTCTAAGAAAATAAATCCATGTGTTCCTTGAAAAATC
>ML778655.1:588103-604574 GCA_009831015.1 Picea engelmannii | reverse complement strand
TATATATAGCTTAAATAAAAAAGGTGATGCTACTAATAACTCCAATTTTAGATTCAATGGTCAATTTTGAGGCTTTTGTTCACAATAGTACCACTTATCAAGGCCATAGTTTCAAACAAGTTGTAATTTTAACTTCTATAAAATGGGGGTTGCTATTGATAGCACAACTGTTTTCTTTGGGGGTTTATTTTAAGGATTTTATTTGTAATGGTATTGGTTTTCAAAGCCATGATTTTAAATGAGTAGTATTTTTAACCCCAAAATAAAAAGAGGAGGTGATTTTGAGAGCACCACTTTTCAGTTCAGAAGTTGATTTTAAGTTTTTTTTTTTAAACTGTTGATTAATTGGGTTGGTTTAATTAATGCCAACCATTGAAGCAATTCTGGTAGAAAATTATGGTAGCACCAATAGTTTAGTTAGGGAACTTGAGTTAGTTTGAGGAATAATGTAATGGAGATCAGTAAATTTGTAGGTAAGACTATTCTAAATGGATAGTACATGTTATGTCGTTTCTGATTGTTGAGACCTAAGTCTACACCCCTGCCCCTCCTTCATCATTTTACTTATACCTTCTTGAAAATAATTCCCCTTTCTAGTTGGTTGAGTCAATTTCCCTCTTTAAATGACTTGGTTTCTATATTTTTCCTTCTTGATTGAGTCTTTGCACATTTTGTTTCTTTTTATCCTGACAGATAATTACATGTCGTGATTTGGTTCAGAATAATTGTCATCATGATTTCCATTGATTGAGCTTGCATCAATTCGACCAAGCCTTTTTTGTTCATAGGGAATGCCCGTGAACAAAACACAGTAATTCAGAGTAGTCATTTTCGAGACTGTATTGTGAAAACGGAAAGGGTAAATTTTCTATGGTAAAGATCCAACAGGTCGACCAGATCAACAAATATAGTACATTCAAGGTTCTAGAAAGGCATGAGGTTTAATTGTATATTTACACAAACTTCACTCCACAACTTTGACGTCGAAACGTGTGAGCTCATCTTTGTCAAAAACTCCCTTATGTCGAAACATCTGAGCTCATCCTTGTAAAAAACTCTCGAATGTTGAAATGCCACATCACTTCACAAGATCATCCATCCAAGAGATCTCCAAACAATCCTGAATACCAAAACATATGAGCTCATCTTTCTAAAAAATTCTTGAATGTCGAAACACCAGAGCCACATGGCATCCATTGGTGCTAACACGTGGAACTCATTTTAGGTCATTTGGGTTACGTCATCCATCCATTTCCAGGTGATGCGTGTCAGTCCCTATCATGCGGAAACATCAGTGATAGTGACTTCATGTGGGCACATCATATCCAGGAGATTTCATATCAAATCAAACTCAGTTCTCTAGAGCCTCGAATTGTCGGAATGCCAAAGTACCGAAGTCCCCAAATATCAAAGCACCGAAAGGTTGACACGTCTACTCTGAGGGATTTCAATTCACAACAAATGCATACATTCAAAGCCCCGAAGCACCGAAGCCCCTGAAGTCCAAAAATATTTGAATGTTAAACAAGGCCTAATCCTAGGATAATTATTGATAAGCACTGGCTAATCACTTCACAAAATCAGCCCTCCAGGAGGTATCGAGACTTTGCATTCAAGAACTCCTGAACCTCGAATATCTAGAGACGTGTGGCATCCTTTAGTTGAGATGCATGGCATCCATCAGTTGAGATCGGTGGCACTCTTCTATCATGACATGTGGCACTCTCCTATCATGACATGTGGCACTCATTTCAAGCATATTTGGGTCTGTCATCTGTACTATTTCAAGTGACATGTGTCACCCTTATTTATGTGAAATGTCATTGATATGATGTCAGGCACCCATGTCACTCCAGGAGATTGTCCTCCGATATATTTTGATCCAGAGAAAATTCATATTCCTGAAGTGTCGGAGCCCCAAAGTATCGAAGCCTCAAAGTTATTGTTTGTAGTATCAGGTTGCCATGTCATATTCAGGAGATTGTCCTCTAGGATATTTCCAAGCATAAATTCAAAATCTCTTGAACCTCAAAGATACAGAGTCCTGAATACTTTAAATGATGAAGGTTAAAGTAATATCATGTTAATTAGTGATAAATTTTGGCTAACAACTTCGAGGGTTCTATCCTCCGGAGGATATGTATACTCTGCCCTCCTAAGCCCCCGAACACCAAATTTCCAAAGTGGCTCACCCACATTTATGGCACATTTTTAAATGTTTAAAAAGGGGTGCCAAATATGAAATGGGGGAACTACACATCTAAGCTGCAGAAGGAATATCGGAGACTCCGAAAGATGCCATATGACTTGCTTCTTTGCTCCATGGGATAAGTGGGGAAAAAACACTGCCAACATATTCAATTATCTTCAGTGGCCTCAAAAAATGTGCATGCATGCCAGTTCTCAATACAAAACTCATTTATTTCACTCCTAGTCATTTTTTGTTAAATCTCTGTTCACCCCAGCATATACATTAGTCTAGTTTATTTCTAGTAGCAGTTTCTAGTTGTTCAAAGTTCAAGACTGTTTCGATTAAGTTAATAAGTGGTCTTTTATGTGTGATGAGAACCACTCTTTTTTATTAAGTCAAGCTTGAAGTATACATTAATATACTCCAACAATGTGCTTAGATAAGTTAATTAGTTGTTTTACAACTGGTAGTATAGAGTTAAGCCTCAGTCCCAAATGGACGAGAGCCTCTACAACTTTGATAAATACACAGTCTTTTTTTATGTTTTGAGGGTTGAGATTTTGGGAGAATAAGATCAATACAACAATTGGTTGTACTCATTCCACACATGGATTAAATATCTCTAACTGGTGGAGATACTATTGATGATAATGCGTTTGTGTCCAAATTCGTATGTGTTTCTTATCTTGAATACAATTTTGATTTGCGTGAAGTACATTTCTTTTCGTTCAACTACTGTATAAATTTTCTTTATTAATATGAAATCTGTGATAAAAACTATGCTTTAATGAATATATTTTTTTTTTTTTGCAACCTATGGGAATAACTATTTTTTTGGTACATTCTTGATGCATGAAATGACATTTTAAGACTTAAACTTCTGGCAGCATGTTGTTCATTGAATGGTTTGTTGTTTTCCTTTGTTTCTTATCTTTATTGTCTCACTTTTTGATCCTTAGTGTGTCACTAGCCAAGGAGTACCCTCATCCATGTCATTTGTCTAACCCAACCATGCTCATGTCTTGGTAAACCAACCCTTTAACTGACGAAAAAAATTAAAAAACCAATCATTCTAAACTTGAGGTGGCCTAGCTATGCCCTTTAGTAGTCAGGTGCAGAATTTAGGACCAACATCTTATGGCTCCGTTTCTGGGGAATAGAGTAACAAAATATCTTTCCCTGGGAGAACAAAAACTATTGGATCTGGTTTTTAATGGTGAACAAAATCTAGACACACATAGTGACTACGATATTTCACCTAGTGACTCCAAAATAAAAATACTCCACTAGAGGATGAGCCCAACCGATAGAAAATGAAAAGGTGGAAGGAAAAGACCAGGTGCCAAACCATCAGGTTTTTCAAGGAGCTAGTTTTCTTCATCTATTCGTTCATGTCTTTTCCTTTACATGTGAAAAGAATTATCTTATGATTTTTTTATTCATATGCTTATAATCCTACAGATGTATATTCCTCCTTGAGTAAAGAATATGTGTCTTCTTCTTGTACTATAGACCTTTATCTGATCTTATCATATCAATTTATTAGGAAGTACGAGATCCATATCTTATTTCGTCATGAAGTTGACCCATCTTGTAAACCTATGAATAACAAATATGATTTATCACCTCCTCAAGTCATTACTGTTCCATTTTTTGTCCAACTCACTTATGTTCAATCAAAGATCAGAAAAGGGTATAAACCTCTGAAACTTCCTTTTGTCCTCCATGACTACCCTCCCAATTTTTTCTATTACCTTCCTAGGTTCAATGGATAAGATCATGTGACAACCGAGAAACACATGGTTTCTTTTGAATGGTTCACTGATATTTTAAAAATCATTCATGAGGATGTGTTCACGAGAACCTTTTTCCAATCTTTATATGGGGATGCTAGATTTTGGTTTAAAAATTTGAAAATTGATTCTATTAGTTCATGGAATGATTTTCATAATGTGTTTTTAAGGTATTGGGGTGAAAAAAAATCCTTTGAGCAATGCCTATCATAGTTCTATGCCTTGAGAAGGATGCAGGATGAAGTTGTTATTGTATTCAATAGAAGGTTTCATTATTTTTATCTTAATATGCCCATGGAAATTCAACCCACTGAAATTGTTTCCATGGTGTAGTATGCAATTGCACAACACCCTAATATGGTTATTTTTCTTAGAGAGAGAATGTCATTGTCATTGCACCAGATGTTAACTGATGTAGAGGAGACTGAGGAAAACATATGAGCTTGTGGAAGGTTCTTAAATTGAGTTTTGGATGCAGATTTGGAATAGGAACAATTTTATGAGCCGCAGAAGTCATATTTGGATACAGAGGAATCCAAGGAAGGATATGGACAGTGGAAATATGATTTGGGTTTTCATTTTCTTCAACATACTAATGCACCACTTTCATATTTTTATTCTTCCTATGATCCTGAAGCTAATAAATCAGTTTTTTCTATCCTCGAAGATAATTATATTGATGCTTATCAGAAAGATGAATTTACATGTGCAGGTGAACCTTTTCTTAGTTATAAGCAGAGGAATGAGTTTGTTAATGATGACTTTCATGAAGTTTTTGTAGAGAGAGATGATTAATTTTTCAAACAACAAGTTGCTTCCCCTCAACATTTGACTGTAAATATTGGAGATCATCTCATGTTCTTGACTCATTATAACCTTCAGGATTATATCTGTTTAAATTTTGGTCAAGAAAATGAGAGGGAGCTACAGGAGAAGTTGAACATGTTTTCTTTCTCATTAAATGATTCCCTCACTACACTAGTTGTTCCTACTCCTGGCATAAATGGAAGTAACCAACCTCCCTTCAATTTTCATGACGCCTTTGCTTTGAAATCTGCTTAAGACATTTATGTACAAGACAATTACCAACAATTGCAAGGTAAATTTGTTGCTCAAATTTTTTATGAATACCAAGATGCTCATTATAGTAGAATTGCAGATGTCGACAACAATACTCTAGTTGCATTTGTCAATACCTCAAATTATTCTAGTAGTGATGATATTTCCACTCTAAACGTAAAGAGAGAAATTGACAATGGAATCATATTGCAACATTCTCCCGTTCCATTTTCATATCTAAAAAATGAGGATGTCAACATTTCTACTGGAGAATATTTTTCACAAGGGATGTATATTCATCTGAAGCAGAAAGAACATGAGTTTACTATCAATAAAGAGGTGATTGGTCATGATTTTTATGATCTCATAGATGCATACTTAGAGGATTTATTAGTTTTAATCCTCTATCATGGTTTCTCTCCACGTCTGAGGTTCATATTCAAAGCGAGTTATCGTTTCATTTTCAATTTTTTATTTTCACAAAGAAGGTTCAAGAAATCTGGTTAGTAGATCAATTCCTTGAATGGTTACTATGGAAATATGCTTATACCTGAGTATTCAATTTCAATTTTTTAGAGTAGGGGTGTGTTGTATAAGCTCGTCATTCGAGAATTTATTTTTCAATTTGTTTATATAGTGGATCAAAAATAAGACTCCATATCCCAACAAAGGCATTGAGGTGTAGCTATAGATTAATTAGTTTGTGTGTGAATAAAGACTCCATAACCCAAAAAAGGAACGAGGGTGTTAGTGTTGTTGGTTTAATCTTCTTTTCGAGGACATGAGAAATTGGTGCCATCTCTACATATGGATAGAATAATGTTAAAACTGGTAGATGGATAAAACTTTAATAGGGGTGATCAAATATTAGGGTCCACACAGATAATGACAACAAAAGTGATCGATGACCACACTTCATTGCCAAAACAAAAAGTGCTCAAACGATAATATCCTAGAGTAGTCTGGCAATCAAAACCATGGTATAGCTTGAGAGACACATGGTAATTGATGGTTGATTATGAAAGCCAAAGCAGTGTGGATCCAAACCAGCCTTGAAAAATTCCACAATCATGCGATAATATCACATATAGGGTCCCAACTGAAAGCTGTACGTGACAACAAATCTTGACAACAAGTCAAATCATCAAAGGAAAAGTCACAAGGACCGTTCTTGCGCTAATGAAAAACTCGATTGGTTCTAGTAGACCAGGGGGTTTGGAGAATGTGGCATAAATAAAAGAACAAGTCAAGGAACTAGGGTGTAGTTAGAGTGTGAATTCAAATATATACATGACCGAAAGACAAAAACAAAGGTAAGTTACACCAACTGGGAGTGAGGTTTCGAAAGGTAAGGCGCCTTCTCTACTATTATTAGCACCTCACAGGGAAGTGCTATCCCCAGTTATATCCAATGTTGAGACCTAAGTCTACACCCCTGCCCCTCCTGCCTCATTTTCCCTATAGCTTCTTGAAAACCATTCCCCTTCTGGTTGGTTGAGTCAATTTCCCTCTCTAAATGAATTGGTTCCTATCGTTTTCCTTCTTGATTGAGTCTTTGCACATTTTTTTTATGTTTTTCTTGAAGGATAATTACATGTCATTATTTGGTTCAGAATACTTGTCATCGTGCTTTCCATCTATTTATATCACAGCAAGTCGACCAATCCTTTTTGTATGCACAAGGAACACTCATGAACAAAACACAAAAATTCAGAGCAATCATTTTTGGGCATGGATTGTGAAAAAAGACAGGGTAAATTTTCAATGGTAAAGATCCAATAGGATGATTAGATCAACGAATCTCATACATTTGGGGTTCTATAAAGGTGTGAGGTTTAATCATAGAGTTACATAAACTTCACTCCATGACTTTGGCACCGAAACGTCTGAGCTCATATTTATCAAAAAATCTCGAATGTCAAAACGTACAAGCTCATCTTTGTCAAAAACTCCCTAAAGTTGAACCACTGCATCACTTTGCAAGATCAGCCATCAGGGAGATATCCAAACATAGCACTCCAAAAATCCTGAATTTTGAAACTTATGAGATCATCTTTTTCAAAAATTCGCGAATGTCGAAATGCCGGAGCCATGTGGCATCCATCGGTGTTAACAGATGGCACTCATTTCAGGTCATTTGGGTTATGTCATCCACCCATTTCCGGTTGATATGTGTCACTCCCTATCATGAAGACATGTTGGTGGAAGTGACGTCATGTGGAGACGTCAGATCCGGGAGATCTCCACTATGAGAGATTTCAGATAAGATCAAACTCAGTTCTCCGGAGCCCCGAACTGCCCGAATGCTGAAGTATTAGAGTCCCTGAACATCAAAGCGTTGAAAGGTTGACATGTTAGCTCTAGGAGATTATCATTCCAGGGAATTTAAATTCACAGTAAATGTAAGCCTTCCAATCCCCAAAGCACCGGAGCCCCAGAAGTCCCGAAATATTTAAATGTTAAACACGACTTAATCTCAGGTTAATTAGTGATAAAAACTGGGTAATAACTTCATGAGTTTGGCCCTCTAGGAGGTATCCATACTTTTCATTCAATAACTCCCAAATCTCAAAGATCTGAAGATGTGTGGCATCCATAATTTGAGATGCATGACACTCTTCTATCATGACACATGACACTCTCCTATCATGACACATGGCACTCATTTAAAGCATATTTGGGTCTATCATCTGTACTATTTCAAGTGAAATGTGTCACCCTTATTTTCGTGACACGTCAACGATATGATTTCAGGTCACCACATCACTTCGAGAAACTAGTACATTTGGGTCAAATTACGATGATGTGTTCAATGAAATTTCCACTTTATATTATCGGGAGAAAGAGAAACAATGGACCCCCTCAAACGTTGTTTCACATGACATCACTTTTATGATGCCATAGATATATTATCTATTTTGTTGTTTCATATGAACATGTTTCATCTCATATTTTACTATCAAAACCCTATATAATCATCACTACAACGACGACAGAGGCATCATAATTACGACGTCCCATTTCATTGGTCTCCACTAAGTGGACGCTATGGGAGAGATGTTACCATACATCATAATACTGATGTATGATAACGTCTCTCACCCAACATTAATTTATATATCAACGATGTGTTTTACATGGGAGCGAAATTATCATACGTCATTATTAAGATGTATGGTAACGTCACTCAGCCGACATTAAGATATATATGTCCAACGTATGTGCCATGGTAGCGACGTTACCATATGTTGGAATTATGACCTATGGTAATGTCACTCAATCGACATTAGGATATATATGTCCAATGTATGTGCCATGGTAGAAAAATTGTCATACGTTGGAATTACGACATCATGTAGGTGTTTAAAAAAAAAAATGTCAATTTATTTTTCCTTTTTTGATATTTTTAAATTTTGCAACTAGAAAATTTTAAATTTTGAGTTTGAAGACGATAATGACCAAACATGAACTACTAAAAAATAAGGGATCAGAACATAGCAACAAGGCTTAGCAATGTATATTTTGATTTCTTGATGAGATAGAAAATATAAGTTTTTTTTCTTGGAAATATATATATACTCCTAGAAAAATACTTAAACTACATACAGGCTTCATTATCCAAACTCTTGAAACTTAAGCTACTTTCTTTTTTGACAGAAAAACTACAGACAATAAATAAAATTAACTAATTACGCCGAAAGGAGTATACCTATTGGAGATGGGCACATTTAATGATCTTTTAATATTAAATTCTAATCTGATGGTTATGCATTGAAGATGCTGATATATTCTTAGTCATCCTCCAAAATCAATGGATCAGATTTATTGTTGATAACTTCTTTGCATTTATAAATGCATCGGTTACCCTATTTACTTTTTAAAATTTACCTAATCATATTAAGAAATTACAGTAACATCATATGATTTCCACGTTTAAATGATTAACTTTTGGAATTCTTCAAAGTTTAATTATCTGGCTCAGTTAGAGTTTCATTATCTGACTAGGTTTTATTTTAAAGTGAGAGAGTTTTTTATTGGCCGTAACTCTTTCGGCGTTCACCAGCTGCGAGTTAGCGGCTGTGCTAGTATGTATTCTCAAAATTATGCCTAAGGATGAATGAAAATCAAGTAGAACTAAATGAGTGTCTTTTAATGAACAAATAAGCTTATAGATCAACTAGTGCCTTATATGGAGCTAAATATGAATAAAAAAAATGAGTAGGGTAAACAAAATTGAAATGGCAGCGCGTATTGAAATGTTTTAATTGAAATGACAGCTAGGTACTATAAGTAGAAATATGTAGGGTGTTATAAATATGGGGAAAAACTCCTTCAAGTAAGGATCACCCTCCCTACACTAGAAATGGAAATTGTTAGGATCATTCACATAAATGGGAAGGCTCCTCAAGGAAATAACATCAATCCTAAATAAAAAATTCCATCAAATTCAAACATAAGTAAAATTAACAAGGTTTACTCAAGTAGGGTGAGTTGCTATAGGCTAAGAATAGAAAGAATAATGGTCACAAGAAGGTGTGAGGAGGCTTCCTAGATTAGTGTGCCCTCGATCAAAGTCATAGGAAAATTTTTAGAATTAGGGAAAAATAGAAACAAATAATGCCTTTTTATTTTTCTGTTCACAAGATCAACATATATGAGAAAATAAATAAACAGGTCTAAATTAAATTCTCAGTATAAACAAAATTTCTAAGTGAAAATAAAAACCTCAATCTTACCTTCTGATCTAATAAAGATGTACCTGTCACATGTGTGGATGAAAACCTTTATAATATGCTCAAAAATAGTTTTATGTTCATGGATCAAACTTATAGGGTTTGATCTCTATCATAAGGACTTAGGAATAGTTTTTCCAAGGTATAGACCATCACAAGACAACTGTAGAAAGTAATCCACAAGAAGGGGCAACAATCTACTAAGCATAGCTGATAAAACAAAACCAGGTACCCCATAAGAAAGGACAACAAGAACTCCAAAAACTGAGACAACAAAACTCTCCATATAAAACAAGAAAACCCTCCATAAAAAAAGTCCATATCAAACCCTCCATAACTGAAAAAAAGGCAGCACTGGATAAACACTCCAACATAGGGGAAAACAAGAGTGGAACTCTCACAAGGACCTCAAATCTACAAATGGTAGCTAGAATAAGAGTCCACAACCTTCATATAGCAAAGAGACAACCCACAAGGGAGGCACCTCATCATCTCTTGCACCAACAAAAAATCGAGTAGTACCCAACCAATACGAGGACCAAACAAAACTAATATATGAAATCGTTACACCGAATGGGGAGGCTACACCATCAAACTTAGATTTGAAACTATTACATCAAATGGAGAGGCTGGACCAACAAAATTTAGATCTAAAACTTTTACATCAAATAGAGAGGCCGCACCAACAAAAAATACTCATATCTAAAACTATTACATCAAATGGAGAGGTTGCACCAACAAAACAAAACTCATATCTAAAAAGATAGTCCAAAAAGGAGGCTGCACCATCATCAAGAGAGAACAACTGAGGTAGTCGTAACAAATAGGAGAGTGAGGAGTGAGTGAGTGTGAGAGTAATAGAATTCTAGAGGGTAGGGTCTTATTTATATATAGGGAGAGGTGTTAGGGAAATTTAAAATTATAATTAAATATTGACATTTAATTAATATAAATATTAATTAAAATGTTAACTAATATTAATATTAATTATAAAAACCCTAAACACATATAAAACCCTAATCACATAAAGGAAAACTCAATCACATAAAACATCAAACGGGTACCTTTTAAGACAAAGTCAAGGGGGGGGTCCATAATGGAAAACATGTCCACATGAGTCTCATAATGACCTAAAAACTTTATCATCACTACATAAGGGGGTCCATCAACAATGTGGTCATGTACATCTTCATAGGCACTCCTAGGTATCATGGAACATCCTGAGAGAGAGGAAGAGGATCACACATCAACACATCTTGGTATTACAACAAGATCTACCTGGTCAAAGACCAGGTTTCCCCAGAATACATATGGGGGCCCTAGAACACATCTAGGGTATTATCCACCAAGGTACAATACCAAGTATCAACCCATGCATTAGGAAAGGGTTCCTTGGAACACATCTAGGGGCCCTAGAACACATCTAGGGATGTATATCAACCACCAAGGAACACATCCAAGGATCAATCCAAGCACTGAGAAAGGATTCCCTGGAACACATCCAGGGGCCCTAGACACATCTAGGGACTTATATCAACCACCAAGAAACATATCCAAGGATCAATACAAGCACTAAGAAAGGATAATCGCTTAGTAACCTACTAGTTGGATGACATTTTCTTCCCAGAAGAAAGTGAGAAGATGCCTAAAGTTCCCAATGATGGATCTAATAAACTTTGGGTTTCCCCCAAAGGTAGTTTGCTAAAGACTGGTTCACACTTCCCATTAGCTAAGTCAATACATCTTGATATCTTTTTATATAAGAAGGATGTTAAGGAAAGTGTTGTTTAGCTTGAGATTGTTTCGGTGGAAGCTCTCATTTTTGCAACCCCATCATAACCCAAAAAATCACTCCCTTTGACTTAAGTTGTCCTCTAGTTTATGATGGTTATATTGAGATAGATAAAGATACTACTTATCTTCCATATTTTACCAAAGAAGAAAAATTGTATCATTGTGTAAAGGAGGACCGTTTGGAGGTGGAGATATAGTGAGATTTCAATGGATTGTTTGGAGGCCTAGACATCATGAGATTGCAGTACACTCAATTTGAAATGACCGTTTGAGGCAGAAAGATGTGAGATTCCAGTGCACCCTTTGGAGTGTCAGATCAGATCATATTATTATTAACATTACATTCTATATTTTCTGGGAAGGGGTGGATACCAGAAAATGCGTTGCAAAGAGAACATCATTTGCATTCATTTTTCCTTTGACTGAATTGTGCAGGTATGAACTCAAAGAAAAATAGATTTAATCAATTTTGGAAAGTTTGGGATTATGATGTCCAAAATGAACAAAAGTGATCTTTACCAAGTGGCATGTATCATGTTCAAGTATATCCAAAATTCCTCCATTCTAATGCGACTTCCCACACATGGGAATTTGGAGATATTTCAAAGTTGCTTGATAATGTAATTGAATATTTTCAAAATGGTGCAACTTTTGTCATTGTGGAAAAAATTGAAAACCCTAGGGACAATAGTCCAAATCTTATTTTCCAATATAATGGAGGTGGAATGGATCTCAATTGCATGCAGAAATGTATGTTCTTGGGTTACTAAGTGAAAACTAATAGGAAAATTATATGACGATATGGAAGTGGATTCAATACAAGTACGATGAGATTAGGTACAAATGTGATTGTTTTCAGTCTCTTTTCTCATGAAATCCCTGCTACACAGAGTATTGGGCTCCTTTCTTACACATCTTTGAGGAGAAATATTCACAATTGTTAAGGAATTTAGTTCTTTATGAGAATAAAATTGTATATTCCCATCAATAGAGTCCAAAAGAACTCTAGAAAAGAATTAGAAACAAAAATTACATGAAGAGAAGATAGGATGTCTTCAACTTGAGATCTCTCTCCTCCATCATGGCCTTTGTGGTGTTGAATAAAAATTTCCATTAAGACAAAGGTGAGGAAAATTTTAAGTACCCCACAATCCCAACAATGTACACGAGTGGTTGGGTATGTTACAATTGGTATCGGAGCCAAGATTACAACACTTGGGGTTCTATGGGATCAAGGGAAATGAATGACAATTCTTTTGGCGTTTAGCATTTGAAAAAGAATAAGAAAAAAAAGTGCTCAAATCCTTCATGAATGTTGATTGCAAATTTATTGTAGAGATAGATTATAGTTTCTTGAAAATGCAAAGTTATGCTTCAAATTAAAGAGAAAATAAATTGTTTGTGAAGTTATTCAAGATTACCCTCCTTTGTTTGATATTTTAGAAGCATAAAAAACCAAAAATATTTTTAAGTGAGCATGATCCATATTAAACCTATATCCATAATTTGAAAAGAAGAATTAAAAGCACGAGAGGAAGATGTTGTTTTACATGTACAATATTTTTTCATAAAATGAAGTACTTTGAATTCAAGGATAGAGATTAGCTGACAAGGTAATTATTTCATGCACATAAAGTACATATGTGTTCTTTATTCTTGGGAGACTCAAAATGATTTGGCCATGAATCTTTTGCAAGAGGGTACTTACTGACATTGTTTCTAATCTTGAAGGTAAGAACTGGTGTTTGGAGGGGCCTCTATATGATGGAATGAACAATACTATTTATGAAGCTATGGAATCTATGTTTTGACATATTTGAGTAAATTTCAATCTATTTTTTTCTATGGATAATATTTTTTGATTTGTCCTTGGAATTCTATCACGAGTCAATTTTTTGACAAGAAGAAAATTTATTAGGATACTATTTGATGTCCTCAAACGTTACAAGAGGGTGCATTGATATTTCATGTTCAATATTATAGAATTAGATGATATATCTCAATGAGTCAATACCAACCTCAACTTTAAAAAGGATTGTTTACACCTAGGAGCAACCACTAGAATATGCGTATTTTTCTTTTAACTATAGGATCTACTCCAAGACAGGGAATTTTGCACTTGCATGACAAACAAAATAGAAGTAGGAGGGTTTAACTTTGAATCCTACAAAAGACAAGATACTCCCCCTCAAATCCAAAAAATATTTTGAAGACTTCCTTAGGTGGGCAGGAAGTCAAAAAATCTTCAAAAGCTTCAAAGAAAAATAATCCAACCCATAAACATAGTGCAATGGAACTGAATCCTTTTTAGGCACTAGAGAAGTCCAACCTAAACGAATCTTAAGACTGGAGATCTAAATAATATCTACCCCTGGGAAATAATTTTGGCACAACAACTTGCTAAAGGGATAACTTAGGCCTAAGGATCAAAATTTTGAGGGATTACTCTATGCTGGAATATAGTCCAAGGCAATATCTTGGGGCTTAATTGTATGAGAAAAGGACAACAGGTCAAGTTCACTCATCTGATCCCATATCATAGATAGGAAGATGAACAAGATAAAGAGATACAAGATACTTCTATTTGGAAGATTGGTTGAAACCAGATACCACATCCAAATTGGGGATCAAAATCATGAATATTAGCCATACCTAGACCTTTCCAAAGAAAAATAGAAGGGAACCATGACAAGTTATTTGATTTTTTTTTTGTATATCACTCAACATTCTTGTGGTATCAACCCTAATATATTGAAAATTAGGTGTTTCCTATTGGTCTCTCTGGACTAGAGGAGTGATCACCTCTAGTGTCAAATTTTGACCTACGATTTTCCACCTCTTTATAGGAACACCATTTTAATTCTTGAGGTTACAAAGGTTTTTTTTTTTGTGGGAGAGATCACCTCTAATGCCAAAATATATTATCACACCCAAATCTGTCACTAACCTCAAGAGTGTAAATATAATTACAACCACTGATATGAAATATTTGTAAACACCTTGCAATTAATGTGTTGCCTTGTTGTGGATTGTGAAAATTGTTTTCACATGTGATAAGAAGGTATATAGAATAGTAGAAGCATTGTCCTTGGGGCTTGAAAAAATGCATACTATTAATATGCTCGATTGGAGGAGATGCTTTCCTGGAACAAGATTATGTTGTCATCCACTTTTGTGCCACATCAACACGTGATATTCCCAAAGGTCTATTTATGTGCCTCATATTATTGAGGATAAAGGTTATACATCCTTTATACCACTATTAGCAATGATTTTGTGCAAATTTGGAGTATATTTTGTAGAAACATTTGTACCACATAATTGATGATGTGATGCAAATATGTAGAATAATTTTCATAGAAATATGTCTGTTGTATCTTTAATTTAATTTTTCACTGTCTAAAACTTAAGAGCACATTATTTTTGGACAAGGACTTTTTTATTGTCAAATTGGAATCTGAAAATAACCATTATTTAACCTTCTTGTTAATGTTGTATGATCTTTAGAAAAGAATTTTAGGATATTTGTAAGAATTTGTGAGAACAAACAAGGTATGACATGGGCAAAGATTTTCAAGCCACTCTATCATGGTAAGAATGAATTACTAGTATCGATCTCAACTTTAGTCTCCAAATATTTGGATTATATCTTGCACAATTTAGGTATGACTTTGGGTGAATTCATTATTCACTTATTCACTTAGTTCTTGTCATAAACTTTGGATTCAACTAGACTTTGTCATTGGAATTGTTAAATTGTTTTAGAATCCAAGGGAGGTTATTCATTAGATATTGGTGAACTATGTAGAAATGTGCATCATATTGAGCAAGAAGATATATAAAAGTTGAAATCTTTTAAGGACAATAACACAATAAATTCTATTAGTAACAAACAAAATATTTCAAACTTACAAAGTAGACACACAAATTGGGATCATCTATCCAGAGATTCTAGTTTTGAGTCTCACAACCAATGGATGAATTTTTATTATCTTACAGTCCAATATAATATGCGTAGAGCAATGGATTAGCGACATAGATACAATGTATCTCTCTATTGAAAATGGGGATGGCTTACAAGTTTTGTTGGAATTCGAACAAGTCTAGAATGAAATAGTTTAGTTGGTATTTCAATGGTTGTTACAAATGTAGTTTTATGATGAAAGTGAAGGAATATAACCTAGAATATATCATTCATCAAGGTCACGGAGGAAAATAGATATTTTGTTGTTGTTGTGGTAACTAATGTCAATACATTCCTTTCCTATCCTCAAGAGCATAAATTGGCTATTAAGTCCATAAGTCATGTTTAGGGTTAAAGCCTTCTTGATCAGAATCTGGACCAGGGGTCTAAAAATTGCTCAATTTTCAAAGTGCTCGGAATGCAACGAAAACGGTGCCATTACGTCCGTCTCGTTCTCCTGATTCTGGCGGTATATTTACTTTCGCAAACGAAGTCCGTATGGAGAAGTTATCGCGATCTGTTCGCCGGGCCAAACAGGAAAATTTTGATGCTGACTGGGCAGGCCGTACAGCTGACGCGGCAGGCTGTACAGCTGATGTGGCAGTCGTACAGTGACATGGCAGGGCCATACAGGACACGTGGCAGCTCTTGGGCATGACACGTGTCATGCATTTTTGGCATTTTCGACATATGGTTTGACCAATCTGGAAGTGACACGTGTCGCCACTGGATGGGTGACACATGGCACATGCTGACGTCAGCATTCTGCGTGGCCTGATGACGTGGCAGTTGAGTGTTGGTCACTATAATTGCTTAATTAATTTCAAACAACCAAGTGAAACATAAATTATCAACCCAGGGAAGTCTTTTGTTTCAAAGATAGCTGCGCACTATATATGCTCAATTTCAAAAGCACTTAGTGTTGTAGTAAAGAAAT
>ML778655.1:570342-586577 GCA_009831015.1 Picea engelmannii | reverse complement strand
TAAACATATAGTGATGAGAAAGGACGTTGTATACCTTGAGGTGATCAGATGAAGTGATAATATGAGTCTAAATACAGGTGATGAAGGGTATAACAATGGCAAAAAGTATGAGCAAAAAGGTACAATATGTGGTCCCAACACTGAGTTGGCAGTTTGATGACATGGTGCATTTTGCTTGGTTGTTCGTTGGCACATTTTCATTGGTTGACGTGGACGAATTAGCAGTTGACACATGTCTCATCGACGACGAATGAAATGAGGGCACGTGGCCCAATCCACGGGTGCCACGTGTCCCTCGTGTATTGGTTCATTGGTTGGTGGATTAAAATGTTATGGGGTCGATCGGAATCGAACCGGCGACCTCAACCACGCGTAACAACTTTGCATTGACTGCCCAGCCATTGGGCCACGGGTATTACTTGTTATATGTATCCTTTTAAAAATATTTAAACGTGGTTAACGTTTCATTCGGCGGGGGGTCGGGCCAGGGCTAAGCCCCGGCCCGAGGTTTCATTATACTCCGCATATGACCATGCTCTTTCCTTCTGGTGGTTTGCGCGTGGAGGAGTTTTAAAGTTATAGCCGGTGGTTATATTATTCCTCATATGATCGGACTCTATGCGATGGGAAATAGGCGCACAGTTTGAAAACATGGTATAGCCCATGGTTACATTGCTTGTCATACGACCACCGTTTTAAAGGTTTGCGCGGGAGTTGGTGTTTGGAACCCACGGTTCCATTGTTAAACGTGACCAATGGTTCATACCCGGAGCACGTGCGGTTTGTGGTTTAAAATGTTAAAACCCGCGGTCACATTATTTGCCATATGACTGTATTATATATGCGCGTGGGCTACGTTTTGTATAGCCACGGTTCCATTGTATTAAAACATGTGACCCTACCCTCTATCAATTGCGCGCGGGGTTTTTGTTTTGGTTTTTAAAACGTAGACCCACAGGCGCTCGCCACTTGTAAAGACCTGGATTCAACATGGAACCGTTAGCCTATTTTAGCGCTGGGACGTGGCCATATGGCCCCCCATGCGCCCAACACCTCCGAGATTGGGGGCTTTGTTTCGGTTAACTGATCGAAAAATTGCACCAATTTCGGGACGTGCGTGTGCTGGGTTTATGCACATGAAAACGCTCTGGTGCTAGGTTCATTTCACCCACAGGTGCAGAATGGCGAACAGGTTGCAGAGCTTAAAGGGGAAAAATGGCAGAGGCCATAACTTGATGAGTTTTTGACCAAATCAAGTGCCGAAAAAGCCTAGCTAGGGGTTTTTGGACGTTCTGAGTCCATTGGTGAGGTTTTCACAGGCATTTGAAGAGCCCATTTGCAGGTTTTTCACATTTTAAGTTTGAGGAAGCTTCAGGAGCCTTAAAGCCCTCATTGTTTGAGGCATTGCTCAGGTGAGCCCATGTCCATTTGCTGAGACTGAATAGTCATTTCTGACTGTTTATTATGCTCTGAACACGTTGGGATAGGTTTCAGATCCATTGGAGGACTTCTACAGGTATTTTTTCCTCATTCTTGCTCAGGGAAGCTTGGAGGCCACATGTAGGAGAGGTCATTGTTGGATGAGCCATTGTCCATTTTCAGAGTTTTTACAGTCATATTTGGGGTTTTTATGTATTCTGAACTCAATGGTACAGTCTGTAAATCCATTTGAGTTGAGAAGCAGCTTGTAAAGAGCATTTGACAAACTAATCCCAAAGAGCCAAGTCCATTGAAGGAGGCTCAAGGAGACGTAGCCCAGAGAGGGGTGAACTCCTTTATCATCTTGCTTTTGTTGTGAGTTTACTGTGTTATTTGCTGCACTTTTTATGGCTTTGTATTTGTTTATAACACATATTTAAGCATTTAAAAGGACGTTCCTCACACATGAAATTTGCAAAGAAGAAGCCTAAACTTAACACATAAACCAGTGATGCACATTTTAACACATGAAGCAAGGTCCTGTTAAGATTTATTTTATGAGGTAGAGGGTGCTTGCATAGCATAACAAGTCAGCCTTCTATTTTCAGATCAGGTGGTATCAGAGCAAAGTTTATTCTGCTCATGTATTTTCCAATGATAGCTTGAGTTTTAGCTATTGGTATTTGTGCAAGATTTGTGTTGAAGTTTGCTATTGTGCAAAAATGGAGGAAGCTTCCAATATTGATAGTTCTCCTACATCTTCCAAATCTAAGTTCTTTGATAAAGAAATGTTTAATGCATTGCTAACCATGAAGGATATGGTACATGTGTTATGGAAAGATAGGGAAGAGAGCATTGTCCTTCAAGAGCAGTTGGTGGCCATGAAGGAGGAAAAAGAACAACTTCTTGAAAAGTTGCAGGAGATGGAGAACCAACTCCAAGAAGCAAAAGAAACCCTTATCCAGTACATGCATGCACATGAGGTATGTAATGTTAGTTTGCCTTCAAATTCCTCTCAAGAAGATTGCTTTGGTGTTTTTGAAAATCACACAAAAGGAATAGGGTCCAAATTAATGTTTAAAATGGGCTATGAAGGAAAAGGGTTAGGCAAGCATGCACAAGGCATTGTTGAGCCTATTGTTGTTGAAGAGAGACCTAAATATTGTGGTCTTGGTTATGAAAGAATTAATGAAACAAATTCCAAAGTTGAAGAAACAAATGAAAAAGTTTCAAGCACAATTTTTGTTTCAAGTTCACCTCCTCAAGAAGGTTTTCAAGGTGAAAGTTCAAGAACTTTGGTTGAAAGTTCAAACTCTTCAGCATATAAAAATTGTATTCAAGATGAATGCAAATGTGTGCAACAAAAAGGTTGTGACAGCCATGAGGACAAGAGCAGATTTGAGAGTCTTCAAAAGAGAGCTTGTGACACTTCCAATTCACCTCCTCAAAGCGGCGATAAAGGTGAATGTTCAAGGTATAAATCTGCCTATAACTCAGTTGCTTTTGATTATGTTAAGCATGAGAAATCTGCATGTAACAATGGAAGAAAAATGCCATGTACATATTGTGGATTATTTAACCATCATGTTTCAAAATGTTGGAAGAGAAAGTCTATTTTCAGGAAACTTTCCAAACAAAGGCAACATGAAGAGAAAATGCAAAAGATTTGCAGCCATTGTCAGAAGAGAGGTCATCTCATTGACCAATGTTGGACATTGCATCCAACCTCTCATCCACGGCACAAGAAGCAGTTGGGTGAAAAGATTGACAAGAATGGAAGAGGAGATTCCATCATTGAAGTGGGTCCAGATGATTCACAAGAAGACAACTTTCAGCAGAAGGATTCGCCATTGAGTTGGCTTGGTAAGAAGTGGATTGATTTCTTGCGTAAGTAAGGCTTTCATTTTTCTGCAGTTGATGCACATTTCAGCCTTAGCTATTCACTTTTGTTGAAGTTGACAAGTTGCAGCAGTTTGTCATATTTTGGTAAAGGCAAGTTTGCATGTGAATGCTTTTATTTTTGTAAGCATACTTGTGTTATACCTCCTCATTCAAGAACATGTCAAAGAGGGGTATGCTGTCCATTTTGTTACAGCGATATACACTTTTCATTTTCAGCTCATTAGTACCCACATGTCTTGGGTTTGAGTACCTATGTTTCTACATGGAAGAGAGTTGAAGAAACTATGCACATGCATTTGGTTTTGAAAGTGCATAACCAATGAACTTGATGTTAGTTCATCATGGATGAGTCATGTTTGTTGCATTATTGTTTATCATGTCTTTAGGCTTGTCATTTTGGAAGCTTGATACATTTCCCATGAGTTTCGACTTGTGTCGATATTGCTTGACGTCTATGTTATGTCGTTCATGGTTTTGACTTGTGTTTAGTTGATTGTGTTGAATGACTTGTAAGTCAATTTTGGGTGCACTAAAGTGGAGGAAAACACTATGTGTTTTGATGAAGCACAAGAAGCGACAGTTGCTTGAAGAGCAAAAAAGACTTTGTTGTCCTTATTTTCAGTCTTGTGTCAATTTGTTTTCAAGATTGATGGTTTTCTTGGCTTGTGACAAGATGTCGCAGGTAAAATTTTGCAGCCATTGGAGAGCGGTTTGTTGATGCCAAAGAGTTCACAAGAGGGACTTGATTCTCAGTGGGAAGGCTGGTAGTCTTCCAAGTGCAGAGAGAACATTGGGTCAGCAGCAGCCAGAGAGCAATGGTTGAAGGACAGAGCCAGTTGCAGGGCAAGGCATGTCAAGGTACCCAGGTGATTGTCGAAAAGTCTTTTCAAGTAGAATCAATTGATAGAACTTGAAAGCAGAAGAGAATTGAAGCTCAGATCAATGATTATAAGCTTTTGTGGGTCCAAAATCCTTTCAGTGGGAAGGCGTGATCAGAATCTGGACCAGGGGTCTAAAAATTGCTCAATTTTCAAAGTTCTCAGAATGCAACGAAAACGGTGCCATTACGTCCGTCTCGTTCTCCTAATTCTGTCGGTATATTTACTTTTGCAAACGGAGTCCGTATGGAGAAGTTATCGCGATCTGTTCGTCGGGCCTAACAGGCAAAATTTTGATGCTGACTGGGAAGGCCGTACAACTGACATGGCAGACCGTACAGCTGACGTGGCGGCCGTACAGTGACGTGGCAGGGCCGTACAGGACACGTGGCATCTCCTGGGCATGACACGTGTCATGCATTTTTGGCATTTTCGGCATATGGTTTGACCAATCTGGAAGTGACACGTGTCGCCACTGGATGGGTGACACGTGGCACATGCTGACGTTAGCATCCTGCGTGGCCTGATGACGTGGCATATGAGTTGGCAGTTTGATGACGTGGCACATTTTGGTTGGTTGTTCGTTGGCGCATTTTCATTGGTTGACGTGTACGAATCAGCAGTTGACACGTGTCTCATCGACGGTGAATGAAATGAGGGCACGTGGCCCAATCCACGGGTGCCACGTGTCCCTCGTTTATTGGTTCATTGGTTGGTGGATTAAAATGTTATGGGGTCGACCGGAATCGAACCGGAGACCTCAACCACGCATAACAACTTCGCATTGACTGCCCAACCATTGGGCCATGGGTATTACTTGTTATACGTATCCTTTTAAAAATATTTAAACGTGGTTAACGTTTCATTCGACGGGGGGTCGGGCCAGGGCTAAGCCCCGGCCCGAGGTTTCATTATACTCCGCATATGACCATGCTCTTGCCTTCCGGTGGTTTGCACGTAGAGGAGTTTTAATGTTATAGCCGCTGGTTATATTATTCCTCATATGACCGGACTCTATGCGATGGGAAATAGGCGCATGGTTTGAAAACATGGTATAGCCCGTGGTTACATTGCTTGTCATATGACCACCATTTTAAAGGTTTGCGTGGGAGTTGGAGTTTGGAACCCACGGTTCCATTGTTAAACGTGACCAATGGTTCATACCCGGAGCGCGCGCGTTTTGTGGTTTAAAATGTTAAAACCCGCGGTCACATTATTTTCCATATGACTGTATTATATATGCGCGTGGGCTACGTTTTGTATAGCCACGGTTCCATTGTATTAAAACATGTGACCCTACCCTCTATCAATTGTGCATGGGGTTTTTGTTTTGGTTTTTAAAATGTACACCCACAGGCGCTCGCCACTTAAAGACCTGGATTCAACATGGAACCGTTAGCCTATTTTAGCGCTGGGACGTGGCCATATGGCCCCCCATGCGCCCAACACCTCCGAGATTGGGGGGCTTTGTTTCGGTTAACTGATCGACAGATTGCACCAATTTCGGGATGTGCGTGTGCTGGATTTATGCACACAAAAATGCTCTGGTGCTAGGTTCATTTCACCCACAGGTGCAGAATGGCGAACAGGTTGCAGAGCTTGAAGGGGAAAAATGGCAGAGGCCATAACTTGATGAGTTTTTGACCAAATCAGGTGTCGAAAAAGCCCAGCTAGGGGTTTTTGGACGTTTTGAGTCCATTGGTGAGGTTTTCACAGGCATTTGAAGATCCCATTTGCAGGTTTTTCACATTTTAAGTTTGAGGAAGCTTCAGGAGCCTTAAATCCCTCATTGTTTGAGGCATTGCTCAGGTGAGCCCATGTCCATTTGCTGAGACTGAATAGTCATTTCTAACTGTTTATTATGCTCTGAACACATTGGGATAGGTTTCAGATCCATTGGAGGACTTCTACAGGTATTTTTGCCTCATTCTTGCTCAGGGAAGCTTGGAGGCCACATGTAGGAGAGGTCATTGTTGGATGAGCCATTGTCCATTTTCAGAGTTTTTACAGTCATTTTTGGGGTTTTTATGTATTCTGAACTCAATGGTACAGTCTATAAATCCATTTGAGTTGAGCAGCAGCTTGTAAAGAGAATTTGACAAACTAATCCCAAAGAGCCAAGTCCATTGAAGGAGGCTCAAGGAGACGTAGCCCAGAGAGGGGTGAACTCCTTTATCATCTTTCTTTTGTTGTGAGTTTACTGTGTTATTTGCTACACTTTTTATGGCTGTGTATTTGTTTATAACACATATTTAAGCATTTAAAAGGACATTCCTCACACATGAACTTTGCAAAGAAGAAACCTAAACTTAACACATAAACCAGTCATGCACATTTTAACACATGAAGCAAGGTCCTGTTAAGATTTATTTTATGAGGTAGGGGGTGCTTGAATAGAATAACAAGTCATCCTTCTATTTTCAGATCACTTCTGGATTGAATTCTTGAGAATTTGATGTTTGAGATATGTTTTGACATATGAAGTTTGTGAAGGACATCCAATATGAATGATTGAGGACATTCACGGGACAAACTAATTTTAAGTTGAATAGATGTGCATGTGTAATATGATAATGTACAAATGATGAACATGCACACTTACATGTTAATAGTTATATATTGGTCTCAATCTCATGAATTAGTAACAAATCTATTATTTCATCTACCTGCATATTAATTTCAATGAAAACATAGTCATGCATTCACACCATGTATCAAAATAATGCATTCAAATACTTCCTTCAAGCATAGTTATGCTTGAAGGAAGTATTTGAATGCATGGTGTGAATTCATGCCTATATTTTCATTGAAATTAATATGTGGGAATTTGAAATAATAGATTTGTTACTAACTCACAAGATTGAGACCATTTCAGGGACTACTAGATATTGCAACCAGGACGTTACATGCCGACGAAGGGTTGAATATGTTAATGATATAGTTGCCTATGGTCAACAAACTTGTGCAAAGGAAAAAAACAAGATGATGCTTTTCAAGATGGTTGATGAATGGATCACATGAGAATCCATAAGGCATCAATTGATTAGATAAAATTAAGATATGATGATGGCAATTGTGTAGGTATGAAAACTAATAACAACACGTGTTTTGAAAGAATTAGTTAAGGATTCCTTCAGACATATTTTATATGTTTAAACAATGTATTCATGGTTAAATACGTGTGTGTCATTGATACCTGTGGGGTATGTTAGAGGAAGAAACCTTTGGTATGCAAATATGGTTAGAATCTTTGTGGTGCATTCATAAAATTTATATATTATGTTTGAGATGAATTTTGGGTTGTTTTGACTGTTGAAACAAAAGGATTATGTGCATGAATAATTATAGTTGTTTGGTTGATTGAAGGTTCAGATTGCAAGTAGGATGGTATTAGATATGGCGATGAGTTTAAGTCCATAATGAAGACTATATGATACCACATGCAAGAGCCAAACATTATGAGAAGAATCCCATACTTGGGAAATTTGACTTCCCATATGAAAACCAATTTGAAATTAATAAGTGGAATTTGATGTTTGTGTGAAATAAATGCAAATTATGTTCTCTTTGCAATGCATTTTACTATCTCCACCCCTTCCCAAAAAACATAGAATATAACCCTAATCATAATCTGATCTGATCTAACACTCCAAAGGGTGCACTGCAATCTCACATCTTTACGCCTCAAATGGTCATTTCAACTCAGGTGTAATGCAATATCATGATGTATGGGCCTCCAAATGGTTCATTTCAATATCACTATCTCTTTGCCTCCAAACGGTCATTTCAATTTGGGTGCACTGCAATCTCATAATCTCTAAGACTCCAAATGGTCATAATGTTCATTTCAGTAGGTTCCATTCCTCCAAATATCTTGTCACCAGACCCAGATCATGATGTAGACCATGACCTAGACAACCACATAGAGATAGATACAGATTTATATGTTGACCTAGATCTTGATGTAGACCATGACATAGACCCCCCTATCTCCATCTAATTCAAGGAATAACTTATACTCAATTTTTAATCCTATATTAACTCGAGCCATTAGTGCACTATGAGTATGCCTTGTGTACAACCCTTGCATCCACATCACCCACATCTTGGTGATCTAACCATTTCTATATCCTTGAAAACACTTTAAATCTTGACCCCTTATGCCTTAGTTGTCCCCATAAACCTATACATCTTTATTCATAAAGAGGTTTGGTGTATAATAAATTCTATATATGTTGCATTAAGAGTGTGCACACGCTCTCGTGACTTGACTGAGTTGGTCATTTATGATCAGCAGGAATGCCCACCATGCACATTCCTCCTAGGAATTGTAAGGTGACATTAGTGAGGGCATGTGCGATTGATTCTATCTAAAAGGCACCATTGAAGGGATGTGGTTAATATGTTAGCATGAGGATGGAAAATGAACCATCATTTTCTTATGGATATGGTGAACCATACATTCATGTTAGAATTTATTCATTGGTGAACCATAAACCTACACTGATAGATCCATAATATCTAGAGGACATAATCAAAATATTATACATACCTAAATGGTGATTTTTCAATTTAGAAATCGAACATAACAACTCATAAAACATTAAACATAACTAGAATTGATGGATATATAAACTATGTTGAAAGGAGAAATCACACTTGATATGATGAACTAGTCGATAGTATAGTTGGAATGGTTGACCCTGCATGTTTCTCTTCAACTATATGACCCTCTATTAGTATTGAACTTACCTCAATTGATGAAGAAAGATCTTGAAGTACCTACCAAAATCATTCAACCTCCATTAATATCTAAAAAATCAATACAAGTCATATTTGTAGCACATTATTTACTCTAAGATTCATTTTTAAGAGAGTGTTAGAACATACTTGAATGAGCCCCTCTTGGTTTTGAGAATAATTTGTTGGAGCCACACATATAATATTTGATCAAACTACCTCCCTTGACTTGAAGTAGAAACACCGAAGTCAACATTGACATTGTTGTTGCTCCATTGGATCGAGGGAGGTTTTCTCAAAGATTAAACAACTCCAATAAATTATTCTCTACTGAATAGGTCCAACCACGTGAAGGAGGAGGCCCTTATGGCCCCTTCCCCCTTCACATCACTCTCAATTCTCCAACACCCAACATATAAATCTATTGAAATATTTAGAGAAAAAACAAACATATATACATACCAATATTCACAACTATTTACAATGAAATAAAATGTTTCCTTGATCCATTTGGAGTGAGCTCAATTCTCATAAGAGAAAAGTAACAACTATTCCATAACATCATACAGTACACTAAAGCACTTTACATCTAAAAACTAGAGAATGGAAATTGATGTGAAAAGAGACTTTATTCTATTCCATCATATGTCTTGGTTGGAGTATTAAAATGTACTTGTAAACATCATAGAACACATCCCACTTTGATATATAAGTGAAAACATGTTATTTTTCCAATATTTAATCATAAACTCACTCAAAATACTAAAATTAATGCTTTGGAAAATAATAGTTCTAAACTCATATGTAATCATGAAAATGGTCTTAATGTAAGGTTGTGGGAAAGAATAATATGGTGAAAATAGATTTTATATTAAATGGTTATTAAAATATTCATGTACATCATCATTTAGTACTTTTAGCCAACCTCTTCTTCTTAGCTCTATAGTTCCTAATCATATCATCAATATCTATGTCTTTGTTCTCTCGGTACTCTTCAAAATATGATTGTGATTGTGTCCTCTCACGTAGATCACGCCTAGTCACGGGGTAATCACGGGGTAATGGAGGTCGCTGTGATGAAGCATCACCTACAAAAGAAAAAAAATACAAAATTTAGATGGCCAGTTTTTATATATCATTGAACTAGTTCAATAATATTGAAAAAAACACCTGCAATATCATTATTTACCTAGTGCACTGGTCGACACCATTGGAATGGTTACCCCTGTGTGATCCTCTTCAACTATATGAGACTCAAGTACAACATTCTCTTCCATTGAGACCAAAAACGTTATAAGGACAATCATAAATGTATAAGTAAAAAACAATAGAAGTACAAAATATATAACTATGAAATTATTAAGTATATGATTAAAATACAACCATATTACCGTCATGTGCTAGCTTGGTCGTAGCACCATCATTGAGTCCATTTCTATGAGCTCCTTTTGGAGGGTGTGCTTGCTTTGAGTTACCACTTTATAAGTACTATGTTTTTCCAAACCCCTTAATCTGACTTTTTATTTGTCCTCTTATCATATGTTCAAGTCCCCTTCATAATGTTTCAATCTATAGAATCATTTTTTTTGGACGGGGGTGAACGTGGAAAGGGTAGAGCTCAATTTTGGATTGGATTTTAGAGTCCTCTGCTATTATTTCTATGTTTCTTTAGCATTATTTTTTGTGTATGTTTATTTTTCTTAGCAGCTGCGATCAACCACTGGGCCTTCAACCCCTCTTCTCATGAGAAAATGGACCATGACCCATTACTGAAGCTTAGTAAACTATGACAGGCTCTAGGATGGAAATTGTTAAGTATGGTGGGAAAAATAAATGTTACCATTGTGAGGGCTCCCCAATGGTACCCCTTTTCCCTAGGTGGTGAAAACATGGAACTAAGGCACACATGATGGCGACCAAAGAGAAACAAGGAAACAAACATAATTGGTTGATATAGTGATCCATTATCCACAACTTCAACCAATGATCATCATCCACATGCCTATTATATTAAGCACAACACTTCATGTGAAAGAAGGAATAGCATACCTCATGGTGACACTTTCTTACCATCTCCCATACACTAAGTTGATAGGATGTGATGAGCTTGGTTGATCTAAAGTATAAGAGTCAATCTAAGGGGGGATGATGGGATGTTATTTGTGGACATGTTGATCATCATCAAGGTTGGGATCACTATCTTCATTGTGGAACATGAGACATGGTCTCCTCTAATTACCCCTAGGCATGGGGAGGTAACAGGAACAAAGGTCTCATTATAGTCAATGCCTTCTTGTTGAGAAAATATTTTTGCGACCAAGAGACATTTATGACACTCAACAACACCTTTGGAGGTAAATTTGGTCTTATAGACCCATGGACATTTTATGATGTCCTTCCCTTAAGGACGAGTCACAAAATACCAAGTATGATTCTTCAAAATATGGTTCATCTCATCTTGCATAGCTTGTTCCCATTTAGGTTATCGTTGTGCATCTGTGTAAGAGATAAAAACACAAGTCTCAAGAACACCCGCACAGGTGTGATGAAAGGAACCTATGACACTACAACCATAGTGGATGAAGGTGTCGAAGGAGTGTTGTTGACTATAGTGGGTATGGGATTTGAAGTACTCCCAGTATCTTTCTGACTCAATTTAGTACTCATCCTCGTATGATCACAAGTCTGGTAAGTGGAGGTGTATGTACCACATATGATAACTTTATGCCTTTTAGAAGGCAAAGACTCAAAACGTTGTGGTAACTGTAACAAGCAGAGAGACCTTTGGTGAATATGGTATGACTCCACAATGACTCAAGACTCGTGATATAAAAAAAAACAAATCCTAAGGCCAACTAGTAATCAAAGAGCACACAAAAGTAAAACAAACAAAAGGACAATATGCACATAAACATGATAAAGTTGTTGAAAGGGGCCTCCCTCTCTAAAGTAGGTATGTCTCTCCCAAGAGGGTCCTAAGACTCTTCTGCTAAATATAAGAGGTAACAAAATAAGTTATAAGGGCCCTTATGGGATTAACAACCAGTCAGTTAGATCCTCCCAGAGATGTAATCCTCCATAAAGGTTATGTTTTTTCTGACCCTTATCTGACCCAGGGTACCTACAGAATAACCCCTACAAGTAACCTATGTGGTACCTAAGTCATGAAACTAAGAAACCATGATATAATTAATGCACAAAAGAATAGTCGTAAGTAAGATCCACTATATGGGCAGGGTAATAAATCCTGAAACCTCGAAATCACCTCCTCTCACAGAGGTAAAGGTACTAGAAAAATCCCCATATATGAATAGATGCCCATAAATATGTCTAACACTTAGAAGTTATCGAGGGGATATCCCTTCAACCAACCTCATGCGACCTCATGCTTAGCTCCGATTTAAGTGGAGCCTCTTGATATTACTGATTATATAATGGATTTCTCCACTGCCTTAGTCAGAAACATATGTTGACTTAATATCCTTGGAGAAGTTTACTCACAAAATTCTATTCCAAGGCTCTAAATCCTAAGCTAGTTTGTGCACCCTAGAAAATAAAATTGTTACTAATCAATTTTAAATTATAAGCATTACTTTTAGTGGCCTTGCTTACTAAAAAATGTGCGGTTGTGACACTAATGATGTTATGACTCAACAAGTAAAGTAAATGAATATGAACACAATGCAAAGTCCTAACTTCAATTCCCAATAAATGATATGGTTTTCAAAATGAAATTTTCAATTTAGTTCTACAATTCTAAATAAGATGTAATCTTTCTTTACATGTACTAATATCAATGATAAAGACCATACATTCATGTTATAATTTATCCATTTGTAAACCATACATTCATGTTAGAATTTATTCATTGGTGAACCATAAACCTACACTGATAGATCCATAATATCTAGAGGACATAATCAAAATATTATACATACCTAAATGGTGATTTCTCAATTAAGCAATTGAACATGCAACAAAAAAATTGAGGTGGTGCTCAACATCATGCCTCATACATGGCGAATAAAACTGTTGTTGTAAAGTTGCAACCATATTTGATGTGACAGAATGCCCAACCAACTTCAAGAAATGAAATTACCAAATCAACGAATCCCTAGGTTCACTTGCAAGTGAGGACATCCTATCAAGTCAATACAAAAGATCTTTATTTATATGAAAATCAACCGAATTAATAATAAGTCTTGTGTAGGTCATGTGGCATCGTTATTGAATGGTTGCATAAACTTTCACAAAATTTATGTGTGTATTGTAGAACTCTTGCTAGTGGTCTATATCAGACGTTTTTGTGTTAAGAACCACTGTGAATGCTATTGGTGGTGGACTCAAATAATAGTCTACATTTTATCTCTTCAATGTAAATGTTTGATAACCAATTGGAATTGCCATAAGAAATTCCATTTCATATGTGGCGTGTTCTCAATTTTTCTCCAGGTCTGTAGTGGCTTATGGTTAGATTGAATAACAAATTATTTTCCTTATACATAGTGTCTCCACTAGTGAACTACTTAAGCAATGTAGCACATCTCTCTATCCTAACTTCAAAAGTTGTGGATTGTGTCATTGAATGTCTCTAAGTAAAACACAATGGAATGGCATTGTTTTGTCAGAAAAATACATATCCCATAGTCATATGAATCATATTCTATATCAAAATGATGAGCAACATATAGTAGTGTAAGCACAAGTGTAGTGTATATCTTCAACATGTTCACTTCTTCAAAAACATGTTGTTGAACCTATTGATGTTTTGAAAACATTGGGAAGACATTCTCTTATAATAATAATTAATAATATAAATATTGATTATTAAATATCATATATAATAAGTAAATGATAATAATAAATAGTTATTGATTATTCAAGGGATTCATCTTTTCATGGATGGTCACCATATGTTCCCTATATATGGAACACTCATCATTGTAATAATATATTGATCATATCTCATATTGTTAAGAACCAAACATCAATATAGCATAGAGAAACCTCAGGAAAAGTACTCACCACCTTGAAAAAGTGATAATTTCAGATAATAATCCTCTTCGAGGGGGAAACCTCCTTTTACCCCACTTAAATGTTCAAGTACAAGATGATTCAAAATGAAAATGTCTCCTTGGTATATATAGGAGACAAGGAGGTATAATTGCAACTAATGGCCTAAAGCCGACATAAATAAAATAACATTACTAATCTAATATGCCCCAATTAAGGGTTAATGAACCAATATTAGGGCTTAACATGCCCCTCCCCTTGAGACAAGTGTTGTCCTCAATGCTTGAGTAACTCTGGATGCTTCTGTATAAAAGACTCATCTTCCCAAGTGGAACCTTTAGCTGATAGTTTCCTCCATTTAATGAGATACTCTGAAATGGATCTATTTCTCAGTTGGTGAATTCTTGTGTTAGTGATGGCTTCATGCTCCAATATGATTTTTACTTCCTCGTCAAGTTTTGGAAATATAGTTTGAACTAGTATCTTGTCACCTATAACCTTCTTTAAGCATGAAACATGGAAAACTAGGTGTACTCGTGAAGATGCAGACAACTCCAATTTGTATGCCATAGTACCAATCTTTCGCAATACCTTATAAGGTCCATAGTACTTTGGTGATAATTTATTATCCTTCTTGGCTTGCTTGAGGGACATCTGTTTGTATGGTTGTAGTCTTAAAAATACCCAATCCCCTACTTCAAAACTTCTTTCACTACGATGTTGATATGCTTGTTCTTTCATGAAATTTTGTGCCATGGTCAGGTTGTCCTTTAAGATTTGGAGAACTTGTTGTTGATTCTCGATGTGATCTTCCACTACTTGAACCTTAGATTTTTATTTCATAAAAGAAGTGATGGAAGGAGGGTGGTATCCATAAAGTGCCATAAATGGTGTCATTTTTGTTGCAGTATGAAAGGAAGTGTTATACCACCATTCTGCCTAGGGTAACCATTTGAACCATTGTGTTTGTTTATCAGAGACAAAGAAACGAATGTATCCTTCCAGACATTTGTTCACTATCTTGGTTTGTCCATCAGATTGAGGATGATAGGATGAGCTATGAGCCAATTGAGTACCCAAACAAGAAAATAATTCTGTCCAAAAATGTCCAATGAAGATGGGATCTCTGTCACTTACAATAATCTTTGGGTTGCCATGTAGCTTTTGAACTGTCTCCATGAATGCGATGGAAACTGTACTAGCTTTTAAGGGATGAGAGAGTGTGCAAAAGTGTGCGTACTTGATCAGTCTATCAACAATCACCATGATGACACTCTTTCCTTCAGACTTTGGTAACCCTGTGATGAAATCCATGGAAACCTTCTCCCAACGTTGACTTGGGATGGATAATGGTTATAAAAGACCTGGGGTCTTAATTGTTTCCACCTTATTTTGTTGGAAAACCAAACATTCTACCACAAACATTTGAACATCAGTTTTAAGGCCATCCCAAAAAAAAATCCTTCTTGACTCTATGGTAGGTTTTCAACAATCCCGAGTGCCCTCCTACTAGAGAGGTGTGAAATTCCAATAGTACCTTTTGTTTGAGTTGGGAGTTCTTACATAAATATAAGCAATCTTTGTACCATAGTGAATCATTTTTCCATGTAAATGTATCTGATGCACCAGAATCCTACTGCAACCTTTCAATGAGATTCCACACTTTTCCGTCATTCTTCCATTGATCCCTTGCTTCTATTATCCAATCGGGTTGGATGATCAAGATAGAATAGAGAAAGGCCTCAACATATTCATCATTTCTTGAGAGTGCATCTGCCACAACATTTTGCTTCCCCTTTTTATAGATGATTTCAAAATCATAACCCAATATATTGGTTACCCATTTTTGTTGTTCTTCTGAAGATAGTCTTTGTTCCAAGAAGTATTTAAGAATATCATGATCTGTTTTGACCTTGAAGTGCCTACCTATTAGGTAAGGATGCCATTTTTTCAATGCATGTAGTATTTCCATCATTTCTTTCTCATAAATGGGTTTGTGTAAGTCCTTTCCCTTGAGTGATAGACTTTCAAAAGCCAGGGGCCTTCCTTCTTGCATTAGGACAACACCAATTCCATTTCCCGAGGCATCACATTCCACAATAAATATTTTTGTGAAGTCTTGAGTGGTTAAGATAGGAGCTTTACACATCACCTCTTTAAGTTGTTCAAAATCTTTAGTTGCCTCTGGAGTCCATGAAAATGCATCCTTCTTAGTTAGTGTTGTTAAAGGTGCTGCTATTCTTCCATAGTTTCGAACAAACTTGTGGTAGTAACCTGTCAAAC
>ML778655.1:538770-567511 GCA_009831015.1 Picea engelmannii | reverse complement strand
TAAAGAAGCAATTCATACCTTTTGTGTATGTGGCACATTATGGAGATCAAAGAATTGCTCCATCTAAAGTATCCATGTGATTGGGTCCTTTCCATCAAACTTCCTCATATCAATCTTAGGAACGTGGTTGGTCTTCAAACCAATGTTGGATTTTCTCCATTCTTGATTAACCTTCCTTGTGTCCTCATCATGAATTTCATGGGATGCATTTTCACTTTCAGGTGTCTTCTCTGTTATGAAATTTTTCAATACTTCAATGATCTCCCCTTTTAAACCATCTATCTTAGTATCCAACTTAGCTTCCATTGAATCCATCTTCTTTTGTAGTTCATTTATGTCCCTACACATTTATTCACCTTCATCAAGAGTCCAATTAGGATTTTCTGGAGGCTTATTTGGTGTAGAAGGTCCCTTTTTCGGTGGCATGTTGGCCAAGTATCACTTTTGAATCTTGATTTTGAGGCGGTTCTGCTAGACAATATTTATTCTGTTCTATCTTCCAAGTTTTGGCCCTTCTGGGTATGAAACTTTCTTTTAGGTAGTTCTCTGATATTTCTTCTCTGCAATGCCACAGGTTTTATAAAATTGGATGTGCCAAGTTGAATTTACGGTAACTTCCTCACAACTTGTCAATTTTTTGCCTTTCCAGGAGATCTCACTTGTATAGCATGCCCCACACAAAATAATTGATATAAAATTATGAAACTTGCACCCAAAATACTAAAGAATATTCACGATCCAATGAAACTAGTCCCACTCAATTTGGATACTCTAGCAATAAGTTATGATTGTTTTACTTGGAACACCTTCTTGAGACTAGTCAATAGGACTAGTCAGATACCCTATCTTACACAAGGTGTATCTACAAATTTATGATGACCCAGAAGCTGAAATTTTTGCCACAAATGTATTACTAATTTCTTTAAATGTCCTCCAGATTTTAGGGTCTGAAACGTTACATAAAATATTTTATAGCGAAAATTCCGCAATGACGCATTTCAGGATGATTCCAGAACCCTATCTTGTATAGGCTGTATCTCTGAAATTATAAGGCCTCGGGAGTTGAATGTTGAACCCAACGTACCTTGATCTATCTAATAAATATCCTACAAGACGTTCCTTCTCAAACATTTTAGAAAACAATTTATAGCGAAAATGCCACGGTGTCTCAGATGTAGCAGCGAAACCCCAAGACCTTGAGCTCTGATACCATATGTTAAGAACCAAACATCAATATAGTATAGAGAAACCTCAGGAAAAGTACTCAACACCTTGAAAAAGAGATAATTTCAGATAATAAGACTCTTCGAGGGGGCAACCTCCTTTTACCCCACTTAAATGTTCAAGTACAAGATGATTCAAAATGAAAATGTCTCCTTGGTATATATAGGAGACTAGGAGGTATAATTACAACTAATGGCCTAAATCCAACATAAATAAAATAACATTACTAATCTAATATGCCCCAATTAAGGTTTAATGAGAAATCCGACATAAATAAAATAACATTACTAATCTAATATGCCCCAATTAAGGGTTAATGAGCCAATATTAGGGCTTAACACATATGAAGAAAAACAACATGGTATCAGCGTGGGACTGGGCTTAACTCCTTCACAAGAGGGCCCAGGAAAATGAGAGAAGAGGACGTGAGTAAGACATTCTATGTGGGATCGAATATGCATGTCAGACATGTGCTAACCATGTGGCATAAAATTGAGTGGAGTTGTCTATTCAATGTGAAGTCTAGAACGTTGTAGACTAGTGCTAACTGTGTGGAGCATCTGCCAAAGAGATCACGTGGAGAGGAGAGGATGGTAACAACATTGGAGTTGTGCAAGTGCATACCCATGAGGAGACAAACCTGCATGTATAGACCTACGTAGAATGAGATTTGCGTCGATAAATTTATTTCTGCAGTAAACCAAACTTTCAATTGAAGGTGAAAAACTTATAAGGTTTGGAGTAGCGTTATTCTATTGATGTGCTAATCAGAGAAGTCGTCCACAAGAAACTGATTCTTCTAGGCTACAAAAATTAAGAAGAGGCATGGTTGCAAGATGCCATGGAGGCATGAAAGTATTTTATGAGTGAATAGAGATGCCAACGTATGGAGAACACTCACCCAACCATTGATCAAGTAATTGTTCTCGGTTCTAGTTAAATATGATAGTATCTTGGTTTCAAGACAAGTCGATTCAAGCTAACGATGCAAGAAAACATGTGTAGAGGAGACAAGTCCTAAGTTTTAGTCATTCGAAAGAAATGACTTCCATTAGCGTGAGAAATTTGGTGTTTGATTTATGTATAATCCATAGAGACACCAATAATCTATGGAGATGCCAAGTCATTTGATATTTTGCTGGCATATATAAGTACAATGTACAATGTTGTTGGCATATATAGAATATCCACGTGAAGATCTACTACACAGGTGATGATGTTAAGATGTCAGATCACATATGATCAATAGGATGTCCACCCTCGTTAAGAGGGAGTTGTGGTATTTTCTCTCCTCTATCCGACTAACCTATTTGGACAAGGGCTTCCCTAATTAGTCATGTGAGGTGACTGAGGGAGTAATTCTCAGTTGGGTACAAGTATTTCCTAAACCGTGTGAGGTGGATAGGTGTGAATAAGACTTGCATATTAGCCTTGCCTATTCCATGTGAGGTGGCTAGGTGTGAATGAGGCTATGGTCATTGTCTTGCATACGCCTTGCAAGGTGTCTAGGTATGAATAAGACTAATGGGAGAGGAGAAACATCACAACATGGTCATGGAGACTATGAAAGTTTTTGTGTACCACTGGACAACATGCTAGTAGGTATGTGATACTAGTGGATTGTTACGTAGTTGTGAGAATATGGTAGTGGTTGTGTACCATTGGAAAATAGTTGTGTACTACTATGACATGGAAGCAATGGTGTACTATTGGATGCAATTGAAGTAGTTGTGTGCTACTATTTGATTGTAGCATAGTCATAAAGAATGTGGCTGATGATTTGAGATACCGATGGCATGGTAGTAGAAATATGTTACTAGTTAGTTGCAGATTAATCAGTGGATTACTAGATGAAGGAACCAAGAGAATGGCTTCATGAGGAAACCTATACATGTCTTGGGGGACATTGGTTCCATGAGGGAACCTCAATGTGACCTAGATATGTTTGAGGCAAGGATCAAGAGGGAGTACACCTTTCCTCACAAATATCAACAGAATGGGGTTGCAAAGAGGAAGAACAAATCTATTGTTGAGACAATCAAGATGATGATTCATGATCAAAATTTTCCTATGTTTATGTGGGCAGAGGCATCCATGACTGTAGTGTATGTTCAGACCATAAGTCCTTGAGGACCATGACTCACGTGGAGGCCTTCGACGGAGTGAAGCCTAAGGTTGGAAACTTCAGGATATTTGGGTGTTCATTATACATTCATGTACCCAAGGAGAAAAGGACCAAGTTATACCCTTTAGGTGGAAAGGGTACATTTGTGTGGTACAATGAGTCTTCAAAGGAATAATGGATCTACATCCCTATTCAGAGAAAGATTGAGTGAGAGACAAGAAGATATGGTACCTTCCGAGAGAGAAATATACCTCAGAGATATTCATGCTATGCCATATCTATGAGCCACATCATTGATTCTACACCTTGCTATTATGAGGAGGCAACTAGTCATCCAGTATGGAGAGATTTCATGATGGAGGAGTATCAATACATCATGAAGAATGATGTGTGGGATATTATTCTGAGACATGAAGGGAAGTCTATAGTGACTTCCAAATAGATCTAAAGGATCTACTATGTGTCCCAACAATATCCCAAAAGGTGTACCAAAAATCCATTTCTTGATGTTTAATGATATCTAACATTGCCTGCATCTTTCCAACATTAGTCATAAAACTTCTACACGGTCTTTCAAAAGACTATACATAGTCCAGGTAGAGGGAATATATTATGAGGAGACATTTTATCTTGTTTATCGATACACTTCTATCAATATGATTATTTCCCCTACAACATCCATGGGTTAGAGAGTACATCAGATGGATGCAAAGAAAACATTTCACAATGGAGAGATTGAGGAAGAAGTATACATCGAGAAACTAGATGGTTTCATGATACATGATAAGGAGTCTCATGTGTGCAGGTTGAATATGGTCTTGTATGGACTCAAGGAACCACCTCGATCTTGGTATGCAAGGATTGATGGAAAATTGATGATTTTTTGTGCTTCAACAAAAGTGTTGTGAATCCTAGCCTGTACTACAAGACTATTAATTGTGAGTCCCCAATTTTGTTCCTCTACATTGATGATTTATTCCTCACTAATATAGAGAGCCTTATTGTTGAATGAAAGCATGAATTGGACTCTAAGTTTGAGATGAATGAGCTTGGTATGATGCACTACTTCTTGCGACTAGAGGTGTGGTAGAGAACTGGTGAGATATTCCTAAGTTAGGGGAAGTTCACAGTTGAGATATTGAAGAAGTTTTGGATGTTGAATTTGAAGCCCATGGCTACACCAATGGTGATGAATATGAAGAAAATAAGTGTGTCTTCTTTCGATTCTAATGAAATCGATCCGACTATGTACACACAATTGATCGGATAATTGATGTATTTGGTTAACAGCAGACCAAATATTTTCTATGCAGTGAGTGCACTTAGCTAGTTTATAAGCCAACCGAGATAGAAACATCATATTCTTGCGAAGCATGTCTTGAGATACTTGCGAGGAACATTTGGACATGGTATGAGATATACTTCTAGTATTGATATGATATGGTAGGAATACATTGACTTTGATTGGGTAGGGAGTGCAGTGGAAAAAAAGAGCACCATAGGGTATTGCTTCACTTTGGGATCTTCCATGGTTTCCTAGTGTAGCAGGAAACAAACTTTTGTGGCCTTGAGAAAATACAAAGCATAGTACATTGCATTAAGTGTGTTAGTCCATGAAGTAGTGTGGCTTCGCAAGGTCCTTACATATTTATCCAAAAATATGTTGGATTCCACCATTATTCATTATGGTAACCAAGGTTGTGTGAATATATCGGGTAATCTAGTGTTTCATGACAAATCGAACCACATTGAGATCAAGTACCATTACATATGAGACATGGTGTAGAGGAAGGAAATATTGATGCAGTACCTTCCTATAGATGAACAGGTTTATGATGATCTTACAAAACCAATATGAAGTTCAAGTACTTATGTGACAGACATGGCATGGTAGAGAATGCCTCCCTTGCTGAGAGGGAGTGTTGATATTTGCATCTTCTTGAGACATTCTCTAGATCATACTCTTCTGTGACTGAGTTGAGTTGATTTATGATGACACTTATCCAATAAGGGATAAGTGTGTTTGGTATTATAGCCCAATGTCCCTTGTGGAGAGCACATGAGGACACATCCCATGTGGAGAGCACATGAGGACATGTCAAGAGAGTTGACCCTTGACATCACACACTATGGAGATTTGAACCTAAGTGTTCCTAGAGGGAGTACCCTATATAAGTCCACATGGGAGTTCCATGTATGACAAACATTTTTCCACTATGGTGGTTTTGTACCACTGGTGGAGACTGCGTGTCTCTGGACAATAGTTTTGTACTACTATCAAAAGATACCTCCCTAGCTAAGAGGGAGTGTTGATGTTTCAACATCGTGTGAAACTTCTCCTAGATTGGGCTATAGACCAAGGGATATAGGATACATTTATCATAAAGTTGCACTTATGGTAAATGGGCCTAGACGTATTCCTTCCTTGATCATGACAAGGAATCATATGGACTCGAGGTGATTGAAGTGATTTCCACATGTCAGTTAGTGTCAGGCCAACATTCACCCACAGGTGTGTACTTGTGGTGAAAGATCCTGGTGTGGTATTTGTCCTAGTCATGGTGTTTTAACAAGGAATAATAAAGACTCAATATTCTATATGTTATTACATGCAGACCTAGAGTGAGACTGATATTAGAGAGAGTTAATTAGCTCAGAGGGAGAGCCACAAAACATGTTTCTCCTTGGTTCAGGTGGGATAGAGACTTCTCCCAATCCCGACAGACAAGTATCATGAGTCTAGGGTGAAGTGTTTATACTTCAAAGACAATCTTGGCATGATGCAGAATGTCTCCCCCGTTGAGAGGGAGTGTTTATGTTTGGACAACATCAGGAAAGTGTTCTCTTAGAATAATAATTAATAATATAATTATTGATTATTACATATCATATATAATAAGTAAATGATACTAATAAATAGTTGTTGATTATTCAAGGGATGCATCCTTTCATGGATGGCCACCATACGTTCCCTATATATGGAACACTCATCATTGTAATAATATATCGATTATATCTCATATGAAGAAAAACAACAACACCTTGGTCTAGATGATGAATCTTTGTTTCCTCAAATTACCTCTTAAGATTAACACCATAGGGTTGAACTAGTGAAGGAAAGAGAGGTGAGAGGAAACAACTATTATGAGGGAGGGTGAAATTTGGAAATGATAGCCTAAAACTAGTGAGGGAATTAGAGGTGGAATTATCGTGACGTGACATGAATGAAGACATGAAGTGATGATGTTAAAAGGAACCATCAAAGGAATTGATGATGGTGAGGTGATGTTTTCAATAATTTGAAAAGGAACCATTGAAGGCACTAATATTAATTGTAAGGTGACATTAGTGAGGGAATGTGCCATTGATTCTAGCTGAAAGGCACCGTTGAAGGAATGAGGTGAATATGTTAGCATGGGGATGGAAAAGGAACCATAATTTTCTTATGGATATGGTGAACCATACATTCATGTTAGAATTTATCCATCTATGAACCATAAACCTACACTGATAGATCCATAATATCTAGAGGACATAATAAAAATATTATACATACCTAAATGGGGATTTTTCAATTTAGCAATAGAGCATGCACCAAAAAAATTGAGGTGGTGATCAACATGATACAATGCATGATTGTGTTTCATAATGTTTTCATATTCAATAGCCTAGGTAGATATTGACCCTTATGTACGTCATTGTTGCATGGATCCTTCCCCAACACCAATACTTGATTTAAACATATGTTTTAGGATATTTCTGGTCCAATACTAGAATAGTTGGAGTGAGATTCTTATGTTGTCTAGTTGTGAAACACTTCCCACTGACTTGATCTCATACCAAAATCAAATTCTATAATGTTTTAGGTCCAAGAAAAAACCATGTAGAATTGAAGGGATGAGACATGGAATACAAATGGGATGAAATATGGTTAAAAGAACAAGATTTCCCTACATGGTGCTCATTCAAGATGAGACAAGGATGGCACATATGCATAGTGGGTGAAGATAAAACATTGACATGAATAATAAATAGAGACTATAGGCGCATATGAAAATCCTATAAAGTGTCATACTACCACACTAAAAATATCAGGGTTGACTTAATGGATGTGTGGACTAATCATATTCAACTATGTGGTATTGATGATCACAACATGGAAGCTTCAAAAGGACAAGTGGTGGAATTTGAATCTCAAATTTGAGGGAGAATTTAGTTGGGTGCTATAAATCATTTTGGGTCTGCATGATCATGCAATTTTTTCCATTTATGGTTTTTTCTACATGAGTACTATGCTAAACCTAAAGTTGAATTTTACTTCATTTATAGTTTTTTAAGTCTGATTTGCATGAGTGAATTTTGGCCCTAATATTATCCACACAAAAGAGATATTGATGGGGGTGGTGAGCATAATATTTAAGGATTGAAATAATAGAATTGAATTGTAGTTTATTTGTTTTACCTCATCAATGGTGTTGGTTGTCCTTTACTTTGGTACTAGTTCATAGGCCTAAGGTGTTGGCTCAAAGCCTTTACATTAAGCTCTAAGCATGATACTAGGGTTTTAGGTAGCTTCTTGTGAATGTTTTGTTGTTTTGAGGGTGTGTTTATCCCACACACCTTATTGAATGTATGTGGGGGTGCTAGATGTTTGGTCTTTTCTGACAGACATATTTATCCCTTGTACATGAAAGAAGATTTTTTAAAAGGAAAAATTAGTTGACATATGGTCACAACTCTCTCATTGTCATTTATTTTGTTATCTTCATTGATGGTGTTGGGTTCCCTCTATTTTAGTAGTGGTTTGTAAGATGTGTGGAAAAATCTTGGGAATTTATAGTAATGAATGGGATACTAATGATCCGAATATTGAAATATAAAATAGATAATGTGAACATGTTCATGGAATGTTTCATGATAAAAATACCAGAAAACTTAAAAGAAGAGAAATAATACCATGTTGAATTGATTATCGATCTCCTTCTCCTCGCGTGTAGGTTTCAAATGTTGTGCCCTCCTCCTCCTCTATCCAACATGCCCTTGTTATTGAACTTCTCCTTGCATGACCTCCTCTTTTCCATCAAAGTCCTTCTTCTTCTCCTCACACACAGTTTGACCTCCTTCCCCTCCTTTGCATGCCTTCCTCTCTACCCTCAGCCTCCTTATCCTTCTCCTCAACCTCCTTCTTCTTCTCCTTCTCCTTGCATTCCCTCCTCTCTTCCCTCAAACTCCTTCTCCTTATCCTCCTTTGTGTTCCCTCCTCTGTTCCCCAACCTCCTTCTCCTCCTCTTTGTGCGACCTACCTGCTCTATGTGTCTTCCTCTCTGCCCTAACCTCCTCTCCTTATCCTAGCCCAGGCGACCTACCTCCTCTCTGCTCTGGCCTCCTTCTCCTCATAGATCACACAACCTACCACCTCCTCTCTACTGATATGACCTTGGACTTCTCCTCTAGATATCTCATGCGTGATTTGATCTCAGCCTTCTCCTCTAGCTAGCTCATGTGAGACGTTGAAATGCGTCTTTTGTTTTTTTGTTTTCAAATTATGTTTTGTTATTTGTTTTTTTTTTTGGTATTCTTTTTTTTTGTTTTTATTATAGTTATATATAATATAATATATATAATTTATAAATTATATATAATATTATATTACATAATATTGTCCCAAGCCTCTTAGGGTTGAGAACTAGGTTGTCTCAATGAAGGTTTTTTCTTCGTGAAAAGGATGGAGGACCACCATAAGGAATTTTCATTAAAAGATAGACCAAATATGAGACTTTGTATTTCATCGATAATTCGAGACCTTGTTTTGATTTAGCACTCTAATAATCCATTTGGTGCAAGAAACCTCCAGGTTGGATGTGTATTATGAGGATTTCCATATAGACCCTCAACATGCAACAAAAATTCCAATTTACTTTCTGAAGTTCTTACCACCCTCCATACTTTCCAAAACAATGATATAAATAGATTTCGCCAAGTACTGAAACTAGCTAGTTGAGGGAACCAAAAGAGAGGATCAATCATAGACATATGTTACAACCAATATTTTAGTGCATATTTGGAATATGACTGCAACCATGGGCATTAGCTCAGTGTGCCAATTTTTCTTTTTCTGTTTATCTCTTTGGATGACAATCTACCACATATATTTGGAGGATGCCTAAAACACAAAAGGAAGCTTAAGAAATCCAACCCCCATATGTGATCCAACTAGGAAGGTCTTGAGGGCCTAGTTTCTGACATTGAGTTTTGGCCCATTGAATTTTGGACTCATAAGATAAATAAAATACACAAATATAGTCCATTGCATTGATCATTAATTTATATTCCTCTCCAATGGTGAGAAATAAATCATTAGAAAAATTCACAGTGACAAACTACTTGATTCCTTGTTTAGGGAGAGGGATGTCTTTAAGAAAACATTAACCTATAATGTGAAAGATCAAGTATACCAAGGATTCTATTACCATCACATAAATTTCAAGTTCCAATAGATATCCTTGTCAAATATAATGGATTATCCATACTTCTTATTTATATATGTTGATGGAGAAATACATCATTGCTTCTAAGAAGATTTTCCATGGCTCTAGGGAACAAGGGGACAAATGCAACATCCATAAGTGTGACCAGGATGAAGGGAAACTTGACCATATCATGGGCCTTTTCAAAGTCAATTAAAAAAAATAAAGTATTGAGTCATGAGCATCTAGCCCATTCTGTTCCTTCCCATGTTGCTAGGATATTAATTTTTTAACAAAAGCTTAATAGATCATTATTTCGAGACATCCATTTTGTTAGTAAAATCATGGCTACAGAAAAAATATTCAATAAAGACACATTTATTATGTATGGATATTGGTTTCTTTTTTCTTCCAAAATTAGTCATATAGAAACTTGAGTGCTTAGATATTTTTTATGCTCTAAAAATGGGGTGGACCATGCATTGTCAATATTGGTTCCATGGAGCATCTTTGACATTCCTGAAAAAGGAAAAGGCCTCACATAAACTAATATAATTGTGCATGGAGGAAGAATGTCAGGAAAGTAGATAGTGAGTTCAATGATTGGTGATGAACCTTCAAAAATATTGACCTAACACATAATTGTTAAAGGAAAATTTAGATCCAAAATAAATAGACTTTTCACCCTCAATGATGTGAATGTTGCTTCAAGTGGTTTCAAGTTTGGTGGTTCTTTTGCACTAATTCAAATAGTTTGGGAAGTAAGGGAGAAGGTGGTTTCAACTCTTGCAACTTAGTATTAGGATGATTTTATCTAGAGAGGATTAAAATTTTCTTTCAACTTTATTTTGACATGGAAAGTACGACATTCTAACATTTCACATATGGGTAGATACATTCTTAATTTTTCTTAAAAATGAACTTTAGATGGAGAGATCTATGAGATGGGGAATTTGAGCATGGACATCCCAATCTAGTCTTACATGAGAATTTGGAATGGTTCAATTGGATTGTATTGTCATATAAGAACTTTAAAAAGTAATAAATGTATAGTATTAACATTTTGCATGTATGAATTCCTACTTTGGATGACTAGCTCTTGTATAATAAAGGTAAGAACAAGGTCAATATTTAGTATTCTAGTATTCCATCCACTAAGAAAGGTACAAAAAATTCTCTAGTATTCAATCCACTAAGAAAGGTAAGAAAAATGTCAATGAGGAGGATGTGGTTATTGGGAACAAAGGTCACAAGGTGTGCATATGTGAGTACATGGCCTTATAAAGAGTCCCACATCATCAATGAACTAGTGTCCTTTGGCATGAGATATCATAGTGTCATCTCCACAATGAGAAATTCTATAATGAAGAAAATTATAACATGGGTCAATCATACATTATATCCTTTAGGAAAGATACATAATATTTGGAGATCCAATATTGGAGGTATTTTTTATTTATTGATGCAGACGTGACAAATGACACCTGCCCAGAGGATCGATTTTTCAGCTTCTTGAGCCAAAGCAGCTCTTTTGATTCCCTGCTGGAATCTTCAATGAGTACCCGATCCACAGGTTCTTCTCTTTTCCTCACGGCCTTCTGTACTCTGGCCACTGCCCTTTCCTTAATAGGGAAAATATACTATCGGGCTTCAGGGTCTCTTGTTTCCCAATGTCAAGAGTTCCCTGTTTCTCTAACTCTCGAGCTTCGATTTGTCGATGCACTCCTTTCGGCCTTAGCCCCTCCTGGCTAAACTCCTGGATCATATGACCTTTATCCTCGTGACCGCAGTCTTACCTCTCGTTGGGGTTTCAGACATCGCAATGCTGAAATGCACTTGTCCTCAGGATTCATGGTCCACCGAATCTCGATGCGTCGATATGATGACAGTTGTCCCCCACAATGGAACTTTCCACCCTTTCAGGGTTTTGGACTTCGCCATTCCGAAGTGTATGGAATTCTTGTCGACGGGATTCCCAATATCCTGATTCTCGATTTCTCGATGTGGCTCTCCTATTAGGACCTTTCCTGACGGATTCACTCGCTTCCATGCGTCCCTTCAAGATGGACGGTCCACATCCATTTCACGATTTCGGAGTTTTTGGTACCCCGATGACAGAAATCCCCTGTCAACTCAAAACCTCGGTAGCCGATATACTGATGGTTCGCTCGATCTACACCACGTGTCTCCACAAAAGGATGGTCAAGATCATTCCCGAGACTTTTCCTATAGAAATTCCCGATCTCTTATCCTCATGACTCCCGATTTCACGAATGCCAATATCCCGATGGCCACGCCTCTCGTCGGGATTTTCCCTTCAGCTATTCCCAATGGTTTAAACACCATGCATCTTCCAGCTGATCTGACAGCTGACGGGTATCGATGTGAACATCCGATGGTCCACAATCTCGTGGGCTCACTCCTTGGAAACCCGGTCGTAACCTCCCTGCTCCTTCACCAAATCTGATGGTTGATGGGATTTTTCTCTAGATCTGACGGTTTAGATCCATCCTTCTTGTACGGTCCTCCTGAGCTTCCTTCCTGGATGTGAAATCTTCAACGGTCCAGATCTGTTTCTCCAACCGATATTACGGCTGTTGTGCTCCCTCCTGAGCTACTGCGCTTTCTTCCCAGCCTTGAGAGAATTCCAAGTCCTCAAAGGCCTCGACCTTTGCTTCATCTCTGCGAACTCCACGACTGTGAGTTCTCGATTGCGCTTGTAAAAACGTTGTCCCTCCTGAGCTTTGGGTACTTTTGAACCTGTCAAAGGATTATGAATCTCCTGCACTCCTTGTAGTTATGAATTTGTGCGTAAAAGCACTCGTCCTCATGAGCTTATCCCTTCCTTCGAACCCTCGAAGGATTCTTCAACTCCTACCCTTTGCAGGGTATTCACATGCGCACAAACGGTGCTATTCATCCTAAGCTTTCCTATGGCTTCAACCTCCCAAGAAACTCAGTTCTTCGTCCTTCCTCCCTCATATGGAGAACTTAGATACCCTCTTGTTTATCTTTCACTCAAGCAACCTCTTGTTGAGTCTATAAGGGTGTTCAGCAACCTTGTGAAGATCCTTCAGTGGATTCTTCCTCTAAATTCCAGAACTCAAAGAGTTCTCTTCTCCTATGCATGTCTGCACACTGACTCAAATGACCACCTGGCAGAGTATCTTCTCACAGATCATTCATCAATTTTGTCCTCTGTGCACTCCTTGCACCTTCTCAATGCCCACTTAGCAGAGCTCTCAAAATCCTCAATGATTTTGGTTCTTCTCTGAACTCACAACAGAGTTCTTCCTCTGTGCACCACTGTGCATATGCTCAATGCCCACTCAACAGAGCTTCATAGAAATTCTTAGAGCTTCTGTCTACAACTGTGTCTCTCCTACACAACCTTGCCTCCAAGGTATTCAACAACCTTGAGGTCTTCCCTGAGTTGTTGACTCTGGTTCTTGTGCCGCAACATGTCTTTGTCTGAAACTGCAGTATTCAGAAATGCATCCTCTGTGCACGGCTATCAGAACCCACAGTATTTTGTCACACCCTATTGGTATGAAGCCTTAGAGAGTTATCAAGCCTAAAATCAAGAACTCCTACAAATTCCTAACATACATCTACAACACATAAAGAACACTCACAGACATTCATTCAACATAGAAATACATGCAGGAAAAATTGCTTCTGTTTATATTAGAATGGAAAATGCCTGTTTGTACAAGGTGTTCCTGAGCATGGCCTGTAACAAGGTCTTGGCTCTTCTCTTCTCTTCTTCCCTCTACTTGCAGATTCTCTTCTAACCCAACTTACTTCAAAATGAGATACAAAATCTCTTTTACCTGAGGGGGCTCTTCGAGCTCTTCCCTCCAACCTACCTACCCTATTCAATTGCATTGAATGGGTTGTCTAGTCCCCTATCAGATCTAGATCTCAAGCTTACAAACATTAAAGGCTGATCTTATCTATATCCCGTGGAAAGGCACGGATTCACAACTTACCATCTTAAACATTTAATTACATTAAATTCAAATTCCAAATGAGGCTGCACCTCTCTCTTCAATGCATGATTTGACACGGCTGGCTAGTTGACTGGCTGACGTGGAGAGATTCTCCTACATCATACTCCTCAGCTGAAAAATTCATGATCTCCTACTCATGAGCTTCCCATCTCTGATGTTGAAATCCTCCTGGATCCCAAATCATCCTCTGGATCTGTTCATCTACTCCCTCTCCTTGCTGTTGTTGCTGCAGCTGCGCTGCTTCTACTGCTGCTTCCTTTCTGCTTAGCTGCTCCTTGCTGGCAGTCTCTGCTGACATCAACATCAGCCTTATGATGTCTTCGATCATTGCATCCAACTGCACCAGTGGCTGATCCTATTTTTGCAGTCTCCCCAACTGCAAAAATTTTCTGCAATTGGGTAGATCATCATGACCTCCCATGCCTTCTTCATCAGTCTCCAACTTTACCTGTTGGATGTGCACACCCTGTACCTTCACCCTTTTATCTAGGGCTTCTATCTGTTCCCACAGATCATAAAAACAAATGTTGGCTGCCTCTTCTTCTTCTTCTTTTGAAAACTCCCATGTTGCAGTCTTTTCAGCTTCCTAGCTGGAAATATTGAGCCATTCCTCAGAATGCTCATCATCCTCTCCTGCATCTTTTGCTGTCAGCTTCAGTGCTACAACTTCCTCAAATTTCTGGCTAAATGCATTGAGACACTCCTCAGAATGCTCATCTTCTTCATCTGCTTGGGCATCTTCCAAATTCTACTCCAATACCTCTTCTTTCCTGACAGTCACAACTGACTGTTCTGCTGCTATTGTTTCACCATCTGCAACACAGAATTTTGCCCCCTCCTGGGAAAATGGTAGGAATATTTGAATTCCCCTAATCATTGGAAGGTCCCTTAGATCCTCCTCTTATGTCAGCTGCACATGCTAATCCAAACTCACCTTTGAGCTCATTTTCTCTGTCAGCTCCTTAGGCTGATTCCAACTCATCGGCTCATCCTTACCCACCTAGAAATATGGGATGCGTCCGCTTCTCTCCTGGAAGATTATGAGATAAACTGATCCCATCTTCATCAACACTCCTTGCTGAATTGAACTCACCTACAACTCCATGAGACTTTCAGATAGTCTCGAATGCTCATCTCTGCCCACCTGACAATCCGAGATGCTTCTGTTTCCCTCCTAGCATTCTTCAAGATCCTGCAGTGACCTCATTTCATTGCTCAGCTGGCAATGTGAAATTCTCTGGCTGTCCTCCAGACTGTCTGTGAGATCCCGCAGTGATCTCAACTTGTTGCCCACCTAGAAAAATGGAATTTCCTCTATGCTCTCTTGGAAGTTCCTGAGATCCTCAGCTGATCCCAATTCATTCTCCGCATCAATGAGACCTCTCATAGTCTCTGGTTCACACACCTAAACCATTTCCTCTTCTGGTCCATTGAGGTTTTCCACATACCTCATCCATCCTCTTAATAGCCTACGCTGTCTTTTGACCATCAACTCCTTGACTGGCCATTTTACCTTCGGCTTCTTCATGGGCCATTCATATACCCATCTTGTCTTGGTTTTCTGCCACATCCCCAGTTCAATCTCTTCTATGTATACCCTTATTTCAGCGAGCTCTTTATCCATCTCTACAAGATTTTCTGCCTTGCTCTTCCTCCCAGCATGCCTATGGCCTTCAGTAACCATGGTGTTGTCTCTGTCTGCTTTCCTAGCAAACCTGCTGCTATCAATCCACACTAAGAGTGTTTCCAGCTTCATCCTACAGTCCTCCTGACTACTTTCTTGATTGTCACCTACCTACAAACAACCATCATAGAGTCTCTAGTGCTCTGTCTTCTTCCTTTTCCTTCTCGCTTCACCTGAAATATACAAGTGAAGTTCCCGCTCTGATACCACTTGATGTGTATCAGAGTTCTCTTTACCTCTTGTGCCTCCCTTGTCTGAAATATACAGACAAGAATCAGGGTCTGATACCACCTAATGTGTATCAGAGTGCTCTTTACCTCTTATGCCTCCCTCGTCTGAAATATACAGACAAGGATCAGGCTCTGATACCACCTAATGTGTATCAGAGTGCTCTTTACCTCTTATGCCTCCCTCATCTGAAATATATAGAAAAGAATCAAGCTCTAATACCACCTGATGCAGACGAGATCCAACGACGCCCGCCCACATGATAGATTTTTCAGCTTCTTGAGCCGAAGTGGCTCTTCTGATTCCCTGCTGGAATCTCCAATGACTACCCGATCCACAGGTCCTTCTCTTTTCCTCACAGCCTTCTGTACTCTGGCCACTGCCCTTTCCTTAACAGGGAAAATATACTATCGGGCTTCGGGGTCTCTTGTTTCCCAATGTCAAGAGTTCTCTGTTTCTTGAACTCTCAAGCTTCGATTTGCCAATGCAGTCCTTTCGGCCTTAGCCACTCTTGGCTAAACTCCTGGCTCATCTGACCGTTATCCCCATGACCACAGTCTTACCTCTTGTCGGGGCTTCAAACATCGCAATGCCAAAATGCACTCGTCCTCAAGATTTGTGGTCCGTCGAATCCCGATGTGTCGATATGATGACAACTGGCCCCCAAAATGGAACTTTCCACCCTTTCGGGGTTTCGGACTTCGCCATTCTGAAGTGTATGGACTTCTTGTTCTAGGTATTCCCGATATCCCAATTCCTGATTTCCCGATGTGGCTCTCCTATCGAGACCTTTCCTGAAGCCTTCGCTCGCTACCACGCATCCCTTCAAGAAGTAAGGTCCACATCCATTTCACGATTTCAGAGTTTTTGATACCCTGATGATAGAAATCCCCTGTCAATTCAAAACCCCGGTAGCCGATATACCGATGGTTCGCTCGATCTCTACCATGTTTCTCCACAAAAGAACGGTCCAGATTGTTCCTAGGACTTTTCCTATAGAAATTCCCGATCTCTTGTCCTCATGACTCCCGATTTCACGTACATCGATATCTCGATGGCCACGCCTCTCGTCAGGATTTTCCCTTCGGCTATTCCTGATGATTTAAACACCATGCACCTTCCAGCTAATCCGACAGCTGATGGGTATCTATGTGAACATTTGATGGTCCACAATCTTCAGGGCTCACTCCTTGGAAACCCAGTTGTAACCTCCCTACTCCTTCGCCAAATCTGACAGTTGACGAGATTTTTCTCTAGATTTAACGGTTCAGATCTATCCTTCTTGTACGTTCCTCCTGAGCTTCCTTCCTGGATGTGAAATCTTCAATGGTCCAGATCTCTTTCTCCAGCCGATCTAACAACTACTGTGCTCCCCCCTGAGCTACTATGCTTTCTTCCCAGCCTTGAGATAATTTGAAGTCCTCAAAGGCCTCAACCTTTGCTTCATCTCCTCGAACTCCACGCCGTGAGTTCTCGACTACGCATGTAAAAATGTTGTCCCTCCTGAGCTTTGGGTACTTTTGAACCTATCAAACGATTCTGAAGCTGTTGTACTCCTTTTAGTTACGACTTTGTGCGTAAAAGCACTCATCCTCCTCAGCTTATCCCTTTCTTCGAACCCTCGAAGGATTCTTCAACTCTTTCCCTTTGTAGGGTATTCACATGCACACAAATGGTTCTATCCGTCCTGAGCTTTCCTATGGCTTCGACCTCCCAAGAAACTCAGTTCTTCGTCCTTCCTCCCTCAGATGGAGAATTTAGATACCCTCCTAGTTATCCTTCACTCAAGCAACCTCTTGCTGAGTCTATCAGGGTGTTCAACAACCCTATGAAGATCCTTCAGTGGATTCTTCCTCTAAATTCCAGAACTCAAAGAGTTCTCTTCTCCTGTGCCTATTTGCACACTGAATCAAATGCCCACCTGGTAGAGTATTTTCTCATATATTGTTCAACAGTTATGTCCTCTGTGCACTCCTTGCACCTACTCAATGCCCACTTAGCAGAGCTCTCAGAATCCTCAGTGATTCTGGTTCTTCTCTGAACTCACAACAAATTTCTTCCTCTGTGGACCACTATGCATATGATCAATGCCCACTCGGTAGAGCTTCACAAAACTCCTCAGAGCTTCTGTCTGTAACTATGTCTCTCCTAAAAAACCTTGCCTCCAAGGTATTCAGCAACCTTAAGGTATTCCCTGAGTTGTTGACTCTGGTTCTTGTGCCGCAACACATCTTTATCTGAAACCACAGTATTCAAAAATGCATCCTCTGTGCACGGCTATTAGAACCCGCAATGTTCTGTCACACCCTCCTGGTATGAAGCCTTAAAGACTTCTCAAGCCTAAAATCAAGAACTCCTGCAAATGCCTAACATACATCTACAACATACATCTACAGCACATAAAGAACACTCACAGTCATTCATTCAACACAGAAATACATGCAGGAAATACTGCTTCTGTTTATATTAAAATGGAAAATGCCTATTTGTACAAGGTGTTCCTGAGCACGGCCTGTAAAAAGGTCTCATCTCTTCTCTTCTCTTCTGCTCTCTACTCGTAGATTCTCATCTAACACAACTTACTTCAAAATGAGATACGAAATCTCTTTTACCTGAGGGGGATCTTTGATCTCTTCCCTCCAACCTACCTACCCTATTCAATTGCATTGAATGGGTTGTCTAGTCCGCTATTAGATCTAGATCTCATCCTTGAAAACATTAAAGGCTGATCTTATCTATAGCCTTCACAAAGGCACAGCTTCACAGCTTACCAGCTTAAACATTTAATTACATTAAATTGAAATTCCAAATGAGGTTGAGCCTCTCTTCAACGCGTGATTTGACACAGCCGGTTGGCTGGCTAGGTGGCTGGCTGACGTGGAGAGATGCTCCTACATCATTTATCCATAAGCCACATGGAGGAAACCTTATTAATTTAAAAGGATGACCAAGTTGTAGGTTTACCTAAGAGAAAGAGATTCTTAAAGGGGGTGACCTTCCCATGAGAGGAGGATCCTTTAAGGATGTTGATATGTTATATCTACATGTTTCAACCCTCAAATACTATTCAATAAGGGAGTAGCATTATATGGCATTGAAATAACTTCAAGACTACCTTGATTGAACAACCATGGATGAGTATAAAAAATACTAGATATTCTCATAAGATTTTAGAGGGGGAAATTACATAGTTGTTACCACAAAATGGGAAACGTTATCCAATTGTAAGAAATGGTTTAACATTGACCCATGCACGAAAGAGAGTGTTGTTAAATGATGTGTTGTAAGAAAATTATAAATTTGGAGGTAAGGAAATATCTAAAAGGTATTCCCTATAAATAGCATATTGCAAAATATTTTATTGTGTATTTCTCTTTAGCAAACTCTTCACTATTGGACCCACCACCTAATTAGATCACCTAGTTTTAATAATAGTTCCAACAATTGATTCTTGGGTATCTAAAAATTTAGAATATGAATTGTATCAAACAAATGAGCTATTTTTAACTCCTCATGGTAGGGAACATCATGAATTGAGTGGGATAACATTTCATTCCTCATGGAATCCCATTAGTAATACCTTCATGATGGTGACCTTCATGAAGAATAAAATAAATGACAACAATAATTATCAAATACAGTAAAATAAATTCAATAATTAAACTAAAAATTCAAAACATTACATATACGATACATAAAGAAATTGCATACCTTGACGATTTCTATTATATTGAAACCTCCATAGGTGAGGTGTCATTCTTCGTGGTTTTAAACCAGTCTCTTCTTTCCCATTGAAAAGATGTGTTTCGATAATACGATACCTATGGTTCTTAGGGAGGAGGTGACTATAGTCATCAAACACCAATTTCATAAACTTTTTGAATGAATATACTTCATCTTAGGACCTAAGCTCTCCGAATGGATTAACACTGTCAGCTTCCAATGAAATCCTAACATTACGAGGTTCATCTTTGAAATATTCCCATTTTTCCTCAATTTCCCTAAATGCATAACCAACAATAGGCATTCAAAGAACACCATCTCCACTTTTGTTAGGTGCATGGTAATCCATAAATTGTATTATGCTTTCACACCTGAACAATCGTTGTAAACATGGAATTATGGGAATATGACGAAGAACCTTTTGAGGCACCCTTTTTGCTACTTAATCGGTTTGATATCTACTGGTAAGACATAAATCTAGTAATTATAGAACAAAAACAAGTGGGTGTATTGTGAGTCAAATTTGATTCCAGAAACCCTCCCATATCATTAAGGCATGTGAATAGTCTATTCATGTCAATTTCCAGTGCATACATAAACAATTTGAAAAAAAATCAACATCGGCCCTATTCCCAAGTCATTGTTTCCCATGTATAGGTCACTATCGAGGGCCCCCTAATGGTAGAATCTTAAATTCACCCACCGAAGATATCATTGACCAACCCTAGATATTGAGCAGTGAATGGGGCTAACGTTGAAATTTCTTCAATATGTGTCTGTATGCATCAAAATTTTACATGTTTAGACTAGACACATGCCTTGATGGTATGGGAGGGTTTCAAGACTCAAGGATGTATGATGGCCCCACATAATCTTTGAGAAAGTCCACATTTTCATCAAGGTTCATCATGCTGCACCTCTCATTTTCATCATTCTTCATTCCCTTCTAGAATCATTGTCAGAACTATCTTGAAATTTTACATGGAACTTCCAATACACCCATCACAAATTTCTTCCACCGAACCCACATAATACTTAAGGATCTCATAACACCCATCATGAAACTTAAGGATGTCTGATGTCCCTACATAATACTTAAGGAGGTTTTGATTATTTAATTACCAATTCGGGTTGATGTCACACACTCTTCAATTCATCCACCACAAATATCATGCACCAGCCCCGCATATTGAGCAATGAATCAGGCCAACGTTGAAATTTCTTCAATATGTGACTATATCAATCAAAATTTGACATGGTTAGACTAGACACATGCCTTGACGATATAAGATGGTTTCAATACTTAAGGATGTATGACATCCCCACATAATTTTTGAGATAATCCACATTTGCATCAACGTTCATCATGATGCACCTCTCATTGTCATCATTCATCATTCCCTTCTATAGAATCATTATTGGAACTATATTGAAGTTTGACATGGAACTTCCAATACACCCATCACAAATTTCTTCCACCAAACCCATATAATACTTAAGGATCTCATAACACCCATCACACTAGTTAAGGATGTTTGATGTCCCCACATAATACTTAAGGAGGGTTTGATTATTGAATTACCAAGTCGAGTTGATGTCGCATAAGCTTCAATTCACCCACCACAAATGTTGTAATATCCCTCAGCTGAACCCAAATGTAAATATAATCCAAGTATATTTAAGCTAGTGAGTTGTTTAGACATCATTTTTGTAATACACCTTTCATGGCATGCTGTGCACAGATATTGCACAGTAAACGGATGTAATGTGCACATTTATGAATACCACGTGTAGTAACTAAGGTGCGTGCAACCTTAAAGACAAAGGATACAACACGCAATAACTAAAGAGCACACAACCTTAAGGTTAGCGGATATCGCGCATAGTAACTAAAGTGGGTGCAATATTAAGGTCAATGAACATTTGTGTATATAATATGCATTATAGGATGGTGAGCTAGTATTATAAGACAGAATGCTTATGTCTTGGAATTAGGCCAGTGAGCCTAGATGTTAAAGGCTAGAGTGCCTATTTTGTATATATCTCATCATTAATATAAAAATACATTGTTGCATGCAGACCGTCCATGATAAAAGAGAAGGGGGACTAGATTCCACAAAATAGGGAAAGGGAGGGCATAAAGTTAAGAACAGGGCTAAGATAGAGAGCTTAAAGCCGAAAAGAAATATTATATTAATATTTCTTAAAACCATAAAGTATGGATAATTAATTTATCCTAAGTCCTAAAGTAGGGGACAAGTGTATCAGAGTAGCTTCCAACATGACAAGTGTCAAGTTGGAGACATGCATGCTTATTTTCGAGACTTAGTTCTTTACGGAGGATCGACCATTGTGAAGAGAAAAATATTACCATTTTTTCCTTTGACTATAGAACCAGTATCCATGATGCATTCCATCAGTCCTTGAGCTACCTCATATCTTCCTACCACCATACCCAGACCAGATTGATATCCATTCCTGTTGGTGTACCTATCATCTTGGGAGTGGGATTGAAGAGGCGGGTTGTCAGGCCCGTGAGCAATTCTCCGAGTGAGGTAATTTCTAAGGATCGATTTCTTGAAGGTGATATACTATGGCTGCAGTGCTTTGAGACTTCCGGTCTAGCCTATTGTTGAAGCCCCAGAAGGGAAGTGGGGCAGCTGAAGGACTATTGAGCAGAAAAGGGGCACACTTCCTTGGGTGGGACAAGCATGTGGGGAAGGAGAAGTTGTAGGCTTTGGTTGAGTGAACACCTGAGAGGGAGTCTTTCTAGTTGACCGTGAACCTTTATCCAAGTTAGGAATCCCTTTCCTGGGTGGAGTCTAGTCCAAGCTCCGGGGTGACACACTGTTGAGAGTGACAAACAGTGTATTCTAAGGCTAGGAGGTTTGTGGATGGTCTGCATGTTGTTGGTGACATTCTTACCAAGATAATTACCGGTTATGTGTTGAATTCCATGTTTCATTTTCATTTATGTGTTATTTTATGGGTTTTATTGCTTATGTGAGCATAACTGTCCATATGTTTAAGGATATACCCTGTATACGCTACATGTTTGTGTTCATTGTTAAATCAGTCTGAAAATCATATATTTATAGAACACAACTATTTGTTTATCTTTTATAAGTGAAGCTTCTACTAGAGCATTGTATGTATATGTTTAATTGCATGCAGTTCAATATGTATGTATGCCTGTGTGTGTATATATGTATTTAGAGAGAAAAAAAGAAGTTATGTGACATACCTCAGTTGAATACTGGGTGTTACATTATGTTGTCAGAACTAAGCTAAGTGTCTGAGTAAGTGAAATTCCCCAGTCAGTGGGTGGACAGGGTGTGTTACAAATGTCATGACCAACCTCGCATAGTGAGTAGTGAATGGGGCCAATGTTGAAATTTCTTCAATATGTTCCTGTATGCACTGCAACTTGACATGGTTAGACTATACACGTGCCTTGATGGTATGGGAGGGTTTCATGACTCAAGGATGTATGATGTCCCCACATAATCTTTGAGATCGTCCACATTTGCATCAACATTCATCATACCGCACCTCTCATTGTCATCATTCATCATTCCCTTCTATAGAATCATTGCTAGAACTATCTTGAAATTTGACATGGAACTTCCAATACAACCATAAAAAAATTCTTCTACCGAACCCGCATAATACTTCAGGATCTCATAACACCCATCACGATACTTAAGGATGTTTGATGTCCCCGCATAATACTTAAGGAGGTTTTTATTATTGAATTACCAAGTCGAGTTGATGTTGCAGAAGCTTCAATTCACCCACCACACATTTCATGCACCAATCCCACATAGTGAGTAGTTAATGGGGCCAACATTGAAATTTCTTCAATATGTTCCTGTATGCATCACAATTTGACATGGTTAGACTAGACACATGCCTTGATGGTATGAGAGGGTTTCAAGAATCAAGGTTTTATGATGTCCCCACGTAATCTTTGAGATCGTCCACATTTTCATCAACGTTCATCATGATCCACCTCTCATTGTCATCATTCGTCATTCCCTTCTATAGAATCGTTGTGAGAATTATCTAGAAATTTGACATGGAACTTCCAATACACCCATCACAAATTTCTTCCACCGAACCCGCATAATACTTAAGGATTTCATAACACCCATCACGATACTTAACAATGTTTGATCTCCCCACATAATACATAAGGATGGTTTGATTATTGAATTATTGTTGGCCCTTGACCAAGTTTTGGAGATCCTTGGTCATGTTTGACCTCTTTTGGGACTTCGACAGGCTACTCGAAGGCAGAGTGCAATTCGAAGCAAAGATCATGGGAAATCGGCCCCTTTTTAGGGAAGTTTTTAGGATTAGAGTTTATGTAATAGATATGGGATGTCAACCCATGGGTTTACCCATTTTTAGGCCCATTTTGTAATGTATAAATAGAAATCTAGGTGATGTAAGTACGGGGGCAAGTGAAGGCCAATGTGATAAGTGTGAATAGATGTGGATGCTTTATGCATACTATGTGTTAATACTTGCAGAGCTAAGTAAAAGTGATTGTAAGAGGCTTGAGTATATACTGTGTAAGAAGGCTTTGTGTTGTGACCTAACTCGGGGAAGGAGGATCTGGCTAGGTGAGTAGATCTCTTGTCCAATGTGGAGTAGGGTTTTTGGGCTCTATGCTTGTAGAATATTTACAGAATATAATAAAGAACAAAATATTTGGTGGACACAACCCCACACTGGGGTGAACCATGTATATCATATGCTATGGTTGCTTTGTGCATTATGGTTGTATGTTAGTGATGTGATTTATGCTTAGTGTCGATATCTTTATGTATGATGCATCTGGTATAATAGCTTAGTGATTGGTAATGTGAATGAACGCTAGATATGATCTATATCTCCATGCTAAGTTCTTGAATGTGTTAGATTTGATAGAATACTGCATTTCTTTGTAATTATGGTTTGGATCTGCGATGTGAATAAGGGTTAATTATTGACGAATATTAATAATTAAGTTCTTTGTTAAAGTATTGTAATAACAGATCTATGTCCTAGCTAAGGTTGCAAACACCGGAGTCCTATAACCACCCCTGCCTCTACCTCGAGTGAGACTTCATATGCTTCACAGGTGTTGCTAAAATGGCCAGTAGTTAGGGTTTTGTTGGTGCGCTATTGAAGTGTTGAACCCTGGTTCTACCCCTATGCCATTAAATGGTTCCGTTGTTGGGACCTAAAACTATCATTGCTGGGAACTGAAGAAAATAAATCTTTGTGCATAGATCTATTTCTTTAGTGCGTAGTATTCTAGTTGACTTTTGAAGCACTGTGCTATGAAGAGAATTTTGATCTGAAGAAAATATGTAGGATCTCAAATCTTTGTGCTTTGAGAAAGGTAAGAGCAGTAAAATTTTTTTTTCGAAAATATGGATCTAGGTATGTTTGATAAATTTTGTCCTAATCTGAAAAACTAGGGCATAGTTAGAAGAAATAAGATTTGATATGAATATATCTAATAGAAATAATGAAAGGTATGTTATCCCTATGCATAGAAAGAATGTTTGGACTGACAAATGGATGCAGGATCCTAGAAAGAATTTTTTGCAGGTTAGTTACTGTTATCCCAATGCATAGTAAAGGAAGGGTTGGGGATCATTTAAGAGAAAGGGAGGATTAACTCTTTGTTACAGTTGTACAAGACCATGACATCTTGCTAAGGAATTCCCTGGTAGAAGACCTAGTTGTCTTTGTTGTAAAGCTATGGACCATGAAGTTTTGGATTGTCCTAGAATGATTGCTAAAGTTGAAAACATGAATACAAAACAAGAAAACTAAGGATATGATAGAACCCCAGAAAGAATCAGAGATTGTATTACTACAGATGAAATAAACCTTGAATGACCACAAAAATATCAACTTATCAAAGGTCTTAAAAGAGAAAGAGTACATAGAAACAAGAATAGGAGAAATCGACATAGACTGTGTCCTGGATGAGGAAACACATGTGAATATCATCACAGAAAGAACTTGGAAAATTTTGGGAAAGCCCGCTATGGTTCCTTCATTAGGAGGAATAGGATTATTTAGAGGAAAGTTGATAACCCTATGTGGAATAATTACCCATATATATATGAGTGATCATGGCACTTGGACAGAAGAAGAATTTGAGATTGTTAAGTTTGTTGAGAAAAGAACCCCATTTGCTATCTTGCCAGGAAAACCCTGGATTGAGAAAGATCAGATATGAAGGAAACAAGAAGAGGAGGATCTAGAACAGAAAAAGAAAGAACTAAGAGATTTCATGGCTAGGAGAATAATGCACTTACTAGAAGAACAAGAGAACGAGTCAAAGATACTAAGGACCAAAGATATGAATGTCGATGTTGAAAGGACACATGAAGAATAGAGACACCTGTATGTACAAGAGAGTAGAGCACCTACCCCAGAAAGAGAAGAAGTATTACTCTTGAATCCTATGAAAGACCCTCCACAGTGCGAAGTTATCATGCCAAGAGGAGGTAAGAATGATAACGGAAATATGAAACCAATGATTCAAATCATAGGAAAGAAGGTCAAAAAGCTCAGTAAGAAGAGGGAAAAGTTAGAAAAATTGCAAGAAGTTCCAGAGAATACTTCCTAGAAGAAAGGTTTCCAGAACCTGAACTTTTCTAGAATATCAGTACATCATGGAATGGCACTTCACCATGATGAAGAAATATAACCATTGGAGGCAATATGATCATTCAATAGATGCTCCTGAATGGTTAGGAAATAATTTATGGACTGAAAGTTCACCATTGGACCATTGGGACCACGCCATAATGGATGAAATTTCATTGAATAAGGCTTTGCGACCCATCAAAAGAAATCATTACGATGATCTCTATTTATTCTGTCGAGCGTTTCACCGAGAACACTTTTGCCAATTGTGATTATTCGATCCCACAAAGAACTAGTTGATTTTATGTAGTGATCATTGAGACCTTGCCATCTATTCTGTTATAGTGATTATTGTTCATCAACCTGAGATATCAAATCTCGAGTGTGCATGTCAGATGAAATTAGCACAACAGAAAAATCCATTGAAGAAATTGTAATAGACCTCATGACTGAGAAGGTGATGTTCGTAGGAATCCAAGCCTCATCAATGTGAGGAGTGCAAGCCTCCTTGTCGAGTGCTCATGGTTCTAGACCATCCTAAGCTGTGACAGAGAAAAGAACCAAGGATCGAGATGACTTGGAAAATGTGAAGTTAATCCCATCTATCCTGCCCAACTACATCCCACCCCTAGCTGGTGTGGTGAGTCGTGACAGTGTCCCAAGGGACTTAGACTACACAATCATCATTGCACACCTTCCAAAGGGAATACAAGTAGCCAGAACACAGTTGAAGAGGATTCCAACCTTGAATATCAGTGACTATAACCTAGGAGACCACAATATCTATGGCATGCTCACACCTCAAAAATATTTGAATAAGACGAAGGGGAAGAAGACGAACATCATCCCCTAGCCATGGACTATGGACATCGTGATGTCCACTGTCTTGAACGTGTTGAAGATACCACATTTTGGAAGGCACCAGGAGGTTAAGATGTGCATTAATCTCTTACGATCGTGCTTCCATGGAGGGTATCTATGGTTAGATAGACGCATAACCATCGATCCAGTGTTGATCCACGAGATCACCAGATTGAGCATGAAGGGACCAGACCCACAAGACTTTTATCCAGGGAAGGTTGCAGACTGTGTCCTAGCACAGAGGATTAAAGACACCTACAAGGATGTAGAGAAAGGGACTCGAGGCTATAAGGTAGCCTCCATTTATAATGGCTTAGTGCACGTTTTTTACTAGTTGATTGTTGGTAAGATAGTAAGAAAGAACAAACCCACACAAGTCACATGGTTTGTTGTTGACCTCACAGAAAAATGCATGGAAGGACTACAGATGAACTAAGTCAGTTACCTAGTCAATCAGTTAGAATTGGACTTACGCAAAGCTCACGATTACGGCTATGAGTTCCATTTTAGCTCGTTATTGATCCTCATCGCATTTAATACTTAGGATATGATGGAAGGTGTGACCTTCCCTGACATTGAGTCATTCGAGCCACTAGCCGTGAAGATCACCACACTCTAGTATTCGAGAGACATGGGGAAACAATGGTAGTCGAATGCAGTATTCCATACCTACTACCTACAGTTGAAGAGGGCCATTGATTCTTTCCCTCATATGCTGTTGAATACCCTAGATAGGTTCAGGCCCCCTATGAAGTTCCACATAGATAGGAATTTTATTTATATTACTATGTGGGCAGACGAAAGTAAAGAAGAGCTTCAGTCCTACTACAAGCTCATAGAGGAGGACCTGGAAGAAATCACTAAGGAATGACCCATGGATTTCCTTATACCAATAGAGCAGGAAGCATTATTCGATACCAAGCTCATTAGAAGTCCGGTGGTTACTCGCGAAGAGTATGATGCACCTAGCAGTAGAAGGAAGAAAAAGAAGGAGGATTTACAACAAATACACAACACATTAGAAGATAATGCATTAGAATCACCTAGTCGAGGAGGAGACAATGAAGTGGAAAAATAAGAAAAATAAGGGGAAGAAGACAAGTAGAATCAGGGCGAAGTAACACTACCTAGGAACCCCCTTGAAGAGGCAGAGAAATCCAAGAAAAGAAAGGTTTACCCAATGAAGCCTGTTAGCGCTCTGTAATTTTGCCCAAGGCTGAAAAGGCAATCACAGAGGCAACATCAGAACCGCTTCGAGTCTTGGATCTAGCCCTCCAAGACCCAGAGAGGGATCTCTCTGTGTAATATAGCTTTGTTTGCAGAAATATTAGGCTAGTTATGAAGAACAAGGATTTTGTTGTAAAGGGTTTTGGAAGTTGGTTGAGACAAACTGCACATCCATTGGGCTATGGAGTCTGAAATTAATGACATCTGAGATGAAACCAGAAATGACAAAGAAAACCTTCACAAGGCAAGATAACACACTCACTGAATCTTCAATAATTAAAGTGATGATCAGAAGAAAAGATAAGGGAATAACTCCAATCAACAAGCACCTAAGAATCTCTTAACTAAAGATATTTAGAAGATGAACATTAAAATATGTAGAATCGGAAGCAGGGTATCAGGGATAAATCCTACAACATAACGCTATTCGTACAGATTAGATTCAGATAACAAAGTGACTACAGAGCGAGAATACATTTAACTGGGAAAATACATCACCAGTAAACATGCGCAGGAATCCTGTAAAGAGCCT
>ML778655.1:495109-511052 GCA_009831015.1 Picea engelmannii | reverse complement strand
AGTAAGTACATCATCCTTCTTCTCTTGTCCATTCAATACTTTAGAACTAGGGAAAGAGTAGTATTCTGTCACAGTTTGTTCCAGATCCAGGTGGATCTGGGGAGATTGGTCTGTGTCCGCACTCACAAATTTATCCTTGAACAGCAGGTCTGGAGTCTTCTCTTCTGCTTCGGTATTCTTCATTTGTTCACCTTCCTGTTGTTTTCCAAGGTTAGAAATTGCATCCTCAGAATCTTCAGCATCCTTTTGTTTTGTCTCGGAAGCAGCCGAACTTCCCAACATAGTGGGGAGACATCTTTGTCTATGTTCTTGGAATTTTAATACTGATGTTATGTCCTCGGGTGCTAATGATTGGATCCGGGCTAGCACTTCTTCATAAGATCTCACCCCTTGGAAAACGTCATCCGAGGGTGAATTTTCATGCTCAAATCTCTTGAGCCCGCAATGAGCCAAATGGTTGCTCACAACCCTCTGTAGATCATGTTTCTTAATTTCGATGGTGACCAAACTTAGGTCTTCCAGGGGAGCAACCTCAGCTTTGGCATGCCCAAAATCTAATAAAGAATAGGAATTCATCTGAATGGGAAAAGAAGGCCATACCTTCTTTGAGTAACCCTTGATTTCTTTGCTCACTCCTCTAATTACCGTTTGCCAGGCGACCTCTTGACAAGCCAGCTTGTCAGGGATGAATAAGGGCAGCGCATGAGGGGGAATAGAAACCCCGAAGACTCTGAAATATGAAAACTCTGCATCCACATACAAATCCGCTATGCCACTCAGACCTGTTGTAATGCTGTCTGAGACGCGAGGTGGTGGATGCCAAAAAATGGCGATATGCAAGGGTACCATCACCCTGTTAAAAATCTCATATGTGAAATTTTCTGCTTTATTCTCCCATAGTTTGTCATGATACTCATGCACGGGTTTTTCTTTGACTGGATTCCAAGACCAACTCATCAAAGGGAATGGTTTCATGGAACATACCGCGTCCATGATATATGCTGACATGAAAAATGAGGATGGTTTCCCACTTGCCTTCTTCTCCCGATACTCTATGACCCTATTGGCCAAACTATCTGAGAGCATCTTTGGCCAATTAAACGAGCAACCTTCTACAAACCGAAACATGAGAGGCACCCACGCAATGTAGAAATGCGATGTTTGTTTTCTCCCAAATAGCCGACATGTCATCATGACCACATATAGAATATATGCCCTGGTCATTTGCTCTGAATTTTGCGGTGCACGAAACCCAATCTTTAATCAAACTGGGCATGGTTTTTTCGTACTGGGCGCACTCTTTCTCTTTGAATTCCTCCAGGAACTCAACACCATATGTATATTCAAACGTCAAAGGTAGCTTGTACATGGTTTGTATATGCTCGGGCCTACAAGTCCCCACAGTAACTCGCTGGTTGTTCATGATCGTCCTGGTTGGTAAGTCTACGTGGTCCAACGCCCACCAGATCATGTCGTAATACGAAAACAACCGTGGCCTGGGTTCTACTCTGTGCATCCCGGATTGGATGATTATCTTGTACTTGGTGTGTAGATTATCCTTTTCAATGTCATCAGAGTCATCTGAGTAATCTACCAACTCTGCTTGCAGCACATTTGACACAAATGACCAGTCAGGGATCGACTCGACACTTCGGGGTGAAGTATTGGCGACATTATCTGAGCCTTGTCCCGCGACTTCAACATTCACCTTTGCTGCTTTCCGTGGATCCATGGACACAGTTTGCGTTTTCTCTCTCCTTCGATAGAACTGTGTATACATGCAGAAAATAGTTAACTCAGAAATGATGAGATCCGCAAGCTATGAAAAAATGTGTAATGAAACGTAGCTTCTTGCATATATTTTGAAAAAAAGGGTACCTTTCAGAGCAGGCCTGTCAATTTGAAATTAGAAATAAACTTATGCCGTAAAAATCCGATCTTACACATAGATTTACCTTATCTTCCCATTAATGTCATAAAATTTTGGCAGTTTTGACAGTCATTCGGAGTATGGAGAGCAATTAGCTACCTTGGAAAATGTGCAAGTCTCGATGCATGGGACATATCTTGCTTTATTTTAAATTATCAAAACTTAGCAATGTTAATAACTTTCTCGCTGTTCACTGCATCGTGGATTTTCTTTTAACCTTTCAAGTCTTCAACTCGCGAGACTGCGAGGAAGGATTTTGGCTTAATTAACAGTAATAACGATTTGGAGCGTCATTAATTTTATAATCAATTTATTTTCCATATCGCGACTCGAAACTTCGAAGGTAAGTTTCTGGGAGGTTGGTACACCGAGTCGCGAAACGGCGAGATGGCGATAATTAAGGCTCAATTTAGGGGAAGAAAAACTTAGATTAGGTGACTAATTAATCTTGCTATAATTACGTCATGACTTCGCGAGTCGGGGTTTTAGACGCCGTAACTTTCGAAAAGATAGTGCCGAGTAGCGAGACACCGAGAACAGATTTAACCATGGTTAGCCTTTTGCCTTTAATCCTTGACCAGGGTTATCACAGAAGTACCTCGTGTTCTCGACTCTCGGGGCTGTAAAAATAAAAACTTGGGTTTGAAGAACGTCAAGGTGCGAAACTCCGACGATGTCAAATCATGAGTTAAAATATTTTACCCTATTTAATGTCTCAGGTGAAAATTGAAAACGACTTCGTCGTTTCGTGACTTGGGACGTGCGAACTCAAGAATTAAAGTACCTGACTTGCGAGATCCCGAAATAAAACAAAAAGAGTGAACGTTCTTACGAAAGTGGACTTGTTTTGAGGGTAGAGAAAGCATCGCTGCTTAATCGACAAGGTTGCAGAGTTTCAAAGTTTCGGGGGGGGGGGAATCAAAATGCCATCTTTAGATTTCAAATATCAAAAATTGAAAATTGTGAAGGGTAAAAATAAAACAAGGGCGGCTCCAACATAGGCTCCAACTAGGGATCCTGCCTCCCTGTGAGGCGGGAAGAACAGTAGACCACGTGCCAATATTGGGTAAATGGAGTCCAAAGCTCAAACATGCGGAAAAATTTCAAGGAAAAAGGATCGAAGGGGGGAAGGACATTGTTTTTTACCTCGAGATTTTTTTTTTTGAAATCAGATACTCATTCTAAACATAGTTGTAGTCGCTTTCACAATTTTCCCTTTCCCACTACTAACTTTGGGTATGTTTTAAGACAATCAGAACGACCCTAGAAGATTCAACAGATCTTGTGACTCTCAGCTTGCATCAAAAGAATGAGATTATATATTTTTAAATCGGGAAGTCTCGTCTGAATTTGGGGTGTTGATCAGGTTTTTAGAAAGCCTTTGTTACCAGAGTAGAGTGATATTCATGTATAACATCCTTACAGATATCTCATACATTGCTTCACTGCCAGGGAGCCTGTTCAGTACCCCAGTGAAGTTGTCTGACCCCTTTCACTGAATTTCCTTTCACCACTTCAGAAAATATTTATGCATTTAAATGCTGAGACGAGGGAAATCATTTGTGAATTTCCTTTCATTGTCTTCCTGGACTAGGTGGGGGAAATCATTTCTGAATTTCCTTTCACCACCTGTCTTATAATTTACTTTTTGAGTACGAAGATGGGGGCAATTAGTTGTTATCAGGGCTGATATCTGTGTAATATTTTGCATCAGAGGTCTGTCAACTCATTTTAATTACTTGGTACCAAGCTTCCCTTGACCTTCACAACACCTTCGTTCTTAGGGAAAAAGGAAATTATTTTTTTTAAGGGGTATCCCATTTGAGGAAGCTTTGATTCTTCCGACTCTGTTGAAAAACCTAGGAAAGTTAAGATCGCTCTAAACGTTCCTTCACTTAGCAGGAGATCAAGTGGTTGTGAAGACCTACTTTCTTATCAAGATCTGTTTCGAAACCCTCAAGGTTTAAAACGAAAAACTTTTATCCCTTTGTGATGGAACAAAGGGATGGGGACTGGTCAAAAGTTAGACCCAGAGACATACATGGGGCCAGGTAGTGATTTGTTGACTGAAAATATAGAGGTCGAAACAAATCAAGACTGACTCTTGTAGATAACTTCAGGGATAGTTTATTTTGACTGACCATTTTTTATTAAGTGTATCGTTCAATTTATTTTAAAACAAAAATTACCAAACCAAGCAATGATCCTGCTGACTAACAATTTGTATTGCAGTTTGAAAGATGCTACCTTGATTTCCCTTAACATTCTTTCATAACATATATTTTTGAGAACGTTTCTTTTTACCTTTTTATTTCATTTTCTTTGCGCAATAAGAAACTATTTTAGGTATCACCTGTTTTATGCCACTCTATTTCTGACACCGACCTGCAAAGTACTTTTCCTGCTAGTTTCGTCTACAGCTGGAATCCTGTAAAAAGAAAATGAGAATCTTATTAGAAATGTGTCGAGAGTTTAGGAACAAAAACTGAAAATTAAAAGTAAATGTTAAAATGAAAATATATGGATGTACAAACATGAAATTTATTTATTTACGATTTTTATTTTTTTTCAAACGTTATGTCATGTAATGTTTCAGATATCACCCGTTGACAGGGGCGCTGAAGACTTCTCCGTCAATGTTCTCCAACAAGAAGGAGTTTTTCCCTTTCGGAGCCGAGACCCTGAATGGTCCATACCAGAGATGGTCAAATTTGCCATGCTTCACGGCTTCCTCTTTTCTCGCATCCCATCTTAGTACTAAGTCACCTAGAAGAAATTCCCTATCCTTTGCCTTGAGATCGAATAAAGATTTCATCTCATCCTGGTACTTCTGCATTTTCTCATCAACCTCCACTCTATGCTGTTGAACCTCGATCAACTGGTTAATTCTCCTGGTTACATGATTAGGTTCTTTGTTCTGATCCTACCATAAATTCATTACTGGCAATGCTAAGTTTATAGGTAGAACCGCCTCTGTCCCATAGACCATTTGAAACGGTGAAATGCCGATAGACCTTTTAGTGCTGATGCGGTTTTCCCACATTGTGTACTTCAAGTGCACATGCTAGGACCTTTTATTTTCATCCAGTACTTTCTTGATTATGTTTACCAGGCTCTTGTTGGATGATTCGGCCAACCCGTTTCCCTGGGGGTAATAAGCAGTGGAATGGCCGAGAACGATATTGTACTTCTGACAAAAGCTGATCATAGCCATGGAATTGAAGGCCTGGGCGTTGTCGGTAACAATATTTCGGGGACACCCGAATCTTGAAAAGATATTATCTTCCAAGAAGTCAATCACCACTGAGTCTGTTGCCCTTTTAGTTGGAATGCCTTCCATCCACTTTGTAAAATAATTTTTGGCTGTTAAGATCCACTTATGCTGAGCACTGGAATGGGGATTAATTTCCCCTATGAAATCTAGTCCCCATTGTTGAAATGGGGCTTCAGTTTTGACTGGAACGAGTGGTAGTGCAGGGAGTTTCTGTTTACCAGCGAATATTTGACACGGGTTGCAGGCACGCACTTTGGCATTGATGTCCGAAAATAGTTTCGGCCAATAATATCCGGCCCTCAAGATCTTGTAGGCTGTGGCTCTCCATGCGTGGTGTCCTCCACGGACTCCTTCGTGAAATTCCTCTATAACCCGTGGAGTTTCCGACTCAACCAGACAAACTAGTAGCAACCCGAGTGGATCCTTCCAGTATAGTTGATTTTCGGAGATACAATATTTTACAGCATGAAGTTTTAAAGTTCTGCATTTGGTTGGTTATAGTCCATTTGGACATTTCAGGTTTAACAAGTAGAACACTATGTATTTATACCACCCTGACAATATGAACTTTTCTTCGACCTTGCTTGGATCTATCGGGTCATCCGGCTCTTGCAGGCATGCGTCTTCGTATTCCCCTTGGAGGCAATTAATATCAAGAGCTCTAAGATTTGACTCAGCCAAGAGTTTGGCCAGACCCTACCCCTTTATCAATTTAGTCGGCTTGACTTCTAGATCAGATTCCTGTATTTTAGCGAGCCAGCGCCCTCATTTTCCATCACTGTCTGGCTGTACCAATATATCTTTCACAACACTGGTAGGAACGTACGCGATAATTTTTGAATGCAGTACATAGGTTTTGAATGCTTTTAGCGCTTTCACCATTGCGTACGCCTGTTTTTCTATTATGTCATACTTTAGTTCAGCATATCTAAGGCTCTTGCTAAAAAACACGACTGGTCGTTCGAAGCCTTCGTCATCCTTTTGCAGGAGCACCACGGTGATAGTATGTTCAGAAGAAAATGAGAAGATGAGGAAATCTTTCAAGTAATCTGGGCTTGCTAACACAGGTGCCTCGCTGATGAATTTTTTAATATGCGTGAACGATGCTTTAGCCTCGGTCATCCAATTTACTCTGCTATCTTTCTTCAACATTCCTGTGATCAATTTAACAATCTCAGAAAAATTGCGGATAAACCTTCGTAAACAATTTATTGTACCTAAGAAAGATTGAATTTCTTTTACGTTTCTGGGAATATTTATAGTTTCTATTGCTTCAATCCTCTTAGGATCAATCCTGATCCCATCCTTAGATACGATATGTCCCAGAATATTACCTTCCCGCATAGCGAAATGTGATTTCCTTGGGTTCAAAGACAGACCATACCTGCGACACTTTTCAAAAGTCTGTTTTAGATGTATCAAATGTTCTTCATCGGTTTTAGAGAAAATCGTCAAATCTTCGAGGTAGATGACTACGAACTTGTCTCTTTCTCCCACGAAAGCAATGTCCATAGTGCACTGGAATGTAGCTCCTGCATTCATCAAACCAAACGACATTTTGTCATACATGAATATACCCCATGGTGTGGTGAAAGCAGTTTTTTCTCTGTCTTGCTCGTTCATGGCGATTTGGTTATATCCAGAGAACCCATCTATCATAGACATTCGATTTTCTCCGACTACCTTTTCTAGGACGTGGTCCATTTTGGAGAGTGGATAATTGTCCTTAAGGGAAGACCTATTCAAGTTTCGGAAATCTACACACAGTCTGATTTCTCCATTCTTTTTCCTGACCGGGACCAAATTTTCCACCCAGTCTGAGTACCTCAGAGGTACGGTTATTTTCGCATTTAAAAGCTTCTTAACTTCCTTTTCAATCACGGGAAAAAATATGGGGTTAATTTTCCTAAGCTTTTGCCTAAACGGCTTGACCCCGGGCTTCAAAGGTATCTTGTGCTCAATTATGGAAGTGTCATACATTCTAAGCTCATCATAAGACCAGGCGAAAACATCTTTGTATTGTCTGAGTAGGTATCTGTACTGGAATTTTACCTTGGGAGGGAGGAACTTAGATATCTTTACTATCCTGGAATCCTTTTCAGTTCCTATATCACAGTCCTCCACTTCTTCTGGTTGGGGTTGCAAAGTGGATTTCACAGGTATGTCATTCTGATTGAAAAGTCTTTCTAAAGGAATTAAGTCTTTCAGAATTTGGTTTCTTTTCAGGACCAACATACGATGATCCGCTATTTTTTCTCGAAAGGTTTCAGGATCTTCTCCTTCTTGCATAATCCACATCGGGTCATTTTGATTCTCTTGGTCTGGATGAGTTTCAGAGAACTCACCTACTGCTATAAGAAATTTCTGGATTTGTTCATCATCTTCAAAGACTTGCTAGTGTCGGATATTGTCTGGTATAGAGGGTTTGTATCTGATTTCAATGTGATATTTCAGTTTGACGGTCGTGGGAGGAGAAAAGGTTGAAGCTGCCTTGGCCAATGCATCGGCATGCAGATTCTCGGTGAGAGGGATAAAATGGATATTTACAGATGAGAAAAAAATTTCGATGAGATCCCAAGTATAATTTCTATAAGCTCTTAGCTTGGGGTGCTTAGCTAGGTATTGTCGGTTCACTTGTCTTACTATCAATTCCGCATCATCGTATACCTCCAAGTTTTTTATATTCAACTTCTTTGCAGCCTCTAATCCTAAGATCAATGCTTCATACTCGCATACGTTATTGGTGTAATATATGTCCCACTGCAAATGATAGGAGAAAGGAACAATGAACTTACCTTCAAGTGCTACCAAAAGCACCCCAACACCAGCTCCTTTAGAAGACGAAGCTCCATCGAAGTACATTTTCCATACACCAATATTGCACAACTCTTCTGTCAAGGGGCTTAACTCTTCTTGCTTTGCATCGATTTCTTCCAGGCAACCATCTAGACCATCATCAAAAGACAAAATGCAATTCCCCAGATCTTGATCTGCAACGTAAATGGGAAAGTTATTTGGGTTTTGAGGATCACTGACTGTATGCGCTAATCTTGTTTCTCTATACAAATGAGTGAATTGACCACCGAATACAGGGATTGTGGCATAAGACATGTCTAACTGAAGGGAACCTCCCAACTTGACCCCCCATGACCTAGATAACAACATACCGTACTTAGGGGGAATATCGGCGATAACCACATCCATCAGGATACTTTTAACAGGGACCTGAGCCAGGGTAACTACCAGATCCTTTATCATCCCCATGCATTTAACCTTCCTTGAATTGAAAGAATACAGATTTCCATAAGGTATCGTGATCTGGAGACCCATCTTCTCCATTATAATTTTGGGCATAACATTATGAGAAGCCCCTGAGTCTAACATACAATTATGCAACAACTGATCATGTATATTCAAAGTGATATAGAAGGGAGCGATGTTGTATTTGGATCCCTCAAAATGGCAACCAAAGGTGATGTTAGGTCTATCATATTCCAGGTTTATAACATCAGACTGACTTTCTAGCTCATAGACACCCATCGCTTTGGCAATTTGCTTCTGGTAAGCGGGATTTTTTGCTAATTCTACCAAAGGAATCGGTATGTTAATTTTGTTTAACTCATTTTCAAAACTGAAAGATGTGTTTACCTTGTCCTTTTCTTTGGTTGAGACTTCCAAATTTTTTCTTTCTGACTTACTTATCTGGAGCGCTTTATCACTCGTGATCCTAGTTGAAAACGTAAGTTTATCTACTGGTTCGGTTCCTTGTGTTTGAGTTTCAAACTTTTTCACCTCGGACTCTTGAGTGTTTGCTACCTTAGTTTTGTTGTTGGGTAACAAGGTCTCTTCTGAAGGAAGTTCATGAGCTTGACCCCTTTGAAGGATTCTCTTAGGTTGATCCATTGAGGTGGGCTTATGTTTAGATCTTAGGTTGTACTTTGTCTAAAACTCAGCCATTATCATTTCTGTTTCTGGTTGAGATACACAGAGATCAGTGTGATCACCTTCTTCATCCTCATTAGACGGTTGTGGGTTTTCAAATATTTTTCATAGTCTTCATGAGTCAGATATGGCTGCGAACATTCATCACCGAAATTCGCGACTTCATCTTCCAAATCTCTGAAATCTTGGAGGTCATTTTCTCCTATAAAATTTTCATTTTTTAGTGGAGCCTGTATTTTTTAATCTTCGTTCTTTATTTGTCTCTGTTGATTTTGGGGATTTGGGTTTCTCCTGAAGTCCTTTTTATTAGAAGAATCAGCTTTAACCTGGTCCAACTCCATCCTAGAGATTTTTTTGGATAGTTCTTTGATTATTCGGGCCATATCATCTACTCTGTCATCAGTGTATCTATTTGAGCCCGAAGGACCCGCTAGTTCCCTATAGCGTCTATTCTCGCGGTTGATTGTTTCTACTTTAGCCTTTAATTTACCTGAAGACATCATATTAGATTCTATTTGGACAACATCATCTTGAATTCTATTTAGGGTGGCTCCTCTTCTTTCTCGCAAAAGTAGTGCGAAATCCAACTCGAAATCTCCCGCGAAGGTTACTTTGGCTAAGGGTTCGGAGGGTTTAACTGCAGCTGGAATCTTATTATACAGTTTGTTGAATCTCAAAATAAATTCCATAACTGTTTCTGAGTTCTTTTTCTTTAGGGACCCAAACTCAGTAAAGTAATATAAGTGATCTTTTTCGCTCTCCCCATTGTCTAAGGAAAGCATCTTCCAAAGTGTCATATGTCCGGATAGAAGTTGCGGGGAGGCTCTGAAACCAAGTTCGGACCTGTCCTTCAAAGGTCTGGACAAGTAGTATCAAATAGACATCTTCGTGCTCGATACAACAGATGTCTATGAATTGGTCAAAGAAATTTATATGCTTGACTGCGGTTAGATCTCCCTCCCCAGTGAACTTAGGAAGATTTTTGATGTAGTTTTAAGGCAAATCATGGAGAGGGATGGGCAAAACCAGGGGGGTGTATCTCGCTGCTACCTTTGCGAATACTCTGGGAGGAGGGACTTTCCCTTGACCTCCACCTCCTCCTTTAGAAGTGCCTCCACCACCTCCGACGATGACTGCCATCGAATCGGGTGTAGAAAATGAGTGTGTAACACACTCTTTGGAATCAGGCGATACCGAGAAGTTGTGTGGAAGAAAAGCTGGTATGTCAACTATCGACGAACTTTCTAGAGGACCTTTTCCCTTGTGTATGGATGGGAAAGTCTGATGAATATCACTCCTAACTTCAGGGTGGTTTGACGTCAGATATTTGGTATCAAATAGAGGACTGCCTGAAGTAGATGGTTCTGAATGGCATTTAGTCTTTAAAGGTGTGTTTTTAGGCTTATAAACTGCAGTGGTTGGCTCAAAAGAGCCTCTCGCCCTTAATTTTTTTTCGAGATTAGTAACAGGCGTAATCAGCTTGCCATCTGGGTTCTTTTTGGTACTCTTTATACTAGAAGCCAGTTTATGTTTTCGTGGAGTCGCCAAGTGAAAGATTGAAAAAGCCTTAAAACTGTGTGTACTCTATGTTCACTATCAAAGAGTCACACTTTCAACGAAATAAATGTCGTTTTCCCAGGGAAAAAGATTTTGCAACTTTTCTCCCCAGCAACGACGCCAGAAAGATGTTGTTCCCGAGTCTGTAATTAAGGCTCAAAAAGTATAGTGTCAAGGCAGATGAAAGTAGGTGAAAGATGGGTAAGAGGGTAATGTCAACCTTCGGTATAGGAAACTAGCGAATATTTCTACGTTCGCGTCGTCTAGATTCCAACTGTTCCTGAGTAGTTATATCTTGTTCAATGGCTGCCCATGAACGTTCAAGTTCCTCTCGGTTATTAGCAGTTTTCAGGATTATGTCAAAATTTTTTAAAGCAATATCCGTTTGATTCGATAGTCCAGGTTCGACATTAGGCTGTGTTGTTGTAGGGACAGTCATGGAGGAACAGTGAGAGTAGGAAAGGATTTAAAGAGAGATTAAATGCTATCTCGATTTGGTCGCAATAAAGAGAATTTTACGTTTTTGGAATAGAATAGAAATGCAAATTGAAGGCTCTTTCCCGTAACTGTATTATATTTTAATATAAAGGTGTGATGTGAAAGAGAAACATTTAGCTGCATATAATGCAAGGTTCCTGTCAAAGAGAAAACTCAAATATAAACAGAAGAGGAAATTAGTAAGAAAATAACTGACATAGCAAAGAATACACGTAGAATTCTAAAAGTGTAGATTGGTCTTACACCCACTGATAGCTGGTGCAGAGGAAAGACAATAAACAAATACAAAAAACCAAAATCCTTTTGTTATAGTAGTGGTCGTATTAAAGTATAACAAAGAACATCAATTATGAATAATGGAATGAAATGAAACATGAAATATGAAGAAACAAACTTGTAACACAGTCTTGACGGAATCGAGAATCTCCAGATTTGCTTATATTAACTTCTCAAATGAAAAAAATCTATTACAATCGACACCAAAAGGGTCCAGCCTTGTTTACTTCTTTCTGTGATATATTTATACAATGTTACATATTAGTTAGAATTTCAACAGTTACACAAATTCGGTTACAACCGAGAGGCGCACAATCACTCCCTTTCTCCTACTCTATTTTCAATTGGTGCCAGGTGCTCGTCTCCACACGGATTCGGTGCAGGCGATACATTTTTCCACAAACTGAGATATGAGCTGCGAAGGTTCCGCTTGACAGTTGGCTTTGGCGAAGTAACACTCTCGGGCTAACTACTGCATCTTGTCCCCCATTTGTGCATCGATGATGTCGAGGGCACTTAATTGCACGCTGGACTGGATCAAATGCTTATCAATTCAGGCCATGTCTACCATATCTATTTGAGAGATATCGGTCGAATCTCTCTCATTCGTTTCCTTCAGATCGAGTGAGATCTGCTCCACATTTATTTGCATCAATTCTTATGCATCGCCTCGGATGTCAATATCCAACAGCTCACCATCTATGGAGTTAAAGGCTTCTTCTAAAGAGTGGGTTACCTTTTGGACTTGTTCTTTTCCCAGGGCAATGTTATTCTCCCAATCTTTCAATAAAATATTGCCTCTGGTTTGTTCAGGGATGGCAAGCCTAGGAGCACTTGCCGAAACCTTGTTATTTATGGCGATTACTACGTCCTAGAAAGAGACTCGAGCCACTTCGACCTCCCTTTCCTTGGTAGTCAGGTTCTTGGACACCTGATTCACCAACTAACAATTTTCCCGGATCTCTCCTATCCTGGCAAGCAAATTCTGCTGTGACGAAAAGATTTTTCTCCGAATCTCACTGGCTCGAGATTTAAATATGTTGATGTCTATTTCTCGGCTCTTAGCAATTTCTGCCCGAGCCTGCAATTGTTCAATCAGATTTATCTGTTGGCTCGCCTGCGCTCTACCATCTCGGACTACCAACTGTTCTTTCTCAAGCTTGGTCTTGAGCATTTCTATTTCATTTTTGTCAGCCACTCTGGCCTGTTCTATCTCCATACTGGCTTGACCTTTAGCATTCTCTGTGGCTGTAGCCAATCTAGCCTCGAGGGTCCTGATTAGGTGATTTTTCCTTTTTAGTTGGTTATTCAAAAGCCCAACTGAGAATTGATTTGCTGAAGCATATGCCCCTAGCATTCCTATGATTTCAGTGGCAAGTTGGTCACTTTTCTTATTTTTCCCATCGGTCATGATTTTATATTTTTTCGCAGTGGACTCTCCTTCTTGATAGAACTCTCTTTTCACTACCACCTTCCTCTTTTTATCAAAAAAGAACTCATTTGGAGGGATTTCCTCTGACCTTATGGGCCTCAGTTCTTCATTAAATATCCACCCCTCGCCGACATTTCCCTGTGCTGACTGTAAGGGTGTGACCGAGTTAATGGGCTCTCCTATTTGTTTTGCCGAATCTTTTGGAGTACCGACGGGATTCTTCTCCTTTGGCGTACCTAGAGCCTCCGTTTCAGTCTCCGGATTTTGTTCACCTAGTGGGCCTGGAGTTTTTACTTCAGCCTCCGAACTTTGTTCCCTTGGTAGGTCCAGAGTCTTCTCTTCTGCTTTGGGATTCTTCATTTGTTCGCCTTCCTGTTGTTTTCCAAGGTTAGAAATTGCGTCCTCAGAATCTTCAACATCCTTCTGTTTTGTCTCGGAAGCAGCCAAACCTCCGAACACAGCGGGGAGACATCTTTGTCTATGTTCCTGGAATTTTAATACTGATGCTGTGTCCTCGGGTGCTAATGATTGGATCCGGGCTAGCACTTCTTCATAAGATCTCGCCCCTCGGAAAACATCGTCCGAGGGTGAATTTTCATGCTCAAAACTCTTGAGCCCACAATGAGCCAAATGGTTGCTCACAACCCTCTGTAGATCATGTTTCTTAATTTCGATGGTGACCAAACTTAGGTCTTCCAGGGCAACAACTTCGGCTTTGGCATGCCCGAAATCTAATAAAGAATAGGAATTCAGCCGAATGGGAAAAGAAGGCCATACCTTCTTTGAGTAACCCTTGAGTTCTTTGCTCACTCCTCCAATAACCGTTTGCCAGGAGACCTCTCGACAAGCCATCTTGTCAGGGATGAATAAGGGTAGCACATGAGGGGGAATAGAAGCCCTGAAGACTCTGAAATACGAAAACTCTGCATCCACATACCAATCCACTATGCCACTCAGACCTGTTGCAATGTTGTCCGAGACGCGAGGTGGTGGATGCCCAAAAATGGCGATATGCAGGGGTACCATCACCCAGTTAAAAATCTCATATGTGAACTTTTCTGCTTTATTCTCCCATAGTTTGTCATGATACTCATGCACGGGTTTTTCTTGGACTGGATTCCAAGACCAACTCATCAAAGGGAATGGTGTCATGGAACATACCACGTCCATGATATATGCTGACATGAAAAACGAGAACGGTTTCCCACTTGCCTTCTGCTCCCGATACTCTGTGACCCTATTGGCCAAACTATCTGAGAGCATCTTTGCCCAATTAAACGAGCAACCTTCTGCAACCCAAAACATGAGAGGCACCCACGCGATTTAGAAATGCAATGTGTCTTCTCTCCCAAATAGACGACATGTCATCATGGCCACATATTTATACTGTGGCTCCAAAGAAGCGATAGAATATACGCCCTGGTCATTTGCTTTGAATTTCACGGTGCGTGAAACCCAATCTTTAATCAAACTGGGCATGGTTTTGTCGTACTGGGTGCATTCTTTCTCTTTGAATTCCTCCAGGAACTCGGCACCATATGTATATTCAGACGTCAAAGGTAGCTTGTACATGGTTTGTATATGCTCGGGCCTAAAAGTCCCGACAATAACTCACTGGTTGTTCATGATCATCCTGGTAGGTAAGTCTACGTGGTCCAATGGCCACTGGATCATGTCATAATACGGAAGCAACCGTGGCTTGATTGCTACTCTGTGCATCCCAGATTAGATGATTATCTTGTACTTGGTGTGTAGATTATCCTTTTTGATGTCATCAGAGTCATCTGAGTAATCTACTAACTCTGCTTGCAGCACATTTGACACAAATGACCAGTCAGGGATCGACTCGACACTTCAGGATGAAGTATCAACGACATTATTTGAGCCTTGTCCCGCGACTTCAACATTCGCCTTTGCTGCTTTCCGCGGAGCCATGGCCGCAATTTGCGTTTTTGCTCTCCTTCGATAGAACTGTGTATACATGCAGAAAATAGTTAACTCAGAAACGATGAGCTCCGCATGCTATGAAAAAATGTGTAATGAAATGTAGCTTCTTGCATATATTTTGAAAAAATGGTACCTTTCAGAACAAGCCTATCAATTCGAAATTAGAAATAAACTTATGCCGTAAAAATCCAATCTTACACATAGATTTAACTTATCTTCCCATTAATGTCATAAATTTTTGGCGGTTTTGATAGTCAGTCGGAGTATGGAGAGAAATTAGCTACCTCAGAAAATGTGCAAGTCTCGATGCACGAGACATATCTTTCTTTATTTTAAATTATCAAAACTTAGCAACATTAATAACTTTCTCGCTGTTCGCTGCATCGTGGATTTTCTTTTAACCTTTCGAGTCTTCAACTCACGAGACTGCGAGGAACGATTTTGTCTTAATTAACAGTAATCGCGATTTGGAGCGTCATTAATTTTATAATCAATTTATTCGCCATATCGTGACTTGGAACTTCGAAAGTAAGTTTCTAGGAGATTGCTACGCCAAGTCGCGAAACCGCGAGATGGCGATAATTAAGGCTCAATTTAAGGGAAGAAAAACTTATATTAGGCGACTAATTAATCTTTCTATAATTACGTCGCGACTTCGCGAGTCGGGGTTTTAGACGTCGTAACTTTCGAAAAGATAGTGCCGAGTATGCCGAGAATAGATTTAACCATGGTTAGCCTTTTGCCTTTAATCCTTGACCAGGGTTATCACAGAAGTACCTCGTGTTCTCGGCTCTCGGGGCTATAAAAATAAAAACTTGGGTTTGACGAACGCTGAGGCACGAAACTCCGACGACGTCAAATCATGAGTTAAAATATTTTACCCTAGTTAATGTCTCTGGCGAAAATTGAAAATGACTTCGCCGTTTCGTGACTCGGGACATGCGAACTCAAGAATTAAAGTACCCGACTTGCGAGATCCCAAAATAAAACAAAAAGAGCGAATGTTCTTACGAAAGTGGACTTGTTTTGAGGGTAGAGAAAGCATCGTTGCTTACTCGACAAGGTTGCAAAGTTTTCAAAGTTTCAG
>ML778655.1:478733-489227 GCA_009831015.1 Picea engelmannii | reverse complement strand
ATCCAGGCAAGAGTGTTTCAGAAAGGAAGCAGACTGGATGAGGAAATTGATATTTTATGGCATCTCATGCAGAGGTGTAAGAGGAATTATGACAGTGAGGTTCAAGCAGTCATTTGGATGACTGGGGAAGATTATGAAGTTCACCACAGAAATAGTGGGCAGCAATAATTACAAAATAAAGTATGGGATCCATGAAGATTGAAGATCACAGTTACATGACTAGAGGTCATGATTTTCTTAAAAAAAAAAGGAAAAGCAAGGGTGGTGATGTCAGAAGTTATCTTATGACATGTTGACTTGTTTGAAATTAATATGTTTTGAATGCAGGATTAAGGGAAGGATGAATATGGCTGTTACATGCAGTCAGGACACAGTGCTGATACAATACTGGAGGAGTCAAGAGACTTGTTGATGACAAAGTGCTGGAAGATAAGCGGAAAGGGTTATTTGAAATGAGAACACTGCTCAAATTCATATTTGAGTATCTGCTGCAAACTTACAGAAAAGTAGCAGAGAAGGGAGCTCATGGACAGGAGCCCATGAATTTTTTTTAAGCTGGGGAGTCTGATGCAGGAGCATAGGCCCAGGGAAAACGAGTTCATTCATGACTTGATCAAGGTCAAGAAAATCAGAGAAGACCTAGAGTCTCACATAAATGTAATTTCTTTATTTTCATTTAAGAGTTGAAAAATGGATAAGGATTCTAGATCCTTTCCACTTGTAAAAGATAAGATAGGGTTTGTAATGAGTCACTGATGACTCGTAGGGGTCAGTTGAGTTTGTTAAGGACTCTGTTCCTTAATCATAGGATCTGGAAACAGAAATCCACTGTAATATAAATACAAGTTTTGGTTGATGATTAGATAGTTGAACCTAGTTTAAGTCAGTTTAGTCTAGATGAGGGTTAGCTCACAGAACTCGAGGAAGCTTGAATGTAGATCAAAGAGGGGGAATCTCGGAATTCAATTCCTGGAGCATGCACAGAGACTCATTGCTCTGTTTTGTAAAAATTGGGGAAATTCGAGTTTGTAAAGAAGGTTTTACTACTCTGGAGAATTCAATCTCAGTATAGGTGATCGTTCTATCCATCGGTGTATATTGTGATATTTCTGTTATCATTTATTGAATACGATTTATTCATTTATCAATCTGAAAGTATGAATTAAGCCAGTTTGCAAGGAATTGTAAGTTACAGAAAACGTTACAGTGGAGGAAGACCCTGGATTTTAAATACAATATGTATATGTTAACATTTTATTCATCTGCGTATGGATTGTTGGGATATATACACGATTTGTCAATGTTGTTTAAAGACCCCAGGAATCGAAAAACAATACTGAAACACATTTATATTTTCATTCTGTACAAGTCGGGGTTCACAGTGGAAAGCCGAGTATAAGTCGAGGAGATTAAGGATCGGTGGTGTCAACTGTCCAAGAGATGGACGATTGGGATCTAAGCGGAGTCCAATAACAAAGAACAAACGGCTCAGATCACAGTGGAAGGTGGATAGCTCGATTTTCAATGCGTTTTGGAGATTTTCGTTGAGGCCACGCGTCCATCGGTGAATGGAAACGGAAATCTTATGGTAAGTACAAAAATTTTGTTAGTTGTGTCTTCCATTGGACTATGGTCACATTGGATGGTCACAAAGTGATTTACATTATGCACAAAATCATTTCCGTTAGGTGTAATAAAACAAAAGGTGTCTAATTCGCCAAATTCGACAATAGTTTTGTCAAATAGAACGGATATGCCAAAAGGTGATTTATTTATCAAATTCGGCAATAGTTCTGTCAAATAGAACGGATATGCCAAAAGGTGCTTAATTTATCAAATTCGGCAATAGCTCTGTTAAATAGAACGGATATGCCAAAAGGTGCTTAATTTATCAAATTCGGCAAATGTCCTGTCAAGAGAGTCAAACTGCCAATTTTAGCAACAGACAACTAAATTTAGCCCTGTCAAAGAATGATGAAGACCATATGCAAGAAAGATTCCAGTACAACAAATTGTGGAATTGAAGATCTGCTTCGACATAGCAGGGCGTGCCTGCATTATTAACGTTCAAAATTTTCTGTCCCTGCAATGAAGTGTGGTTGTCGATCTGTTGCAATTTGCAATATTGGGAACCCTTCTATTTTAATGCCCTTGCTAAAATCTATCTGTATGCCAACTCCAGAATCCTTTTGACCATGTTTAGAGATGGAGTCAATTTTCGCATTTGGGAACTTTGAATGCTAAGAAGGATTACCTTTCAGGGGATGGTCTCCTAAATCTAATGTGGTGACCTGAAGTCATTATGTTTTCATGTCATGGAAATAAGGATGACATGTGTCACGTGGAAATGGGTGAATGACACGACCAAATGACCTGGAATGAGTGCCACATGTTAAGGCCAGATGAAGCCACTTGTCTCCATGGATGAGCACCACAATTATTTACGGATGAGTGCCAAGTGTCTTTGACACTTTAGCACTTTGGGAGTTTTGGATTATGAAGCATGAAAAACTCTCGAAGTGGTATGAGCCTGTAGTGACATAATGACTTGACGCTATATGATGTCATAACTATTGATGGATGAGTGAAACGTGTTGAGTTGAAGAACACTTGTGGAGTGGTAAGGCCCGAAGCGACGTGGAAACCCGATGTCACTTCAGGACTTCCTCTCTTCACGACTTCGGGATGTAGAGCATGGAAATATCCCGAAGTAGCTTTCTCCCAATTGACGTGGCAGTCTCTTGTCACTTTGACACTTCAGGGTTCGAGAGATTTTGAATGCAAGAATGAATATCTCCCAAAGTGACTTTCTCTCAGTTGATGTGGAAGTCTCTCGTTACTTCGACACTTCGAGGATTTTGTCTGGTCGTTAATCCTGGCGCGACTTTGAAACTCCAATTGCACAAAATACATTAATTTGAACTATACATGGGATATCCACTGTTCAAAATTGAACCTGTCTGTTTTCTTGTATTTCAGGCCCGAAATGGGCTACTCTAAATGCTGCATTTTTCTCATACTTTTTCCCTATGCATACAACATACTTGATCGGCCTGACTTTATCAACCATAAGAAGAAAAATCTATGGGAAGGTATGTAGATAAGAGAGACACAAGGAAGAGGTGGATACCTAGGTATTAACAACAACTACATATGACCCATGAAAAATTTATGTGATAACAACTTCCAATACACCCATCACAAATATCTTCCACCGAACCCGCCTAATACTTAAGGATCTCATAACATCCATCACGATACTTAAGGATGTTTGATTTCCCCGCATAATACTTAAGGAGGGTTTTATTATTGAATTACCAGGTCGATTTGATGTCACAGAAGATTCAATTCACCCAACACAAATTCCATGCACTAACCCTACATAGTGAGCAGTGAATGGGGCCAACGTTGAAATTTCTTCAATATGTGACTATATGCATTGAAATTTGACATGGTTATACTAGACAGATTCCTTGATGGTATGGGAGGGTTTCAAGAATCAAGGATGTATGATGTCCCCACATAATATTTGAGATGCTTGACATTTTCATGAACATTTATCATGCTTGACCTCTCATTGTCATCATTCATCATTCCCTTCAACAAAATCATTGTCGAAACTATCTTAAAATTTTACATGGACCTTTCAATACACCCATCACAAATTTCTTCCACCGAACCCACATAATATTAAAGTATCTCATAAAACCCCTCATGATACTTAACGATGTTTGATGTCCCTACATAATACTTAAGGAGGGTTTGATTATTGAATTACCAAGTCGAGTTGATGTCACAAAAGATTCAATTCACCCACCACAAATGTCATGTACCGACCCCGCATAGTGAGTAGTGAATGGGGGAAACTTTGAAATTTCTTCAATATGTTCCTATATGCATCAAACTTTGACATGGTTAGACTAGACACATGCCTTGATAGTATGGGAGGGTTTCAAGACTCAAGGATATATGATTTCCCCACATAATATTTGAGATCATCCACATTTTCATTAACATTCATCATGTTGCACCTCTCATTATCATCATTCATCATTCCCTTCTATAGAATTGTTGTCAGAACTGTTAGCGATAATTCTTGTCTTGGGCTCGAGAGCATTTGGTTCTGCAAGTTACACGAGAAGCGCTTGAGCGGAGCATGGAAAAATCTTGTTTCTTGACTTCCAATCAAGCGAGCGGAAAAGTATGTCGTCAACGGCCAGGATCCATGTATAGAGCAGATCAACGATCGGTGGGTAATCACGGTTAGCAGAATTGTGCCAGGATTAGCACAATGGATAGCGCTTATATATCACCAAAAATATCTCAGCCATCCATCCCGGAGGAGTACGTGGCACACGATCGGGCTCCATCGCCTCCTCTCCCTTCATGACTTTGAAGAACAAAGACCAGCCTCCTCACACCGTGAGATGCGAAGAACCAAAAGCATTCAGGACTTAGGCCCACATTATCGCTGAAGTGTCTTCAGCCGTCCATCCAGAGGGGACACTTGGCAACAAGTAGAGACATCTCGACACCTCGCTCATCGCAACTCCAACCTACAAAAAATAGCTCCATCATATCCCGATATGCGAAGTAGCGAGAGCATTCAGGACCTGGGGCCCACAACAGCGTTGGGTGAAGTTAGGACCATCAGATCCAGAGGGCGCGTGGAGCCAGATTAAATCCATCTTGACATTTCTCTCATCGCTATTTCAAGAAGCAAGGATTAACTCCTTCCATTCGCGAATGACGAAAGCGCTTTGGGGATAAGCGTGCAGTCACAGCCCATGGTCACCTGTGAAGGAAAAAGCTATTTAGGAAGGGCTAAAGACACCATGCATGATTCACAGAAGGAATTGTCGCGACCTCCAAGTGCCATTTGATCCAACCTCGGTCCTGGTTTTCGCTTGGAGTAAATGAAGGCGAGAAAGGGTGGTTGAAGCCTCTCATCATTCATTAAATGCGAAAAATGTAGGGCCTAGCAAGCGAACCACTCGAGAGAGTCCTGTGTACTCATTTCTTTTCAGAGAAGCCATGCCGAGTTCCCGACCAGCCGGAGGAGGCCTGCACACGCTCGCTCATCATTTACTAGCCCAGCTACTCTTCCCCTGCAGAGGTCATGCGAAGTTAAGGAGATGTCTGACGAAGGAATTCCACCCGAAGATTGATTGAAGAGACGCTACACCTTGGAGGGCGAGCGCACCTCTGTTGGGAAAATCCGCCCAAGTATATGTACTCAGTTTTGGTATTTTGAAGGTATCAATGGTAGAGTAGAGCTCCCTGCTTTAATGTTTTGGAAGCTATCCTAGCTTTCAGTTTATGCATCTGTATATGAGATTTCTTGTTTTATGACAGACAATTCTTCTTACTCTATCTAGTTTTCATCTTATGCTAAGAGAGTTCGCGAACGACCGACTCGTGCGAATTATTGCAATTCTTCTATGATAAATGATTTATTGTTGCATTATTGCATTCTCTGGCCTTATGTTTGAATGTAAGGTGATATTTCATTTGGACATCTTCTTCCTCAGCCTATTAGAAACCCGATGTTAATAACAGACCTTTGATTTTCTCTTATATAAGTCTTCCACCTGTTCACCCTTTACTACAGCTCATTGTCTGAAGTTTATGCAAGACCTCACTTTCTCATGCATACCTGGCCTAGTTTCAGAGTTGGAACGCTATTGTTTTGAGTTTTCTGCCATTCGATCACCCATCTATGAACAACCGTGACATAAAACTGATGGGCATCGGGCTCTGCTCCTGATAGCAATCCGGGAGTGACTTCCGTCGCCAACATCTCTGGCGTTGTTGTCGAGGATGAAGTTGAATATTTTCCCCAGGATTGAACGATAGCGATTAACTGATTTTGAAGGTGCATCAAATATCAGAATTATCAAGATTGTTGTTGTGCACCTGGAAACTCCATTGTGATGACTCCAATGGGGAGAACTTTCCCTATCAATTGTGGCTTTCAGAGGTAGACACACGTGGTCTCATCCACAACTGCCCCTAGCTACACCTGAAACCAATCCAGAGGTGGTTCTGAGAAAAGGAAAGGCCCCTGAAGAAGAAGATTCCACCGCCGAAACAGGTAATCTGCCATATCCTTCTGTAAGAACTTCGTTTTCTCCCCCTCAGTTTCTTGATAGACCTCCTTCACAAGTTTCCCGTTTCCTGAATTTTAGGAGTGTTCCTGCTGAGTTTTCCCCTCCTGGTCTGGGATTGGAGGGAGAAATCCTTGTCACTCCCCTCTCCTCTGAAGTTGTACCTTAGCATAGACACACGACCACAGAATATTTCCCCACTCCTGCACAAGGAGGAGCACCTGCTGACTTGAGCTCGTTATCCTTCTCCTTGAATCCCCTCTTGTTTCCCACCTCACTCTGAGATTCATTCCTGATATCCCCTTCGCAAACTCCTTCTCCTCTGAGTTCTTCTCCACCTAATATTCCTATGGCTAGAGAAAATCCCCCTATGACCGAAATATAGGTCATCATAGCCGCTAGGTACACTCCCCTCGTGCTACCTCAGCCCCTCAATGCCCTCCCGACAGATGGTTACCTCAAGCAGCTACCCAAGTTTATAGGCGAGCGGGACATAGCTGCTGAAGAGAACCTAGAAGCCTTTTATACCTTCGCGAATGATAATGTTATCATGCACGCGGATGTATGGATGAGAATTTTTGTCCACATCCTCCAAGGAGAGGCTAGAAAATGGTTCAAGGCCCTACCTCCTAGATCTATTGATGGGATCGAAGCACTAGACAATGCCTTTTTGAGACAATGGGGAGATAAAAAATATTTCATGTATTACATGACAGAGTTTGGGTCGTTGAAGAGAAAGGAACGAGAGTCTGTCTCCGACTTCTCCAAGAGATTTAATAAAATGTACAACAGAATCCCTGCTGAGATAAAACCCTCCGAAGCTTCTGCAAAGATCACTTACTCTAGCACTTTTGATCCTGATTTCTGCCTACTGCTAAGGGAGAGAAGAGCTATTACGTTGGCCCTCATGCAGGATGCGGCCATGCAGGTAGAATCTAACATATTGGCTATCAACCAACTCAGGAGCGCGGGTGATAGAAATACATACAAGAACAAGCCTGAAGCTTCCTCATCCAGTTCCCCTCCCCTACCCCATCAGACAGATGAGACAGCTAAAGCAATAAAATCGCTTGCTTCCAAGATGGAAAGGTGGGAGTTAGAAAGGAAGCCCATGTACAGAAATCCTCAGAACACTGATAATATAGGTTTCAAGAGACCTAATAAAAATGGACCACAGGCCTTCCCAAGGGAACAAAGGGGAAAGGACAGAGAGGATCAAAGGATTCAAACCCCTCTCCAAAATAACCCGGTTACTCATGAGGAAGGAGAGGAGATAGACGAATTAGACCCTGAAATTCACTGTGTTGAGGAAGCTCCTCCTTTTCCCCATTTGACTCAGTCTGCATATGAAAAATCCTTGATGAACATTCAGATCCATGAGTTAGGAAAGGGAGAAAGGGCTGGTCATACCTCTAACAGATATAGTCTTAGGTCAAGGAAGAAACAAGGAGACTTTGATAGCCAAGACCAGCCCCTCATAGCAGATAATCCTACTAAATTTGCAGCAACCACAACTAAAGAAAAGAGAGATCAGAGTGCTTTTCTAGTATTCAAATAACCTACCACTGAGGTAAGGGAAGCTCCTAAGCCCATTCCATCCTTTAATTTTGAACATGAAATTCAAAAGATCAGGATTCCTGTCCCCATCTCCGAGTTGATTAAAAATGAAGATTTTAAAAGATCTCTCTCCAAGCTGCTACAATCCAAGTCCCCCCAGCCCCACTCTGACTCAGTAAACCTTCAATACGAGAAGCCAGCCATCATATTAGGCCCCATGGTAGAATACATAGATGACTCATCCACCCCCTTCTACACATCCCTGAACATACATGATAAAGTACTACATAACTGCCTCATGGATTCAGGGGCTTCCCATAACCTTATGCAAAAGATAATCATGGAAGAATTGGGACTAGAGGTGACAAGAAATTATCATGATTTATATTCCTTCAACTCAAGGAGAGTGCAGTTCCTAGGAGTCATCAAAGACCTGGTGGTTTCCCTGTTTCAGCTGCCCATGAAAAGTGTGGTCATGGATATTGTGGTAGCCGACGTTCCCCCCAAATTCGGTATGTTATTGTCTAGATCGTGGATCAAAAAACTTGGAGGGACACTACAAATGGATATCACATATGCCACCATTCTGATCTTTGGAGCGGAACAAAGGAGATTATACAGAGAAGCCCAGCTAGCCTATATTGTCAGTAATGAAGCAAAACCTACAAATCACCCCATCTTTGCACTTGACACCGACTTGGGGTCTAGTTTGCTGCAGCTTACCGATGCCCCTGAAATCTCTTTACTAATCAGAAAACACCCCAGCCTTGATCATCCGATTTCCCCTCAAATCTCCCCTGTGTGGAAGATGTTTTTTGAAGGAACTTCTTCTAGCGAAGGCGCTGGCGCTGGAGTGGTTTTCATGTCACCTTGTCAATAAGTCATGTCCCTATCATACAAGATGGAATTCGAAGCCACCAATAATGTGGAAGAGTATGAATCTCTTGTTCTGGGTATGAGGGCCACAAAGGAAATGGGAATTAAAGAGATAAAAATATTTGGAGATGCTGAGTTGATTATTCAGCAGGATCTCGACCTAGAAGGTGACCCTCGTCCTGAGGAGTTTTTAAATAAAATCGCTAATCATCAGATCATTCAGCTGTCGCTAGAAATCACATTCTAAGAGGACTTGTCCCTTTAGAAAGATTGTTCGATGGGAATGATGTGCCAGTAAAGGGAAAGGTCTCAAATGAATATGCCGATACAACCAAATGCAACATTGGTTCACAGGAGGAGCCTAGATTCATCAAATTGTCAAGTAGCCTGACCAGTGGACAGAGGGCTGAGTACACGGAGTTGCTGAGAGAGTTCGCCGATGTGTTTGCATGGACATACGAAGACTTCAAGACATATGACACATCTGTCATTGAGCACAAGATTCCATTGAAGGAAGAGGCTAGGCCATTCAGGCAGAAGCTAAGACAGATAAATCCCATGTTGCTTCCTGTCGTGGAGAAGGAAGTTAAAAAGTTGTTGGATGCACGGATCATTGTCCCCTTGAGATATTCCAAGTGGGTGGCCAACTTGGTCCCAGTAAGGAAGAAAAGTGGAGAAATCAGGCTTTGTGTCGATTTCAGGAACCTGAACAGAAGCTCAAAGAAAGACAATTACCTGCTACCTAAGATGGAACACATATTGCAGAGGGTAACTGGTGCATCCAGGATATCCATGATCGATGGGTTTTCTGGCTATAATCAGATATCGGTCATGCCAGAGGATAGGGAGAAGACAACCTTCACCACTCCTTGGGGCACATTCATGTATGCCAAAATTCCATTTGGGTTGATGAATGTAGGAGAAACATTTCAACGCGCCATGGACATAGCCTTCATCGGAGAGAAAGACTATTTCGTAGTGATCTACCTAGATGACATCACGGTTTTCTCCAGGTCTGATAAGGAGCACCGCTGCCACTTAAGGAGAGTTTTCTCGAAGTGCCGGAGATTCGGTCTTTCCCTAAATCCCAAGAAGTCCCTGTTTTCTATGCAGGAAGGGAAGTTATTGGGACATATAGTATCGGTAGAGGGAGTGAGAATTGATCCCAGCAGGGTGGAGGCAATTCAATCCTTGTCACTTCCCAAGTCTAAAAAAGAGGTTCAGGCCTTTTTGGGGAAAATTAATTTTCTAAGGAGGTTTGTCTCGAATTTTGCTGAGCTAGTGAAACACATCATGACCATGCTCAGGAAGGGAAATGAAGTGAAATGGACCGCTGAGCCCAGGGCCTCTTTCGACCAAATAAAAAGGGCATTGACTGAGGCACCTATTATTATCAGTAACGACTATTCCAAAGAGTTCCTAATTTTCTCCTTTGCTTCTTTTGATATAGTGGCAACGGTCTTATTGTAGAAAAATGAGGAAGGGCATGAGCAGCCCATCGCCTTCTTCAACAGGGCATTAAGAGATGCAGAGAGAAGGTATGAAATCATGGATAAGAATGCCTATGCCTTAGTGAAATCTATTAAATCTTTCAGAGTATATGTCTTGCATTCAAAAGTAACAACATATGTTCCCTCAGCTTCTGTGAAGGACATCCTTGTGCAACCCAACGTAGATGGGAAAAGAGGCCGATGGATTGCAAAAATTTTGGAATTTGACTTGGAGATAAAACCCACCAAGTTGGTTAAGGGACAAGGTTTAGCCAAGCTACTGGTTGAATCTAACTATGAAGCCTTGGGAGTTAGTTTCATCAATACTTGTTAGGATATTTAGACACTTAGGAGTTAGTTAAGATCTACTTGGTCTAATATGTCGTTAGGTAAAAGTGTGTTTCTTTAGTATGCATTAGTATGCATTTGTAGTTAGGAAATCCGACGGTCACGATATGTTCCCG
>ML778655.1:430348-461840 GCA_009831015.1 Picea engelmannii | reverse complement strand
ATCCACAATTTAATTACCTCTCACTTTCTTCATTGTACCTTTCCCCAACAACTTCCCCCTTTCAATTTTTTTGATGGAGTTCACATCCCAAATGCAATCCACTGAATGTATATCTTGCATTGTTAATTTAGGAAGATACCGACTAATATACACCATGGATTCATATACCATATATGTTTATACTGAGAGGGGGGTGAATCAATATCAAGTACAATTTAAAAACCTTTTCAGCTTATACTTAAACCATTCAATTATATCCAATTAGCAATGAACAATAGTATAAGAGTTACACCAATACACCATAATACACCATGCACAATATATGATAAATAATCAATAGTTATTGTTCAAGGGAAGCAATGACTTCCAAAGGTAGCTACAGCTTCCAAATATAAAGGGAGGGAGAAACCTCCAAGAGGAATATACAATCCTCCAATATCAAGAGAGGGTTTACCTCTCCATCCTTGCCCCTTCCTTCCACCCATTAATATATGAGAGATAATAACACTTTACATTAAATCATCACCATCAACCAACCATCACATAGAGCCTGATAATGCTTCCTGAGACTTCTTCAACTTCTATAATTATTCAATTATTGGAATACTATGATCCTCTAGATAATATTACTCAATGTATTTACTAAAACTTCTCCAAGTTTCACTTCTTTAATCCTCACCAAAAATAAGTTATAGAGATAATGGTAGACCTTGTCCAATTTTGGATTATTTAGGAGAGTGAACTTGTACAGAATTCCCCATGCTCAAAATTTAACATCATATTCTGAAAATCACACACACGAAACTAGAGTCTGTACTATTTCCAAAGCAATTGGTCCAACTTCAATTGGATTCTCTATGAAGACGTTATTACTGTTTTACCCAGAACACTTGTTTATTGACTAGCTTCACGACTAGTCAAACACCCTATCTTCCACATAGTGTATCTTCATAATTATAGTGACTCAAAAGACAAAAATTTTACCACATGTACCTTGATATGTCTTCTCAATACTATAGAAATTTAACCATCTGAATCGTTCTAGAAATTTTTTTATAGCAAAAATGGTAAGATGACCTGTAAATAACATACCTTAGAACACATCACCAAAATACTTCATCCTCCCCTGAAATCCAGGCTTCTTTACTTCTGATTTCCTTTGAAATTTGACTTTTGTATTAAATGAATGTATAATGATATTTATTTATACCATTTATGTCACTTCCTTTTAACATTAGGGTCGACCTGACACTTTCTTATTTTGTAATTCTTTTCTTTAATTGTCTTCAGGGCCTGCATGTACTTCCTTCTTCAATTCACTTTTCCATCTTAAAAAATTCATTTCTCCTTAACCATGAGGATCCACGTGGTGTGCTACCTACCACCAGAAAAAAATGATGTATACTATCCATCCGTTCTTTTTGTTTCTGCATGTACATTGTCCATGTCCAAATACCTTCATCAATCTTGCGGTACAAAACCAATGACTAGGGTTGACATCAATGACAACAACCAATCTGCCAACAATCTCCCCCTTTGTAATTGATGGAAACACTCATTCTCCCCCTATCATCATGATCCCAATTTCTTTCCCCCTTTGAAATCAATGGCAAAGGGTAGGGCTTCTCCCCCTGAGTTTAATGACAAAAGGTAACTATCTTCTTTGGGGCTTCTCCCCCTGAGCATGTGGCACTCAATAATACTTCATCCTTATTTTTGGTCTTTGGGACGTTTTCTTCCTTGGAATCCTTTTGTGTGGATTTTTTCGTCTCTCTATTCTTCATGTCTAGGATGTATATGTTGTTTAGTCTTCTTGTTGTAGTTGCAACCAATATTCCTTAGTTATTTTCTTGGATTTTACATTTTTGGGAGTCAAACGTAAGAGTGTATCCTTGATCACACATTTTACTAACACTGAGTAGATTATGCTTCAACTAATAAGACATTCTTTTCTTTTACATTTTTTCTTCCAAGATCTGCTACACCTTCTCCAAGTGTTTTGGCAGATGAGTCATCTCCAAATGCAACATTGCCACCCTTTCTCTTCAAGCTGATGATGTTTGAAGAACATCCACTATCTATTTACCATTCATATTTTTCTTTACATTCTTCGGCGGTTAATTATATTTTACAATATTCATTGTTTGGAATCTCTTTCCTTCTCCATACTGTGGTTGGCATAGGGACATATTCATTCATATATCTACAATATCATTCTTTCTAACCAAGATAATTACATTTTTAGCATACAATATCTTTTTCCATCAATGGGGAAAATGAATTATAACTTATGTTGACAAATCCAAGATAATTTCCATATCTTCTATTTATACCATTCATGTTTCTTGCGTATTTTTTCCTTTCATTGATTCTGCAATTAATTTCTTTATGTCCAAATTTTTTTCAAGTATAACAATGAACAAGAAAGAAATTTTGATACTTTGGAGTAAGTGGCCTTCTTTGTGATGTAGTCCATCTGGGTTCATGATCTACTATTCTCTAGTTTCCTTCATACTGATTGAAGCTTCTTTTATTCCTGAAGGTAGGAGGTCTTCTTGGATATTCATCTCTTTTGTAATCATTCCTTCTTTCTCGTATCCTGGTCCACTTCTCATCAATTGTCTATATAGCTCTTTCTTCAACCTTCTTGTTGGTATTTGCATCTTCTCTGTATGAATTTTCACCCATGCATCCAATGTGTGTTAAGTCTTTTGGAACTTGAGATTTTCTTAAGCTCTTCCTCAATGAGACAACTTCTTGTTCAAGTTTCTCACAATCTTATTCTTTCTTCATCATTTGGACATTCCTTACTTCTCCTATTCTTATTTCTTCTTCGAGTAGAGTTTTCAAGGAAATGTTTTCTTCTCTTAGTTTCTTAAAGTATTCTAATTGTTTCTTCAATATTACAACTGTCTTTTGACAACTACCCAATTCACTTCTTAGTTTTCTATGTGTGTCTTTGAGATTTCTATTTTCAATCTCAACATGCTTCATTTTTTTAAGATTCTCATCTTCTTGTTGAATAATTTTTTCTTCATGATTTTATTCTTATTCATTGGAATTTTCTTCTTCAATGTCATCTCTTTCAATCCTTGGATGAGGAAATTCAAATTCAACATGTCCTACTCCTTCACAATTAAAGCAAAAGAACTGACCTCTATTTTCTTCTTTCAAATCTGAGATGTTGTAATTTGCTTCAACTTCTTCTTCTTCTTCTTCTTCTTCTTCTTCTCCCCTCGCATAAAGGTCTTGTAGATTGTCCCAAATATATTTTATTGATTCGCATGATCCCACCTTGGATTTCACTGAATCTATCAATCCATCCAGGATGGTATCTATTGTCAATTTGTTGTTCCTTTTTGCTTCCTTCTGAGATGCAGTCTTTGGTTTCTTCAAAGCATTGTATCCTGAAGCAACTGAGAACCAAACATCTTCCCCGAGAGCTTTAAAGTATATTTCAATTCTATTACTCCAGTATTCAAAATTACTTCCATCAAATGGTGTAATACCATTTGTATTTTTGTCTTCCATTTCTTCTTAAGGTCTTCCTTCTAGTGGTTAAATTATACTGAAGGTAACCAGCTCTGATACCAATTGTTGATACCAAGAGGGGGGTGAATCAGTATCAAGTACAATTTAAAAACATTTTCAACTTATACTTAAACCATTCAATTATATCCAATGAGAAATGAACAATATTATAAGAGTTACACCAATACACCACTATACACCATGCAAAATATATGAGAAATAATCAATAGTTATTGTTCAAGGGAAGTAATGACTTCCAAAGGTAGCTACATATTCCAAATATAAAGGGAGGGATAAACCTCCAAGAGGAAGATACAATATTCCAATATCAAGAGAGGGTTTACCTCTCCATCCTTTCCCCTTCCTTCCACCCAATAATATATGAGAGATAATAAAACTTTGCATTAAATAATCACCATCAACCGACCATCACATAGAGCTTGATAATGCTTCCTGAGACTTCTTCAAATTCTGTAATTCTTCAATTCTTGTAATACTTTGATCCTATAGATAATATTACTCAATGTATTCTCTAAAAATTCTCCAAGTTTCACTTATTGAATTCCCCCCCAAAAGAAGTTATATATAGAATGGTAGACCTTGTTCAATTCTAGATTATTTAGGAGAGAAAAATTGTATAGAATTCCCCGCGCTCAATATTTAACATTAGATTATGAAACTATCACAAAAGAAACTAAAGTCCATATGATTTCCAATTAAATTGGTCCCACTTAATTTGGATTCTATATGAATAAGTTGTGATTGTTTTAACTGAAACACTTGTTTATTGACTAGCTTCAGGACTGGTCAAAAACCATATCTTCCACAGAATGTATATCCATAATTATAGCGAATAAATATCTGAAACTTTTACCATAGGTACCTTGATATGTCATCTCAATACCATAGCTATTTTTCCATCTGAATATTTCTAGAAAAAATGTTACAACGAAAATGGTAAGATGACCTATAAATAACATACCTTAGAACACATCACCAAAAGACTTCATCCTCCCTCGAAATTCAACCTTCTTTACTTCTGATTTCTTTTGAAATTCGACTTGTGTATTAAATTAATCTACAATGATATTTATTTATACCATTTATGTCACTTCCTTTTAACATTAGGGTCGACCTGACACTTTCTTATTTTGTAATTCTTTTCTTTAATTATCTTCAGGGCCTACATGTACTTCCTTCTTCATTTCACTTTTTCATCTTCAAAAATTCATTTCTCCTCAACCATGAGGATCCATGTGATGTATCACCTACCACTAGAAACAACATGATGTATACTATCCATCCATGGGTTTTGTTTCTGCATGTACATTGTCTTTCATGTCCAAATACCTTCATCAATATTGTGGTCCAAAACCAATGACTAAGGTTGACATCAATGACAACAACCAATATTCCAACAATATATCCCTCCATCGTAGAACTCCTAAGATGTTCTCTTTGTCTAACCAAATACTTGAATGATTTCAAGTGCCTCTCCACCATCCACATTGACCTTGTGTGTACAGGTCCACACATTTCAATCTCCTCAACTTGGTGTATGAGGTAGTGTTATTGTGCATTGAAAAATTATGGAGGTAGATACTTCTTCATTTCACACATTAGCCAAGAAATTTCTCTCTTCCAATAATTTATATCATATTCATGTATTTATTTCAATGAAAACCATCTACGGATCATGACCCAATTATAAAATAACATGTTTTGTCAAAACATAATACATATTGCATTACAAGTAAAACACATGTCATTAAGTACAAAAAAAAATTGAAATTTGTGTTTGCATATATATAGCATCTAATTACCCCATTTATTTTCCAAGATCATATATAACTTGTTTGACGTTGTTGTCAAAGTCGTTTGGGAGAGATAGGGGTAGAACATACTGTAACAATAAAAATGAATCATTACTTGTTTAAAACTAGAAAAAAAATAAAAATATAAAAAAATGTATACAACCAATATATAAATATGAATACTAAAATGATTAATTACCTTAATGAAGGTATGCCAATAATGTGTTCTTACCCCACCAAATTCACCTTTATTCATTAAGATATTCTTTATGTTTGAACAAAAACCTGTGGGAAATTTAATTTTTTGAATGGCCTCTTTTACGCCATTTCTTTTTTGCTTTGTTAATAAAAATGGAAGGTTATTTTTGTCTCCATCGTTATTTGATCAGATCAAACTTTGCATTTCATGATTGGCTTCCCGAATTTCATTACAAATTCTGATTTTTTTTTCTTTATCCCTCCCGCCATCTATGATTCGCCATAATGTTTCTGTCACATTATTACCGATATGAATTGTATCAAATAAATGAACTATTGTTAGGTCCTTATAGTAATACAACCTCATGAATTGAATGGGATAAAATTTTGTTCCTCATGGAATCCCATTATTACTACCTTCATGATGACGACATTGATGAAGCATAAAAAAAATCAGAACACTATTTATCAAATGTGGTAAAATAAAATGAATAATTAAAATAAAAATTCAAAACATGATTCCATTTACGATGCATCAAAAAAATGCGTACCTCAAGGATTAATTATTTCATATGCCAACTTCCGTAGGCGAGGTGCCATTCTTTGTGGTTTTAGTTCAGTCTTTTATTTCCCATCGAAAAGAGATTTTTCAGTAGTACGATAATTATGGTTCTTAGAGAGGAAGTGTCTATGCTCATAAAACACCTCCTTTCCTAGACTTTTTGAACAACGAGATTTCATCTTAGGACCACAAAATGGACATGAAAATTTACCCTTTGTTTGAAGGCTTGCAACAAATGGATTAAAGTAAATTATTAATATATGAAATGATTATTTAAAAAAAATGCATGATATATTCAATTAATTATATACTTTTCAAGCATGCAATATGGAACGTTATATACCACAAAAATGTGTTAGTCTTGGAGAATCATGAATTGTCCATAAAATTATTGAATGGCATTGAAATCTCTTCTTCCCAATTGGTTTAGATATGTCATACATAGTGATGCCCTACCATAAATTCAGTAGCTCATCGATAAGAGGCTCGATATACACATTCATATCTTTAACTTGGTACTTACCTAATTGTTTGAAATTATATGAAATTACATCCATGGTATGTATATGTACGTAAATAAATAAATAAATAAAATATGTTATGCAAGAAAAGAGAAAAATGAAAAATTTAAATTCAAAAAATTTATGTAAACAAATACCTAGAATAATCATTGTCAACATTATTTGCTCCCTCTTTATTGATATCCAAGGAGGAATTTTATTGTTGATAAAAAAATATTCCACACTGAGTAAGTAGACCGAAACTCTCCAAATGGATTAACATCGTCAGTTTCCAATGAAATCCTAACATTACGAGGTTCATCCATAAATTATGGCCATTTTGCAACAATTTCCTTAAATGCATAACCATCTGCAGGCATTTGAAGAATGCCATCTTCAATTATTTTTCATGTATGGTAATCCATAAACTGTGCTATGCTTTGGCACATGAATAGTCGTTGCAAACATGGAATTATGGGAATATGTAGGAGAACCTTTCGAGGGACCATTTTTGCTACTTGATCAGTTTGATATCTATTGATACCACATACCAGGCATTCAGTTTTCAATGCATGTTGTCCATGATATATAATATGATCATCATGACATGCATCTATACTTTGATACTCCATTCCAATGTATTTCATAATGGCATGTAAATCTAGATATGTGCAAGGTAAAATATTTGACGAGGGTAACAAAAATTCACCTAACAATATAAAACATAAAAAATAAATAGTTAATGTAAAGAATAGTAATTGTAAATATTGCATTTTTATTTTACACATTAATTAACACTAAAAAAAATGGGGAAAATACAACCTTTATGTAGATGTGATGAAACATATTGCATACCTTAGGCTCTGTGTCATATAAGTGTTCGACAAATGATTGATAACCTTTAAGTTCACCAACATCAATGTAGTGGAGATAAGATTTAATCTTGACCCATTATAAATTCGTTTATTTTCCTTCTCAAGTGGAGGTTCATCATAAATACCATCATTACTATCCCCATGATCCTCATATGGATGACCAAATAAGTCTTGGATCATTTGATTTGTCCCATCATCTTGAACTACGTTATTATATTCATCTACTTCTACGAGATCAATAACTTGATATTCATTATCTGCTTCAAGTTATTCATATTGTACAACATAATTTATGCTACTAATTGGTGCTTTGTGCATAAACTTAGGGGGGAAATCTAACTTTATAATTACAAACAATCCTGAAAAATTAGTGCATGTATAAAAAAATATAAAAGTTTGAGAATACAATAAATATTAAAATAGATAATGAATGTATATATAGATAATTACCATGGGATGATATTCATTTGATCCCTCATCCATGTGCCCATATTTTCTACAATGTTTTTTAGTTGTTTCTATTAAAACTCTTTCAGGACGTCCAATACAAAAAGTTTTGCAAGGGAAATAACATTTACCATCACCCTTCTCACCCTCTTTATTTTTTTTCCCACCTCTAATGTTTTTTGACATTCTTCCCCACAAACATATACTGAAATAAATACATGTTTTTTGTTCACCAAGAAGACCGACTTATACCCTTTTTGAACTGTCGTTATTATAGAAAAATTGTTGCAACATCTGTAAAATGAAACATATTTATAGATTTTATAATGTTGCAATTCTGATGATCATTGACCAAGTCAAAGTTGACTTGGTCAAATACTAGGTGACCGTTGGGATGGGGAAAACCTAGTTTCCATAATGTCACAAGTGCGACGAATATTTAACCAATGTCCCAAGAGAGACAAAAATACAAAGTCATCGCAAGAGCGGCGTCCTCCTACCTTTGTCACAAGAGAGACAATTTTTTATGGTACATTGCAAGAGCGATGTTATCAGACAATATGGAGAAAAATATTTAAAATTTTCTCTATTTTTAGACAGTATGGCCAATTTTTTCCATAACATCGCAAATAGAACGTCGAAAATTATCCAATATGTACTTGTGGGAGATTGTCCTCTGGGATTTTTTGATCGAGAGAAAATGTAGATTCTTGAAGTGTTGGAGCCCGAAGTACTGGAGCTCTGAAGTCATTGTTTGTAGTATCAAGCTTCCACGTCAGATTTGGGATATTGTCCTCCAAGATATTTTCAAGAACAACATTCCAAATCTCTTCATTCCTGGAGAGCCAGAGTCTTGAAGTCCTTAAATGATGATGGTTAAAGTAATCTTGGGTTAATTAGTGATAAATGTTGGTTAACAACTTTGGGGGATCTATCCTCCAGAGGATATGTATACTCCGTGCTTGGAAGCCCTCAAATGTCGGATTTCCAAAGTCTCTCACCCAAATTTATGGCACATTTGGAAATTTTTAAAAGGGGAAGCCAAATCAGAAATGGAGAAACTACATGTCCAGACTATAGAAAGAATATGAGAGACTCCAGAAAATGTGAGATGACTTGCTTCTTTCCTCCAGGGGATAAGTGGGGGAAAAAAACTGCCAACATATTCAGTTATCTATAGTGGCCTCAGACAACACTCATGCATTCCATTGCTCAATACAGAACTCAATTCTGCCAGTCCTAGTCATGTTTTGTTAAATATCAGTTCACTCCAGCATATGCATCAATCTAGTTTATCGCTAGTAGTAGTTTCTAGTTGTTCAAAGTTAAAGAGTGTTTCAATTAAGTTTCTAAGTGGTATTTTATGTGTTATGAGAACCACTCTTTTTGATTATTTCAAGCTTGAAGTATACAATAATATACTCCAGTAGTTATTTAGTTAAGTTAATTATTTGTTTTACAACTAGTAGTATAGGGTCAAGCCTCAGTTCCAGATGAATGAGAGCCTCTACAACTCTAATAAATATGCAGTTTTTGTATGTTTTGAGGGTTGTGTTTTTGGGAGAAGAATATCAATAAAAAAAAATGATTGGACCCATTCCACACATGGATTAAATCTCTCTACCTGGTGAAGACACTATTGATGAAAGTGTATTTGTGTCCAAATTCGTATGTGTTTCTTATATTGAATACAATTTTGATTTATGCAAAGTACATTTATTTTCCTTCATGGCGAAAACCCCCTTCCCTCCCAAGGGTTTCTTGACTTCCCGGTATTGGATCGTTTGGATTTTTGAGTCGGAGCAACTCCTTGGGTTTCTACGGTACTCTAAACAATTCCACCCACACACACATTCTCCTTCCACGAGTGACCATGGAGGTGACTGTGGGTATGTCTCCTTCGCGGTTTCAAATTTCGGGGATATTATAAATCCGTTCTTCACTTCTTCCTGAAGCGCTGAACTTCGGGTCTCTGAAATTATACCACGCATCTCCTCAAATTGTCAGCCCCACAATTGTTAGGAATTCATGACCCTACAAAACTCTAGGCCTTTTACTTATGATCTCCACTCTCCCGACTTCCAAACTCTTGGATCCCATCCTCACGTGCTCTCTTGCAATCAATGGTCGAGATTGAATCTATACTTGAGATTTCCCGACCCGACATTCGTCAAGTTTCTAACTTGTTGAACTACAAAATGTCGAAATGTTGCGCAACTATCCTCCATGTAGCTTTACCAGATATAATAGTCTAGATTCATTCTTCTCCTTCTGAGAAGGAATCTCAGACTCACTGGCTTCGACAAGAAACTCAAGGTCTCCTTTCCTTGAAACTTTCCGCCGTTCTCCCTCCTAAGCTTTCCTTATTTGATCTGTTCCCTTGAACAACCTCTTTGATCCTTCATCAGATTCTTGACCCTTGCACACCTTGCAACAAACTTCTTTCCTCACTCACTCTATGAATTATTTCACACTCCTTGCGACTATCGATGCACTCTTTGCAGTCGTGTAAGTCTCACTCTCCCTTATGAGCTTTAGAGTTGAACTAAACTCAGTCACGCACTCCTTGCAGACACTATGCACACCTTACACTTTCTCACTAAAGATAAATACTTGGTACTTATTTATTTTCCATGATAACTCATACATTCAACAAAGAAAATGCATTCATGTATTCAAGAACATAAAGAATAGAGAATTTGAAAATAACATAAACTCTACCATTCATTTAGATAGATACACCCATACACACAATTGGGATAATATCTCTGTTATATTCATCCAACTGAAACTTACATACATTCATACAACTTTCTCTGCATCTCCCCACTCTTAGCTTACAATGGAAATCTACACATACTAGATTCAACAACAACAACCCTTACTGGGAAAAATTACAAAGATTTATACAAAGAGACACTCTTAGAGAACTCCCTCCAACTATTCTATGCTACCTTGAATGGAATTAAATTTTATCAACTACTCAACACTCATTACAATAAATATTGTATCAGACAAATGAGAGCGCAACCTCCAAATATGTATTACGATCAAATCTATGAAAAAAATGCATTCCCCCATTGACTTCTGTGATGGATTAGTATTCAAACATTTAAGGACATTCATAACTCAAAAATATTCTGTCAGATATCACATTAATACTTTGATCAGTTTGAAATTCAAAATATTTCAAAATGTGTGCTAGTGCACCCAAATGTCCCCCATGCTTGTGCTTCACTGGCGATGCTCCTGCATCATACTTCCTTGGCTGAAAATTTCATGGAATCCTATCAATGATATCATACAATGATATTACATGCTTTTGGATCTTCGCTTCATTGAACCAGCTGGCATCCTTGTTTGGTCGTCCTTTCCATTTCACCAAGTATTCAAAATGCGTCTTCCTTCTGGTCTTCTTGCCAACTCTTTGATATACGATCATTTCCATATGTAGATTCTCTACTACAACAATCTATTTCTCCCATTAAATCTTCCTTTTATCTTTAGCTCCTTCGGTTCCATATTCCTTGTAAAGGTACATGTCTGCAATGTTGAATATGGGATATATACCCACATCTTCTGGTAGCTCTAACTCATAATCATTCTTGCCAAATTTCCTCAAGATTTTACATGGCCTTATCTTTTTAAAATTTAGTTTAGTATATGTTCCCCTCGAGAATATCTTCTTCCTCGGGTGTGCTAGAACTTGATATCCAACTTCAAATTCAATATTTCTCCATTGTTGATCAACTCTATGCTTGTACTCACTGTTGGTCTTCTTTAACTGCTCCTTGATCTGATTTTGAAGTTCTTGCATCTCTGCAGCAAAATATTCTTCTCCCACGCTTCTAAAATCACTTTTCTTCAAATCTCTTAACTCTGAAACTCCTCTCAGATTCATTCCATACATTATTTGAAATGGACTTTTCCCAATTCTTCTATTCACTGAGTCATTATATGAAAACTCGTCTTATTCTAGAAGTTTATCCCATTGACTATGGTGTTCAGTGACAAATCTCCTTAGAAAATATCCTAGGCTTTTATTCACCACCTCAGTTTGTCCATCTATCTGTGCATGATATGGAAAACTAAAATATAGCTCTGTCCCCAATTTCTTCCACAATGTCCTCCAGAAATGACCAACAAACTTGGCATCCCTATCTGAAATTATACTCCTGGGCAATCCATGGAGTCTTACAATCGCTTTGAAATACAATTTTGCAACATGCGTTGCATCACTGGTCTTCTGGCATGGGATAAAGTGTGCCATATTCGAAAACTTGACCACTACCACAAATATGGAATCATTTCCTCTTTTTGTTCTTGGAAATCCCAACACAAATCCATCGCATCCCAAGGCCTCTCTGGAATAGGTAATGGCTGATACAATTCAGTGTTTTGTTTCTTCCCCTTGGCGTACTGACAAATATTACATTTTTTCACAAATTTCTTCACCTCCTCTCTCATACCTGGCCAATAATATGAACTGGCTAGTTGAGCAAATGTTTTGTCATGGTCGATGTGTCCGGCTAGACCTCTGTTGTGTTTTTCCTTCAGCAAATTCTCCCTCACTGAGCATCTGGGTATACACAACTAGCATCCTTTGAACAACAACCCATCCTAAATAAGATATTCCCCCCACTATCTTCTGTCTCTAAGCACAGGATTTGCACACGCTTCATATGATTATCCAAAATATGGATCACTGTGATACATTTCATTAAGGTGATCGAACCCCAAGGTTTGGATTTGAAATTCTTGCATAATTAAAATTCTCTTGCTCAATGCATCAACAACTTTGTTAGAATTTATAGAAATATGTCTAATGAGAAAAGTGAATTTTTTCATAAACTCTTTCCACTTAGCATGTTTCTAGTTTAACTTCTCCTATTTGGTTATGAATTGCAAAGCGTGATTGTCCCTATACAAAACAAACTCCTTTGGTACAAGATAATGCCTCCATTTTTTCAATGCTTGGATTATGGCATAGAACTCTTTGTCATATGTGGAGTACTTTTTTTAGCTTCATTCAAATTCTCATTGAAATATGCAACAATTCTATTTTCTTGGCTTAATACCACTCCAATTGCAACTCCACTTACATCACACTTTACCTGAAACATCTTTCCGAAATCTGGTAGAACCAGAATTGGTTGTTCATTTATCTTCTCCTTCAATATATTGAAGCTCCTCTCAACCTCCTCTATGCATTTGAAACACTTGTGTCTTTTCTTTACTGTATCCATCATCTGAGCACTAACCACTAAAATTCATGTTGAAATTATGAGAGAAACTTTCTAGCCCATGGAAGCTTCTTACCTCAAATATATTATTTGGTGATGACCATTCTTTGATCGCTTTCAACTCAGTTTAAGAAATAACCAAACTCATTTGAAGAAATAACAAAACCCAAATATATGAGTTATGTCTTCAAGAGAGACGACTTTTTCAAATTGATTAACAAATTCTCTTGCTGCAGCCTCCTCATCACCAATGCTAAATGTATCAAGTGTTCATCTTTACTCTTGCTAGACATCAGTATATCATCTAGATACATAATCAAGAACTTACCAATGAAATCCTTTAATACTTCATTCATTAGCCTCATAAACATGTTTGGGGCATTTTTTAAGCCAAATGGAATAACAAGCCACTCGTACAACCCCTCATTCGCCTTGAATGTTGTTTTCCACTCATCACCTTCTCTCATCATGATCTGGTGATATCCACTTTTTAAATCTATTTTCGAAAAATAGTAAGCTCCACTCAAGAAATCCATCAACTCATCCATCCTTGGTAATGGAAATATGTATCTGATGGTAATATTATTTATGTCCCTCGAGTCCATACACATTCTCGATCCTCCATCCTTCTTTGGACTTAGTACAGCTGGTACTGCACATGGAATCAAACATTCTCTGACCAATCCTTTGTCTAACAGATCTTGAAACCTGTCTCTTCACTTCCTCATTCTCTTGAGGCGTCAACCTGTATGTTGATTTATTCGTTAGGTTTTTTTTTGGTATCAATTCAATGTGATGATTGATGCTCCTGATAGGTGGAAATGAGTTTGGCAACTCATCCACTACAATATCAACAAAGTTCTCTAGTAGCTCCTAAAATTCCTCAGGAAAATATTCCAATGAATTACTGGTAAGGATAACCGTTGGTTTCCTTACTACAACAACTTGCATCTCCTATTATTTCTTTACCTCATTCAGGAGTTCCTTCCCACTCATTAGAAGTATACTTGTGTTGGCTTCCTCTTTCACCTTCTTTTCCTCAATCAACAACAACATGTGTGTCCTACCATTTTTCTCTAAGGTGTATGTATTTCTTCCCATCATGAATAACATTCCTATCATATTTCCAGGGTCTTACTAACAAAACATGACAAACATCCATAAGAATTACATCACATAGGATCTCATCCCTATATCCTCCTATTTTAAAATTAACTAGGCATTGTTGAGTAACTATTACCTAGTGACCTTTCTGCAAACATAAGACTTTGTACGGTGTCAGATGTGCAGTCGTATCCAACTCTATATTCTCCACCATATCTGTGGATACTAAGTTGTTATTTCTCTCACTGTAAATTATCACCTTGCAAACTCTGTCCTTCATTTTGCAAGCCATCTTGAACAAATTGTTCCTTTGCACTGGTTTTTATGCTTCTGGCTCTTGTTTCAAAAGAACCTTCCTCGTCATCAAGGAACTCCCATCCTCTACACCTTCTTCCTCAGCATATCACTTCTTCACTTCTCATATGTGAGATTCACCTCCTTTCTTTCTCTCAGGGCAATCCCAAGACATATGTCCTTTCTTTCCATAGGCATAACAACTTACTTCTCCTCCTCTGCCTCTTCCTCTACCTCTGGGAAAATAACTTCTGCCACCACTTTGTCTTCCCCGAGAAATTCCTCCTTTCTCAGAGTGACTATGTTATTTCTCTACCTTGTCTCTAGGCTTCTTTGTTTTCTCCTGGGAAGCTCCTTTGCCTCTGTTCAAGCTTCGACCTCTATTTTGTTGACTCTGCTTCCTAGCCAACTTCTCTTCTTCTTTAAGCTCCATTTGATACGTGTCCTCTACAGTCATGACTGTCGTCATACTGAGTTCATATTGAATTTCATATCTCAGGCCATTAATGTATCTGGAAACCTTCTCCTCATCTTTTTCCCTTTGTTTGGCTCCAATGTTCAATTTATAGAACTCTTATGTGTACTCCTTCATAGTCAATACTCTCTGTCTCATTTTCTGCATCCTCCTAAACAGATTTATCTGGTAATCCTTGGGAATGAATTTTGCCTTCAATTTGGCTAGCATTCAATCATAACTCTTGATATTTTTCTTTCCTTTTCTCCTCTTTTCGGCCTGTAGTTCATCCCACCACAATGCTGCATGTCCTTTTATCCTAGTGAATGTATGTCTCACCTTTTTCTCCTCTTCGACATCCTCATAGTCACAATACTTGTCCATTGCTCGTATCGAGTCAAGCAATTCCTCTCTGTCTAAATTTCCTTCATACATCAGGATGTTAATCTTTGCTCTGGCACCCAATTTGACAACCTCTCTCAACAAGCTTTCTTCTGCAACATCCTCAGCTATAGCTTCTGCTTTGACTTCTACATTTTCTATTTATGCCTCGTTGATGTCTCCAGCATATGGTGCTCTCCTTTGTGCTATTTACATGGCATCAAAACTCACACACAATTCTCTCATCTCTCTTTCCATAGCCCTATTGGATACAGGTGGATCAACATGTCTTCTAGGCAACATTGTGATGATGCTTATCCTTCTACCTACAGAATTCAATTCTATACTCTTCTCTGATACCACTCCTGGCGAAACCCCCTTCCCTCCAAAGGGTTGCTTAACCTCCCGGTCTTGGATATTTTTTATTTTTTAGTCCAAGCGACTCCTTGGTTTTCTATGGTACCTGAAACAATTCCACCCACACACATAGGCTCCTTCCATGAGTGACCATTATTTTGACCATGGGTCTATCTCCTTTGTGGTTTCATATTTCAACGATATTCTGAATCCTTTCTTTACTCCTTCCTGAAGCACTCAACTCTAAGTCTCCGAACTTATGCCACACATCTCCTCATATTGTCGACCCCACAATGGTTCAGACTTCGCAACCCCATGAAACTCTAGGCATTTCACTTATGATCTCTACTCTCTGGATTTCTAATCCCATTGTCACATATTCTCTTGCAATCAATGGTCAAGATTGAATCGCAACTTTGGATTTTGTGACCCAGCCTTCATCAAGTTTCCAACTTGTTGAATTACAAAATGTCAAAATGCTTCACATATATCCTCCATATAGATTTACCATATCTAACAGTCTGGATTTATTCTTCTCCTTCTGAGAATGAATCTCTCACTCATTGGATTTGACAAGAAACTCAAGGTCTGCTTTTCTTGAAACTTTCTACCACTCTCCCTCCTGAGCTTTCCTTCTTTGATATGTTCCCCTGAACAATCTCTTTGACCCTTCATTGTATTCTTGACCTATGCACACCTTGTAATATACTTTTATCCTCACTCACTCTATGAATGATTTCACACTCCTTGCGACTGTTGATGCCCTCCTTCCCGTCGTGTAAGTATCGCTATCCATTCTGAGCTTTAGAGTCGAAATAAAATCAATCACTCACTCCTTGCGGACATTATGCACACCTTGCACTCACTCCTTGCGGACATTATGCACACCTTGCACTCACTCACTGAAGAGAAATACTTGGGACTTATTTATTTTCCATGATAACTCATACATTCATGTATTCAAGAACATAAATAACAAAGAATTGGAAAATAACATAAACTCTACCTTTCATTCAGATAGATACACCCATACACACAATTGGGGTAATATATCTGTTATATTCATGCAACTGAAGCTTACATACATTCATATAACTTTCTCTTCATCTCCCTACTCTTAGCTTACAATGGAAATCTACACATAGTAGATTCAACAACAACTCAACAACAAGAACAACAACCCTTACTGGGAAAAATTACAAAGATTTATACAAAGAGACACTCTTTGAGCACTCCCTCCAAATACTCTATGCTACCTTGAATGAAATTAAATGTTATCAACTACTCAACATTCATTACAATAAATACTGCATCAGACAAATGAGAGCGCAACCTCCAAATCTGTATTCTGATCCGATCTATGAAACAAATACATTCCCCCATCGACTTCTATGATGGCTCATTCTTCAAACATTTAAGGGCATTCATAACTCAAAAATTTTCTGTCAACTATCACATTAATACATTGATCAGTTTGAAATTCAAAGTATTTCAAATCTACGCTAGTGCACCCAACTATCCCCCACGCTTGTGCTTTGTTGGTGATGCTCTTGCATCACTTCAACTATTGTATAACTTGTATTTATTAATATGTAACCTATGATAATAGCTATGCTTTGATGAAGATTTGTTTTTTTTTCAACCTGTGGGAATAACTATGTTTTTGGTACATGTTTAATGCTTGAAATGACATTTTAAGACTTAAACATCTCACAATAAATTGTTCATTGAATGGTTTGTTGTTTTCCTTTGTTTCTTATCATTATTATCTCACTTGTCCATCCTTAGTGTGCCACCATCCAAGGAGGAACCTTGTCCATTTCAATTGTCCAACCCAACCATGCTCATGTCTTGGTAAACCAACCCTTTAACTGACCAACAAAATTGAAAAAAAAACAATCATTCTAAACTTGAGGTGGCCTAGCTCTTTCCTTTAGCAATCAGGTGTAGACTTTAGGACTAACACCGATGATATTTGGTATGGCACATAGTTCCTCACGGTTGAGGAGATATGTCTTAGTGAATTTGGAGAACCCTCATGAATTATCTAGAATCCCCTAGAAGGTCAAAGAATTCAATTTATTGTAGAAAATCATATAAGAAGTTTACTAGTCAAAGTGGTTGTAACAACGAGTTAATCATGAGTTGAGTTGTTGCAAAAAGAAAATAATTAAAAATAAATTAGTTGCAGCTAAAAGTGGTGATATTACTATTTCTAAATAAAGTGGTTATAAGTGGAAAAAGTAGTTAGAAGTGGGTTATCCCTAAAAGAACAAAGTTGGGTAAAATAGTTAGAAGATAACCCCTAGAGGAAGCTACTTGGAGAGTATAAATAAGAGGGAAAGCGTCTCTTATTAGAATATATTGAGCACATTGAATATCTATTATTTTGTGAAAGTTTTATTGCAGGTACTCCTTGATACATATGAAGTTATGAAAGTTTGAGGTAGAAAAGGAGGGTTGAAGACGAAAATATCATACTCTCATAAAAAACCTAGTTTTTGAGTTGTATGTGGGTTGTAATGGAGGAAGGTGCATATGTACATGAGTTGTAGTGGAGAAACTTGCATACATATATTTGATGTAGAAGGGAAATTCAAATACATATGAGAAGGTCATGAAAGCTTGAGTAGATGTTGGTGCTAGGTATCTAGAGTTTGAAACCAAGGTTCTAGTTCAACATTCTACAAGTTCAAGTCAACTACATAAGTTTTGGTATGGTTACATGTTCTTTTTTATACTTATATTTTCTTATGAAATGGTGAATTCTTGAGGCATTCTTGATATGGATGTTCTTGTACTTGGGTATGGCATATGATATTTGTTTAGGTCAGTGAGAAACACTCCTATGTATGGTGTTGGCCCTTGACCAAGTTTTGAGGATCCTTGGTCATGTTTGACCTATTTTTGGGACTTCGAGAGGTTGTCAAAGGTGGAGCGCAAGATGAAGTAGAGATCATGGGATATTGGCCCCTTTTTAGGGAATTTTTAGGTTTTGGGCTTATGTAATGGGTATGGGTATGTTGGCCCATGGGTTTACCAATGTTTAGGCCTATTTTGTAATGTATAAATGGAAAGCTAGGTAATGTAGGAAGTAGTTCGATCTATGTGATCGAAGATTTGCAAGTGTGCTAAGTGCTAAGTGGTAATTTATTTGTGCATATTGTGTGAAGCTTGCAGAGCTAAGTGCAAGTGATTGTAAGAGACCATGGAAGGATTTGTGCTATAACTCAAGGAAGGAGGATCTAGTGAGGTGCGCATATCTCATGACCTCTACGAAGTTGATTTTGAGGCTTTGTGCATGTAAGAATATTGATCAAAGCTAATAAAGAAGGTGAAGAGTTGGTGGACGTAGCCCCAGGGTGGGGGTGAACCACGTATATCCTGTGTTGTGAATGCTTTGTGCTTTTTGGATGTTCTTTTGTTCATGTGATTCAATTCTTAGTGCGATGTTATATGATAGATGCATCTGATATGATAGCTTAGAGATGAATAATGTGAATGAATGCTAGATTTGATCTCTATTGGTATACTTAGTGCTTGAATCTATTGGATATGTGTGAATGCTGCGTTAATATGTTATTAGGGTTTAGCTCCATTGTAAACTGAAACTGATTATTGATGAATTATAATTGCTAAGCTCTCTATTAAGGTGTTACAATCACGGATCTATGTCCCAACTAAGGTTGCAGACATATGAGTCCTGCAACCACCCTTGCCTCTACCTCAAGTGAGACTTCATCTGCTTCGTAGGTGTTGCCGAAAGGGTCTATAGTTAGGGTTTTATTGGTGCATTGTTGTAGCATTGAACTCTGGGTTTTCCCCTCTGCCAACAAATGGTTCCATTGTCAGGACCTGAAACTGTGATTGTTGGGAACTGAGGAAAAGAAAGAAATCTTTGTGTGTAGATCTGTTGCTTGACTTGCAAAGATATGTGCTAAGGAAGGAAGCATATCGGAAAAAAAGAGGTAATATCTGAATTCTTTGTGCTTTGATAGAGGTAAGAATAGAAAAAAAAAATTAGATCTATAAGCTTTGTGCTCTGCTGAAAGCAAGAGTAGTAGAATTTTTTTTTCGAAAGTATGGATCTAGGTATGTTTGATAAATTTTGTCCTAGCCTGAAAACTAGGGCACAACTAGAAGAAATAATATTTGATATGAGTAGATCTGATAAGAATAGTGAAAGATATGTTATTCCTATGCATAGAAAGAATGTTTGAACTAACAAATGGATGCAGGATCCTAGAAATAATTTTTTTCAGGTTAGCTACCATGATCCTAGTGCATGGTACAGGAAAGGATGGGGATCATTTAAGAGAAAGAGAGGATTAAATATTTGTTATAGTTGCAGAAGACCGAGACATATTGCTAAGGAATTCCCTAGTAGAAGACCTAGTTGTCTTTGTTGTAAAGCTATGGATCATCAAGTTTTAGATTTCCCAAGAATGATTGCTAAACTTGAAAGAATGATTATGAGACAAGAAGACCATGAGAAAGGTTAAGACACGGAGACCATGGTAGAACCCCAGAAAGAATCAGAGGATGTATTGCTACATATGAAGGAAACCCTAAATGACCACTGAAATATCAACTTGTCAGAGATCTTCAAAGAAAAAGAGTGCATAGAAGAAAGAATAGGAGACTTCAACATTGACTATGTTCTGGATGAAGAAACACAGGTGAATATTATGACAAGAATAACTTGGGAAAATTTAAGAAATCTTACTATGATTTCTTCATTGGGAGGAATAGGATTATTTAGAGGAAAGCTGATAACCCTATGTGGGAGACTTACCTAGATATCTATGAGTGCTCATGCAACCTTGACAGAGGAAGAGTTTGAGGTTGTTAAATTTATTGAGAACAATGCCTCATTTTCTATATTACTAGGAAAACCTTGGATTGAAAGGAATCAAGCCAGAAGAAAAGAAGAAGAAATCTTAGAGAAGAAGAAGCAAGAGTTGAAATATTTCATGACTAGGAGGATCTCACACTTAATTGAAGAACAAGAGAACAAATCGAAGCTATTTACAACCAGAAAATTGGATGTCGAAGTTGAAAGAACACAAGAAGACTCATAGAAGACCGAAGCACCTACCCCATATAGAGAAGAAGTATTGCCCTTGAATCCTAGGAAAAATCTCAACATCGTGAAGTTTCTATGCCAAGAGGAGATAAGAATCATAATGGAAAGAGGAATACCAAGACGAAGCTCAATGGAAAGAAGGATAGAAAACTAAGTAAGAAGAGATCAAATATTGAAAAGTTATAGAAGGTTCGAGAGGGAACTTTGTAGAAGGAAAATTACAATCTCACAAGCTCACAGAAGAGGACCTTGAGGAGATAACTAAGGAATGGTTAGTAGACCTCCTTATACCCACTAATCCTGCAGATATGTCTAACCCCAAATTTGACAGCTCGGAGGCCACTCACAAATAACATGACACACCCAGAACCAACATATGGAAGAAGACCGCAGAAGTCCAATACTTAAGCAGTGCAATAGAAAAAACCTCTTCAGTATTGCCTGGCCGAGGGGGTGATGAAGAAGTAGAAGAGATAAATGGAAAAGAAGATGAGAAAAAGAAAGGTGAAGTAACATCGGCTAGAGATGAGATTGATTCCTTGAAGAAGAGGAAGGTTTCTCCCCTGAAACCCTCTTCCTGAAATAAATCCAGAGCCACCTTGAATAAGATGAAGACTGTTCTCACTGTCGATGACTTTGACTTCATCATTGCAGCTGTAAACGACACCTCATAAGAAATCTTGGAAAAACATGAAGCCAAGCAGGAGGAGATGTATGAAAGAATCGAGCTTGATCTCCGAGGGGTATAATAGGCCCTTCAATCCAGTCATGTAGTGTCCACTACAACCCTACCATCGGAAGAACCAGAGTTGGGAGATGAGCCAGCCCAACTCTATCGACTAGCTGATGCGACCGAAGATCACCTTCATTGCGCACAGGAAGAAAGAGAACATGCCACCCAAGCCTTGAATAAAGTACAAGAAGTAGTCGTAGAACAACGTCGAGTTGAGGAGCAGAAGAAGGTTTCTCTCCATACAAAGTTTGAAGAGGAGTAATCACAGGTTCAACAAGAAAAATAATAGTTGCTCATAGAACAACTCGAAGTGAAAGAAGTAGTCAATAGAGAACTTCTCTCTATGACAGGCTTAGAGCCAAAGGCATACGATCGAGTCGAGCATCAAGTAGAGAAGCTTGTAGAAGATATCCAATAGCTAGAACAAAGAATAGAATACTCAGAGCTCCAGACAGTGCCCGAAACCCCATAGGATGTGAGGGATCAAAGAGATGCAACTGCTCGAAGTACAATTGTTGGTATATGTTGGTTCAGGTTATAGGTACAGGTCGATTATAGGTTATTGGTAAAAGTTGACTACATATTATTGGCACATGTTGGTTATAGGTTGTTGGCATAGATTGGTACAGTTTTACAGTGGCATATTTCACAATGACAGTGGTTTCATCAGTTATTTCACACTTATATTTCATAACGGTTGGATGGGGCAATGATAGGTGGTTGTAGCACCTTCCAGTTGTAGTCAGAGAACATAGGGGGTTGTAGCCTCCTTCTCATTGGTGCCAAAGAATTTGGGAGTTGGAGATTCCCTCAAGATGTAGCCTGAAAATATATGGGGTTGGAACCTCCTTCTAGTTGCAGTTGGAAAACAAATGAAGTTGGTAAATCCAATGAATGTAATTCTTAAAGACATATAAGAAAAAATATTTTGTGGTTTTCTCTTGCATTTGGTTTCCATGTAAAAATATTGGTGTATTATGTATGTGTATGATTTTGTTGGAGTTAATTCACACACACCTAGGATTTATTTTTCCTAAGGTTTTTATTTGTTCATTAGACATAATTAGTCATTATCCAGTCTCCTATATTTTAGGAGAGAATATTCCACCTGGAGAATATTCTCTTTCAGTTCACACTTCAGTTTGACTAGTTGAGTTGAGTTTAGATGTTGCATTGGGATCATCACCATGATAATTTGACCTTGCCTTGGTATCATCACCAAAGTGGCGCATTATCCTTGATTCCTTGAGTTAACTCCTCACTAATTTTTGTTCAGTCAGTTAACTGAAGACTAGTTGACTAGTTAACTCAACTAGGTGGCAGTGCACTCTCGTAACTGCCTGAGAGACTAGAATAGGTGGAAAATCACTCCCGTAACTGCTGGTGTGTGTCCAGATCACTCTATACCACCACTATGGTGACTTGGTTCACCTCAAGTCGAACTCATTGAGTTATACAGAGTATATCATGTGTAAATTATTTATTATTCACAACGATTAATGAGAATTATTTCCATTCTTTCTCTCCTTCTTCTTTTTCCAATTCTCTCTGAAAAATGTGTGTATCATTGTTTAGATAGATATATTTTGTGTAGGTAAACACATTTACATGGTATCAGATCCCATGGAGTGCTAAGAAAAAGCTACCCCAAAACAAATTTTACAGGAACAAAAGATTGAAGACAGTGGAAAGATGGAATTCCAAAAAGAATTCATTCTTACACCTTACAACTATTTTGCATGGAAGGAGAAAATAGCCATACATCTCTGATATAGAGGGTTGTAAAGGTTAACCTTGAATACATATACATAACCGACATCAGCCATAGAAAAATCCAAGTACTTGAATCGCATGGATGAGGCACTTAGAACAATTTGCAGTCTTATTTCTCTCGATCTCCTTTTTCATATATCTTCCTGTAATACTCCCAATGAAGCATGGAACATATTAGAAGGGCTCTTTGTAAAACATGATGAGATGAGGGGACACATGCTGGAGGTGGAGCTGCTCACACTGGATCCAAAAAGCTTTGAGAATATCCAAGATTTCTTTACAAAATTCAAGGATTTACTGTCACAACTCAAAGCTTGTAGGGTTGATAAATCGAAGGAGGAGAAACAAATGGTTCTCACCATTCTCTCCAAGATTGGACCTGAATTCTTTGTATTCGTATCCAAATTCCATACTATCAGATTCGCCTCCGGAGCCACCTGGAAGATGCCTTCTCTTGAGGACTTTATCGAATCCCCGACACAAGAGAAAACCAAGCTCATCAACATGGGTGAAATCAAAGGCCCAAGGGCACATGCACTCATTGTGCATGATGGCAGCCACAAATATCAGAAATCTAAAGATAAATATAAGTGGAAATCTCATGCACATACGAAGAAGGAAGGGTACACAAAACCCTTCACCGATGCCTATGGATCCAAAGGAGAAAAGGGAAGAAAAGGAGAGAAATGCACAAACTGTCACAAAGGATTCCATTCAGAATCTGCATGCATGAAAAAACAAATAGATTTTATGTCTTAGATACTTCAGCAAAACAACCTTGGAGATCGCATCCCCGAGGGTGCAAAGAAGAAGAAGCCAGAAGATATGAATTCCAAGAAAGGAAATTCTAGCCATGCCTTGATTGCAATCAACTCCTCTCCCGATGCTTGGATCATAGATTTAGGAGCATCGCATCACATGTCTACATCAGAAGCAGTCTATTCTTCTTTGGATGCATGCAAAGGTCCTCCTATTTTGATCGGGGACAACTCTTCTGTCGAAGTCACTAGCAAAGGAAGGATTGAACTCACCAACGAAAGCTTCAAGAACATGTTGCATGTTCCCAAGATTTTTGTCAACCTTATCTCCATGTATCAGATGTTGAATTACGACATCAGAAAGAAATTCATATTCACACCAAATGTAGTGGACATATACGACATGCAAACCAACTCTAGGGTTGCTATCAGTGAGGTAAATCATCAGTCTAGATTGTATACATTTCCTGAATTCATTGAACATGATTCTAATTTACTGCTTACTCATGCTAATGAAAGTAGTAGGATATGGCATGAAAGGTTTGGACATTTGAATTTCATATACATGCAACAACTTAGCAAGAACATATTAGTTGATGGTCTACTAGACATCCATTTCTCCAAGGGAGTATGTGAGGGATGTGTTCTCGGAAAACACCCTCAAGAGAAATTCATCAAAGGAAAGTCTCAGGAAGATTTTGGACCTTTAGATCTGATCCACAATGATCTTATGGGTCCTTTTCCGCATCCATCCATCAACAAATCAAGGTTTGTTCTCATTTTTTTTTATCATTTATCATGTTTTACTTGGATCTACTTTCTCAGGCAAAAATCCGATGTCTTTCAACACCTCAAATCTTTCAAAGATTTGGTTGAGACATAGTCCAAAAAGAAGATCAAATTCCTCTGAACTGATAATGAGGGAGAGTATGTGAATCATGAGATTCATAATATTTTCCATGAGGCAGAGATTCAGTTGCAACATATAATTCCCTACACTCCGCAGCAAAATGGAGTTGCTGAGAGGAAAAACAGATCTCTAAAGGAGATGGCATCTTGCATGTTGCATGCAAAGCCACTACCATAGAGACTATGGGCCGAAGCACTGACCTGTGCAACATACATCCAAAATAGATCTCCTCATAGATATTTCAAAGATAAGACCCCCTACGAGGCTTGGAGCGGCCTCAAACCGTAAGTGTCCCACTTTTGCATTTTTGGTTCACGTGCATGGGCCCGGATTCCCTCTAAAAAGGGGAAGGCACTTGATCCATAGAGTACTGAGTGCATTTTTGTTGGATACCTCGATGGTGTGAATGGATATTGGCTTATTGATCTTTCCTTGGATCAACTCATCATTGAGCGTAGTGTCTAATTCAAGGAAAGTGTCTCACATGTACCTCAACAATCGCATGTAGACACCTTCACTCTTCCACTTGTCCAAGATGATGAACATGCACATGTTGACGCTTCTTCAGACAAGAGTTATGATTCAGAGGACTTAGATGATTCAGATTCAAATTCAGTACAATCATATGCATATTAAGAGCATCTATATGGAGTCGTTGATCCATAGCAGTGGCCCAAGTAGGGACATACTACTCTTCAGGATGCAGGGGATCTCGTTGGTGATCCAGCCGATACTAGGAGGACTCGATCTAATTTCGAGGAGAGTCCTATTGCACTCATTTCCACTGAAACATTGCCTTCTAGGCATCTTTTCTTGGTTCAATCTTCAGATCCACAGTCTTATGGCGAGGTTGTTGGAAATCCCTTTTGGGAATCCGCCATGCAGGAGGAGTACAACTCCCTCCTCAAGAACCAGACTTGGGATCTGGTTCCCCTTTCTTCTCGGAGGAAACGTGTCAGATGTAGATGGTTCTACAGGACCAAGAGCATAGTAGATGGACATATCAACAGATACAAAGCTAGGATTTTCACCAAAGGCTTTCAACAGGTTCATGGTATTGATTATGATGAGACCTTCGCTCCAGTAGAGAAGATTTATTCCATACGATTGGCACTTTCAATTGCAGCAGCCAAGTGATCAAAAGTCCATCATATGGACGTGAAGAATGCATGCCTTCATGGTGATCTCTCTGAGGAGATCTACATGGAGAAGCTCGAAGGATTTATGTAAGACTCATCTTTGTTCTGTCAACTGAACAAGTCATTTTATGGCCTCAAGTAGGCTCTGAGGGCATGTTATGCCAATATGGACTCCTACCTATTGTCACAAAGATTTGTACATTGTAAATCATACCCAAATGTATACATTCTCAGGATGACTGATCCACTTCTACTTTTAGTTATGTATGTCAATGATTTGTTGATCACCGGTTGCTCGACCTCAACGATAACTGCAGTCAAGAGGAATCTTCATGATATGTTTTTGATGACGGACATGGGTCTTCTAGAATTCTTCCTTGGACTTGAGATTAGTCAGGATGCATCAGGCATCAAACTGTCTCAAGCCAAGTATGCACGAGATCTCCTTGAGATATTTCACATGACAGACAACAAGTCTGCTCTGACTCCTTTCCTATCATGAGTCAAACTTGAGGATGGTGGGGAGACTCCACTGGTTTATATCACACTGTACAGATAGCTAGTGGGGAGCTTGTTGTATCTGACACACTCCAGACCAGACCTCTCATATGCAATTGGCACAGTTTCCAGGTTCATGCAAGAGCCACATGAGCTACATTGGAAAGATGCAAAGCATATCCTTTGATACGTACAGGGCACCATCACCTTTGGGATTCATTATGCAACAAAATCTACATTAGATCTCATTGGGTTTACTAATTTCGACTGGGTTGGCAATAGAATCGATCGCAAGTCCACATCGGGTTACTCACTCAGTTCTGGTTCTAGGCCTATCTGTTGGTCGAGCAAGAAGCAAGCTGCCATTGCTCTATATTCATCCAAGGCAGAGTACATAGGGGTAGTTAAAATAACCATTCAGGCTATGTGGATACAACATATTCTCACTGAGTTGGGCATTTAGTTTCATCGGTCGATCGTCATCTGGTGTGACAACCAGAGCACTCTGAAATTCTATAGAGTTCTAGTTCAAAGGCAGCAAACGAAGCACATTGAGATCCACTTGCACTACATCCAAGACTTAGTACACAAGGGGATCATCGACTTACAGTTTTGTCCTACAATAGAATAGATGACAAACATTTTCACCAAGACTTTCACTAAGCATAAATTCCATTCTCCGCGAGGTCATCTTGGAGTGAAGGACACAATTTCCTAGCAACTGTAGTTATTCTTTTTACATACACTGTACCTTGAGGGGGGGGGTTTCCCATGAGGTTTTCCCTCTTTCCTCACTTTATTTTCAATGTATCTTTTGTACTTGGGTACCTAACATGGCCTCGTTGTCGAGACCCAATCTTTATTTTCACCATAGTGATGTTCAGGGGGGGTGTTGGAGTTACTTCACACACACCTAAGATTTATTTTTCGTAAGGTTTTTATTTGTTCATTAGTCATAATTAGTCATTATCTAGTCTCCTATATTTTAGGAGAGAATATTCCAGCTGGAGAATATTCTCTTTCAATTCACACTTCAGTTTGACTAGTTGAGTTGAGTTTAGATGTTGCATTGGGATCATCACCATGCAACATTGGGATCATCACCATGATAATTCGACCTTGCCTTGGTATCATCACCAAAGTGGCGCATTAGCCTTGATTCCTTGATTTAACTCCTCACTACTTTTTGTTCAGTCAGTTAACTAAAGACTAGTTGACTAGTTAACTCAACTAGGTGGTAGTTCACTCTCGTAACTACCTGAGAGACTATAATAGGTGGCATTTCACTCTTGTAACTATTGGTGTGTGTCCAGATCACTCTAGACCACCACTATGGCAACTTGTTTCACCTCAAGTCGAACTCATTGAGTTATACATAGTATATCATGTGTAAATTATTCATTATTCACAACGATTAATGAGAATTATTTCCATTCTTTCTCCCCTTCTTCTTTTTTTTCCAATTCTCTCTGCAAATGTGTGTATCATTGTTTAGCTAGATCTATTCTATGCAGGTCAACACATTTACATATTTCTCATTGTTCATGGTTTACTTATTATACACTTGTTGAATGATATTGGTAAATTGATCATAAATATAAAAAACACTGATATATTGTGGTTAAAAGGATTAAAAATACCTATTACTGATTCAACCCCCCTCTCGGTAATCCAACAATTGCTATTAGATAATTTCCTTCATGATACAATTTAACCACTAGAAGGAGATCATGGATTACTCTAAGATTGGGATACCACAGTTTGATATTGAAGATTATTCCTTCTGGAGAAGAAGAATGAATACACACATATAGGCACTAATATTTGATGTTTGGTGATCAGTGGTAGATGGATACAATGCACCAACCATTCCTCCAACAGATAGAGACAGAGAGAAAATTGAAGAAAATAATTCAAGAGATAGAAGTGCACTCCTGAATGGTTTGTCTAAATTAATCTACACCAAAGTTATGCATTGTGATTCTGCAAAGGACATATAGGTCAAGTTGAATAATATATATGAAGGAGACGAAATAGTCAAAGAATCTAAACTTCAAATTTCCAGAGAAAAATTTGAACAACTAAAGATATATGAAGATGAGAACACAAATGCCTACTTTCTACAATTTTATGAAGTAGTAAACAATATCAAAGACTTGGGAGACGAGGTAAATGAAAAGGTAATTGTCAAAAAGGTATTGAGATCTCTACCAATGATATTTGATAGAAATATTTCAGAACTATAAGAGAGAGAGGATCTAGCTACACTAACCATGGATGAGTTGCATGGGAAACTCATAGCTTATTAGATGATAATAGAGAAATATAATCAGACTACAAAAGATAAAAAATTCAAAGCATCCAAGAAGTCAAATAAAAAGGGTAAACAAAATGCAAAGTCAGATAGAAACAATAGTGACATCTCGAAAGATGATGAAGAAGTAGCCAACTTTTTCAGGAGACTGAAAAAGGGAATCGAAAAATATAGAGGTAATATCCCATTGATTTTTTTTAATTGTGATGGCATTGGTCATTTTTCTAAAAAATGTCCCCATAAGAAAAAGAAAAGGAGTGAAGAGGATGATTCAAATAAGAAAAAAACATACAAAGGCAAAATAACCAATTTTGTTTTTTCAAGAAAAGATTTTACACCAAAGAAGACAACACCTCATCATATGAAGATGAAGCTAGTGAAAGTGATACAAAAAAGTTTCTATTCATGGAAGTAGAAGAGTCCGATGAAGAAGGATCCAAATAAGAATATGAAGAGGCAAAATTTGACTATAGAGAAAAATATTTAAGTGCCATAGAAGTTATAAAACAAGAGAAGAAGAAACACAACTCACTTCAGGAAGAACTAAAGGAAAGTGGAGTTCAAAATTGAGACTCTGAAGAACTAGAGAAAATTATCAATAAATTAAAATTCCATGTAGACAAATAAAAGAGAATTGAAGAAACACTCATAGAATAATTAGAAGAAAGACACAAGATCATTGGAAATTTGGAAGTAGAGATTGTCACATTGAGAAAAAATCTTCGAAAGAAAAGCATGCAAAACATTTCCAATGTTTTGAATGAGATTATTAGTAGTCAAAGGCCAAATCATGATAAATATGAACTAGGATACAGCCAGACATAAAAGGGATCAACCTAAAAAAAAACATATCAAGAAACAAAATCAAGAAGTTACACAAATAGAGTCATAGAAGACAAGAAGTTTTACAAGGAAGATCACAAAGACACTCCTCCACCCATAAGATTCAGATTTTAGAATCAACGACAATTAGAAACAAGAAGGCATCAAGAAGAAGAAGGGTTCAAATGAGTAATGTTGGATTACTGAGAGGGGAGATGAATCAGTAATAGAGAAATTTAATCCCTTTTCACCATAAAATGCAAGTGTTATATCAATGTAGCATTATCATCCAATAGTTGTAGAGTAAATAAACAATGAACAAATGAGCAATCAGACACATACACAATACACCATTTTTTTACGTGGAAAACCAAAGAGGAAGAAAACCACATAATTCTTTTTCTTATATGTCTTTAAGAATTATATTCATTGGAAGCACCAACTTCCTTTGTTTTCCAGCTGCAACTAGAAGGAGGCTCCAACCCCCTAAATTATCAGGCTACAACCTAAGGGAAGCTCCAACTCCCCAATTCTCTGGCTACAACCAGAATGAGGATACAACCCCCTATGTTATCTGACTACAACCATAAGGTGGCTACAACCACCTGTCCTTTCCTCATCCATCTGACCTGCGTATAAGTAGAATGATGGAACCACTGTCACACTATCACTATGAGATATATTGCTGTAAACCTGTACCAATCAACCTGCACCAAAAAACCTGTTAGTACTAGAAGTCACCTCTAGATTGCTGCAGAGGAAATCCTGATACTCGTCGGAATTGTATGTCACGGTTTGGTTATAAAAGGTCAACTAGGTGCAATCTCAAGAAAATATCATCTTAACTCAGAAAACTAGACTAATATGCACAATAAGGTGAGGTCTTGGTTTAACTTCAGTCAGTAGGTTGTATTAAGGGTGAGTAGGAGGAATAATTTAGTAAGAAAAAGTAGAGACATGCGATGAACATCAGGCTTTATAGCATCCTAAAGAAGAAGAACTTAAACACAAGGTTGTCCTAGATTCAAATTTTAAGGGTACTGAAAGAAATCAAAACAACATTACATTCAAACATTCAACATACTACAGTCACAACAATCCATGTGAATCAATCATTCATGAACTCTCTCAATAACAGAGGAAGATAAGACAAAGTAAGAAAAGATGACTGCTATTAAATAAGAAGTCTCAAGCTACAACACATAACCAGAAAACCAAAAGATTCATTAAGACGTTACAATATGAGAGCTTTGTTGATTAAGGTTGGTTTTCATTGATGTCAACCCTTGAAGAAATCCCCATAGCATTAAGGTCTGGGTAATGGACCCAATATTGTTTGATGTAAATATGACTCATTATTGTTTTTTCATGGTTGATAAGAATTAAATATGGATGAACTCCAAAGTGGTCCCCTTATGGTGACAGCCCTCACGGGATGATGCTTTGTGGAGTAAGAGAACCCATGCTTAATTTTGGAATAATGAGATGAAGGAAAGTGAATTTGTCAGGGAAAGTATCCTATATGGATAGTGCTTGTAATTTCATTTCCGGTGGTATGTGGAATGTCACATAATTCCTAACGGTTAGAGAGTTATATCCATGAGAAGTTGGAGACCCCAGGTTTGGGTAATGGACCCAAGTTTGTTTCATGGGTAATGGTATGAGTTATGATATATTTTCAGATAATACTATTCTATAT
>ML778655.1:390581-413007 GCA_009831015.1 Picea engelmannii | reverse complement strand
CATCAAGGGAATCATATAAATCAATTACTTGACATCAACCAATGACATCAATCAAACCAAACCATTTACATCAATGACATATGATCCAACAATCTCCCAAGTAATCAAACCTATTGGCATCAATGACAACATGATCCAACAATATCATCAGGCTCACCTTGATAATACTGAAATAACTTTTCCATAGGCAGGGAAAGATGAGAAAGGAAAACAACCTCAAATCCATAGACAAGTTGGAAAGGGGAGAGGCCTAGAGACCCTTTTGTTGTTACTCTATCATCCCACAGAGAAAATTTGAGCTTTGAATCCCATTCTTTCTTATTGTCCTCTAAAATTCTTTTGATGATCTTTATCATGATTTTTTTAGAGGAATCTGCTAATCCATTTCCTTGAGGGTAGTAGGGGGTAGAGTGGATTAATGAAATCCCAAACTTCTCACAGAATTTGATCAATGGATCATACTTGAAGGATGTGACGTTATCGGTGATGATTTTGTTTGGACAAGCAAACCTTGCCATAATATATTCAAGGAAACCAATGATCACATGATGAGAAATGATCCTTGTGGGAATAACCTCTATCCATTTGGTAAAATAGTCTGTTGCGGTTAAGATCCACCTATGGTGGCCACTTGAAGTAGGATGAATTTCCCAAATGAATTCAATACCCCACTACTGGAAATCTCCTGAAGCCACCACATGCTTCAATGGGAGAGATTTGAGTTGTTTCTTCCCAGAGAATTTCTGACACTTGATGCAAGATCTGAATTTTGCACAGACATTAGCGAACAGTGTAGGCCAAAAATACCCAGCCCTGATAATTTTATAGGCTATGGTTCTCCAAAAGTGATGCCCTCCACACAGGCTGTCATGAAATTCAAACATTATTTTTTGGGCCTCCTGTAGGTCTAGACATCTCAGAAGCACACCCAGAGGGTCTTTCTAATAGAAGATATGGTCAATAAGGAAAAACATGATTTCTTTGAGTTTTAAATATCCTTCCTTTCTTCTTCCTATACCATCAGGGGGTCTTAATTCTCGCAGAAAATAAATAATGTCTTTATAGTAGGTGCATTTTGCCACTGGAGTGTCATCCTAAGGACTTTTATTGGGTAACTTAGCCTGCTGATCTTCTGAGAAAGTGTTGATGAAGTTAACCCCAAAAAATTTACAATTAGATTTGGCTAAACCTTGGCCTTTAACTATATTGGTGGGTTTTATTTCCAGATCAAATTCAAGGAGATGAGCAATCCACTTTCTCCTCCTTCAATCTATGTTGGGTTGAATGAGAATGTCCTTCACAGAAGTTGAAGTAACATAAGCAATGATCTTCGAATGCATAACATAAACTATGAAAGCTTTGAGATCTTTCACCAAGGCATAAGAATGTTTCTCCATGATGTCATATTTGACCTCTACATCCCTCAATGCCTTGCTTAAAAAGGAAATATGTTGCTCCACCCTTCAACATTTTTTTGCAATAAAACAACTGCCACTTTATCAAAAGAAGAAAAAGAAAAAAATAGAAAATCCTTGGAATAATCAGTACTGATAAGCACATGTGCCTCAGTCAACACCTTCTTGATTTTTTTGGAGGATTCTCTGGACTCATCAGTCCATTTTACTTCATTCCCCTTCCTAATCATGGTTGTGATATGATTCAATAATCCAGCAAAATTGGAGACAAACCTTCTCAGAAAATTGATTTTTCCCTGGAAGGACTGAACTTCTTTCTTAGAACTGGGAAGTAGTAAGGATTCAATAGCTTCTACCTTTCTTGAATCGATCTTGACCCCCTCATATGATACTATATTCCCCAGTAATTTCCCCTCCTTCATGGAAAACAAAGATTTCTTAAGATATAGGGAAAAACCAAACCTTTTGCATTTCAGGAAGAACTTTCTCAGGTGACAACAATGTTTTTTATCAGATCTAGAGAAGACTGTTATGTCATCCATATAGATGACCACAAATTCATCATTTTATCCAATGAAGACAATATCCATGGATCACTGAAAGGTCTCTCCTATGTTCATTAATCCAAAGGGAATTTTGGCATACATGAATGTGCCCCAAGGAGTGGTGAAGGTTTTCTTTTCTCTTTCTTCAGGAAGGAAAAAAATATGATTATAGCCAGAAAAACCATCAATCATGGAGATCCTAGATGCACCTATCACCCTTTGAAATATGTGTTCTATATTTGGAAAAGGGTAATTGTCCTTCTTTGAGCTCCTATTTAGATTTCTAAAATCAACACACAATATGATTTCTCCATTCTTCTTCCTCACTGGGACCAGGTTGGCCACCCACTCAGAATATCTCAGGGGAACAATGATCTGGGCATCTATCAACCTCTTTAATTATTTCTCCATAATAGGAAGCAACATAGGATTTATTTGTCTTAATTTCTGTCTAAAAGGTTTAGCTTTCTCCTTTAGTGGGATCTTATGCTCAATGACACTGGTGTCATATGTTCTGAGGTATTCATTGGTCCATGAAAAGATGTTGGAAAATTCCTTTAATAGATCAACATACTCGACTGTCTTCTCCCTTAACAAATTACCTGACAACTTGACAAACTTTGGATCCTCCCCTGTGCCGATATTGCACTTAAATACACTAGCATCCATAGTTAGGCCTTTAAAATTTACTGCCACATCATTCACATCGAACAATCTTTATAAAGGAACTAGTCCCTTTGGAAAGTGGTTGTTAGGAAACAAAACTATATGGTGCTTAGCAATTTTATTCAAAAATACATCAGTAGGAGGTTCACCTTCAGAATCATGATCCTGGTCAATGTGTAATGCAGATAACTCATCAACAGACTCAAGAAATTTTATGATCTCAAGGTCATCCTTGAACACCTTCCAATTCTTGATATTGTCAAGTACAGAGGACCTATATCTTACCTCAACATCATACTTGAGATTGGGTGGCAGAGAGATTCTAAATTTTCTTGATGAAACTTACAAAGAATTAGCCATTGTGTTTTCCTCTCTTGGAATAAATGAATTGTTGAAAACTACGAAGAAATTGTCAATTAGGTTCCACACCCCATTTCTATAAGTCTTAAGCCTAGGGTTCTTGGCCTAATAAACATTTTTGAACAGATGAAAAATTAGTTCAGCATCTCCAAATACTACTAGCTCTTCAATCCCCATGTCCTTCATAGCTCTTAAACCTAAAACAAGAGCCTCATACTCTGCCACATTGTTGGTAGCTTCAAATTCTTGTTTGTAGGACAAAGGTATAGTCTCTTGACAAGGTGACATAAAAACCACTCCAGCACCAACTCATTATTTAGAAGAGGCTCCGTCGAAGAACATCTTCCATGCAAAGGAAGTTGGGGGAGGTATTTCATGAAAAGGAATGGATTGCTTTCTGATTGCAAGAGGAGATTCAGGATCATCAATGAGATGTAACAATCTAGATCCCAAATCAATGTCAAGTGAAAATAAAGGATGATTGGTGGGGTTTTATTCATCACTAATAATATATGCCAATTGAGCTTCCCTGTAGAGTCTTCTATGCTCCCCTCAAACATAGGAATAGTGGCATATGTGAGGTCCATTTGTAAGGTTCCTCCAAGTATTTTTATGCAAGATCTTGACAAACTCATGCGAAAATTGGGGGGAACATCAACCACTACAATGTCCATAACCACACTTTTCATGGGCAGATGAAACAAGGTCACAACCAGGTCTTTGATAACCTCCAAACATTGCACTTTCCTTGAGTCAAAGGAATATAAGTCATGGTAATATTTTGTAATTTCCAATCCCAACTCTTCCATGACAATTATTGGCATGAGGTTATGAGATGCCCTTGAATCCATCAGACAATTATGCAACACCTTATCATGTATGTTCAATGAAGTGAGAAGGGAGGGGATGAATCATCTCTGTTTTCTATCAGGGGACCTAAGATAACTCTTGGATTTTCATCTTTCAAATTGATTGAGTATGTGGGATGAATCGTGGGGTCAAGCATCACCAGTTTAGAGAGGCTCTTTTTGAAATCTTCATGCTTGACTAGATCTGAAAGGGGTACAAGGATCCTAATATTCCAAACCTCATGCTCAAAATTAAAATAGGAGGGAGGCCTTAGAATTTATTTTACCTCTCAGATAGGACCTTTGGCTATTGGTGGGGGGTTCTGTGTTTCCTTCTCCTTGCTACTGCTTGCTACATCTTCTACAGGATTTTCTGCTCTAGTAGGCTCCTTAGGAAAACTAAGCTTTCCTTCTTTCTTCTTGGACCTGAGGTTATATATGTTGGGGCTGTCATTTTCCTTGTCCCCTTTTCTTAACTCATTGACTTGAGTATCCATGAGTGATTCCTTGTATGTAGACTGAGTTAAGTGAGGAAAAGAGGAGGTGTCCCCAAGACAATGAATTTTAGGATCAAGGTCCTCATCACCTTCTAGCTCATCAACAACAAGATTATTTTGGAGAGGAGTCTAGATTTTCTGATCATCTCTATCTCTGCTCCTCTTGTCTCTTTGGATAATCTGAGGAGTGTTGTTAGGCCTCCTACATTTTCCTCTATTATCAAAATTTTGGGGATTTTTGAAGTTCTTATTTCCTTCCAATTCGATCTTTTCCATTCTAGGAGCAAGTAATTTTAGTATCTTGGTCATTTCATCTGTTTGAGGGGGGGGGAACGAAGGAACTAGAAGTTGGGTTTTTGGACCTAACCCTTCCCCTATATCTATCAGTTTTACCCCTAAGTTTGTCAGCTTCCAATATATTGGATTCTACTTCAAGGAATGCCTCTTGCATTTGAGCCAAGGAGGTAGCTCTTCTTTCTCTCAATAGGAGGCAAAAGTCAGGGATGAAAGAATTATCATAAGTCATTTTGGCAGAGATTTTTCTAGGTTTAACTTCAGTGGGGATCTTTGTATACATCTTATTAAATATCTTTGAGAATTTTGAAACAGATTCCCCCTCTTCCCTCTTAAGTTCCCCAAATTCTGTAATATAATAAAGGATATCTTTTTTATTTCCCCAATTCCTCAAGAATTCATCATCTAGAGAAAAAATGCTATCAATAGATCCAGGAGGCAAATCCTTGAACCAATCCCTGGCATCACCATCAAGGCTCTGCACAAAAACTCTCATCCACACATCTTCATTTTAGATGGCATGAATCTCTGTGAATATATAAAAGGATGAAAGGTGTTCTTCTATAGTTACATATCCCTCCCCTGTGAAATGGGGCATGTACTTAAGGTAATCTTTGGTTGGGAGAGCATTCATAGGCTAAGGTTAAACTAGAGGGGCATATGTAGCAGCTAATATTTCATCCATCCTCTACTAGGAGGATTAGCACCTATCATTTGGACATGAGCTAGAGGAGAACTAGGAGGAGATGGAGTTTGGATAGGTGAGGTTGGGGTTGTGCTCCTATGAAAGAAAGGAAACAACAGAGTATTTAGAGAAAAATCCACAGGGATTGAAGGAACATATATTTCCCTCTCTGTCAAAGCATCAACTATAATAGGAGGGGAAGTAGTGAAACTGGGAGAGGGGAAATCAACAAAAAAATTCCCAAAATTTAAGCTCCTAGAAGCTCCAAAAGACGATGTAATGGGAAAATGAGAAACAACTACTGGAGTTAATATAGAAGGATACTAAAAATCATCAGAAATATCAGGTTCGGCAGCAGAAGTACCTTCCTGAAGGGTCTGTCGTCTTCTGATAACTTTCTCTAGATCAGCCTCAGGTGTTTCTAAAGGTAGCTGTGGAGTAGACCTTGTGTGTCTACCTCAGGAATCCACAGCTGAAACAATTTAGTAGTGATAGTGGAGTCACCAGGTGCACAGTTGCAATATTTGATGTATTGAGTTTTGATGCACCTTCAAAATCAGTAAACTTTGTCATTCAATCCCAGGGAAAATCTTCAATTCGTCCCTAGTAGAGGCATAAAAAATGTTAGCACCAGAAGTCTACCTCTGGATTGTTGCAGAGGTAAGCTCGATACCCATCAGAATTGTATGTCACAGGTTGGTTATTAAAAGGTCAAATGAGCGCAATATCAAGAAAATATCGTCTTAATTAAAAAAGCTGGACTAATATTCACAAGAAGGTGAGGTCTTGGTTTAACTTCAGTCAGTAAGTTGTAGTAAAGGTGAGTAGGAGGAATAATTTAGTAAGAAAATGTAGAGACATGCCATGAACATTAGGCTTTCCAGCAGCCTAAGGAAGAAAAACTTAAACACAAGGTCCTCTTGGATTCAAATTTCAAGGGTACTGAAATAAATCGCAACAAAATTACATTAAAACATTCAACATAATACAGTCACAACAATACATGTGAATCATTTATTCATGAACTCTCTCAGTAATAGAGGAAAATAGGACAAACTAAGAAAAGTTGTCTGCTATTAAACAAGAAGTCTCAGGCTACAACGCATAACCAAAAAACCAAAAGCTTCATTAAGACTTTACAATATGGGATCTTTGCTCTACCATCAGCGCTAATATAATATGAAGAAGACTCCTATATACTCAGAGCCAAAACACAGATACGTTCTCAAGTGGCTACATTGAAGGCATTATGTTTGCATGCTTCCTGAAAAACTGTGCACGTAGTCTTTGGTTAGATGTGAACCTCAGTCAGACACAAGCGCATTTCAGAATGGACCTACAAATGAGTCAACTAACTGAAAGTCCTTCCCTGGGATTTCCATTTATGGTGGAAACGATGTTCAACTGCCACCACCCAACCTCAATAACTGCTTCATAGGGATCGAGGAAGGCCCAATTCAATTTTGGGCCTCCACATTCTGTCATCTGGATCTAAGCCAGATGCTTGAAAGGAGGTCTGACAATAGATATGTTTGTTGATGAAGCGATTTCACTCTCATCATGGAATATAAAATGGGATATGGCCAGGTGGTCAACCTTTAATGGGGAGGAGAAGACTGAGGATATCATGTGGACCACACAAGAAAAAGATGAGGTGTAAGAGGATGTAGGTGATGTGGAGTGAGGTGGCACAGGTGGAGAGAGATGAGAAGGGGAGATGTGGCAGGTGGGATGGTGAGTGGAAGAGATTTGTGAGGGAGCAAAAGTTATAGGAGAGTGAGGGATGTGACGGACAAAGGAGAGAGATGGATTGGGGGACAACTTCCAGCGGGACAGAGTGACCACATGTGACCTGGGATATGGAAATTATATGCACATGCACATATCGAGGCCATGAAAAGACGTTTGATTCATCCCCACTGTTGGGCCCCATTGTGTGTCTCTGGCTGACAAGTTGCACCTCCTAAAAACCACGGTTTCTTCCTTAGCCTGCTCTACATTTTTTAACGACTGTGCAAGTTGAGGTCCCGATATGATCAACAATTGTTGATCTGAGGTGTGCAGATCTCAATTGTCTAGATTTTCACATGCATTATCACTCCATGCCAAAAGGTTGCATCGCTCATCCGACTTAGCATAGAATCCAAATTGTGGGTTTTCCACCCACTTTCTTCCATTCCTATGCCAAAATGCCACTTCCTAGAGAAAACATCCTTGATCAACAATATGTGTTAACACAATCTATACCAGTAACTTGAACCATGTACCAACCATGTATGAACCTGTACCTCAACCTATAGTCAACCTGTACCATAAACAAGTGCATCAACCATGCACAAACATGTACCAAAAAAAATGTAATCAACCTGTACCGTCAATCTTATCAACCAAATCAAATCTACTCATCAAGATCAATCACCAAGACAACTTTCAAAGATTTTCATCAACCAAGCATATCACAAAAAGTCATAATCATCACCAAGATTAATATGCGCTTCTAATAATATACCAATAAAAGTATGTTACATCATCCATAAACCATGTGTCAACAATACAACTAAAAAATGCCTCCAACCATGTACCAAATGTTGGCATGTTTTATGGGAAGAGTGTGCTTGTCATTGATGGAAAGAACAACAACAAACCAAACCTTGAGAGAGCATAAGATAAGAAAACTCAAAAGAGATAGTGGTTTCAAGAAGTGCATACGAGGAGGAGAAAAGGTTCAGATCCTTGAACACTTAGAAAACCTTCAAAGTCAGAGAGATCAAGAACCCAAGAGGAAGAGAGACAACGACCGTTGGATCATTTTTGAGTGGAAGGACAGGATAAGATGAAATATTTGAGATCCCAATCATCCAAATTTTCGTCAGCCGTCATATTGAATTAATGGAAGGATAGGATATGTGGGGAAAACCAATTGATAATTAGATGATATGGATTTTTGTCATCCATCAGATTGATTTAAGTGGAAGGACAAGATAAGAGAGGGTTGAGATCTGATATCTTGATCACCCAAAAAAATTTCAGTCATCAGATCGAATTAAATGGAAGGATATGATAAGAAAAGATGGAGAGGCGTTGGATTTAATCCAAAGCAAATATGTATCAAATACAAATTGATCTGTTGATCTAAGATCTTGATCCAACGAATGTCATTCGTTTCAGGTCTAAATATGTGAGGAGGTTACGCTCCAAAAAGATCTCATTTCAAGAATTCAATTTGAGATTTGAAATCCCCAAATCCTGGAGAGTCGGAGAGCTAAAATAAATCCTCTACCATCAGATAATCTGAATTAAATTTCATACGTTAGATCATTCTAAAGTGGAAGGACAAGATAATTTAGAAGAAGGGCATGCTAATCTCAATGGCTGAAAATCAGGCACTCAGATCTATGGTCGACAGGACATATCAGACCCCCCCCCTAAATTTATGCCTTTAACTGTGGGGGGGGGTCCGAGATAGTTGTATTTCCCATGTGGGACCCTCATATGTTTCACCTTCCTGTATACTCAGACCCCCCCTCTCTCATTACTACTTATCGCCTAACCCCCCCTCTGAGAAAACCACCAAAGCACTCATACATACTACCTCTGCACTCCAACATCTCAATTCTTTCCCGCAATATTGAATGTTCTTTACAGTGTGTACACGATTGGATTTCCATAGAGTCTCCACTCTTTCCCTCAATAACTTGACTAACTATGTCTTCCTTCAACTACTTGACTAACTATGAATTAAGAATAGATTACATTGATTTGTACATGAGGGAATTCTCGATCCTTTCCTCCATATCATTCTAGTGCTATCACATCTAATTAAATGCCTCCCTATCACTAAGCCATTATAGTAAATATTTATTTACATATTCATATCTGAGGTGATGCTTAGGATTTGTACAACTACAACCCATTAAATGAAACTTTACACTCATCCTATACAAATATAGTGGCTCGGCTTTCCTTGTGCCTTTTCAAACTTTAATTCTATTAAATTTCATTAAATTTCAGATTTGAACTCAAAATTGAGAAAGCTAGCGCTTCTCTCTTTGGTATCTACTCCATCCTAGTACATTATCGTGTTGGTTGTTGACACATTGATGAGTTGGAGAAATGCTCCTGCATCATATGGAAATGTAAGGCATGAAATGGCAAGGAAAGGAATCGCATAGAAAGGCATGGCAAGGCATGGCATGACAAGGAAAGGAATGTAATGGAATTTCATGGAAAGTTAATGCCTTCCATGACATACACACTACTACATATTGAAAAATTTGTGACGACTACTTGCGACGAAAATAACCTTTCGTCACAAAATTGAAGATAAAGAGTTGAATTTTTTATTTTTTTTATAAATCCATCCCACATTCCCCACTCTTGTGACAAAACCTTTGGCTATTGTTTCAAGAGAGACAAAACCATATCTATATCGCAAGAGTGATGAACGTGAATATAATGGACTCATGTCTCTCTTACGACGACTGCAACAACCCTAAGTAATTAATCAATTGTCATGATTTAAATAATTGTTTAATGTATATTAGTTTAATTAATTAATTAATTAATTAATTGTCCTAGTTAAATATTTGTTGAATGTATATTGGTTTAATTCATTAATTAATTAATTAATTTCATGATTAAATATCTATTTAATAAAATCCAGTATAATAAATTATTAATTATTATTTTGTATCATAAGATCAACCCATTAATGAAAAGGGGATAAGGTGGTTGACACCTAATTGAGGGAGGGTAGTTGAGAATTAAATGAAGGAAGAAGGTGGTGAATGATGGAGGGGAGGATAAGGCAAGGGGGGAGCATTATGTGGAGGGGGATTGTATTACATGATTTTTTATTTATTTTGGAGGATCTGGTTGTGGTTTTGCTGAGGAGCTTTTTGGAAGTATGTCATAGGGGGGGACACCAGGTTTGTTGGGGATTTTGGGCTCAGAGGGCCAGGAAACCGCAAGGGTTCTTGGAGCTAGGGAACTGGAGAGGTTATGTTCCTAGCTGGCTGGGAGGAAAAGATTCAGTTCTCAGGTAGTTTCAAGCACTCTGCAACAACAAGAAAGAAAGGGACAAACTTATTCTTCAAGAGGTATTTTACCAGTATTAATTGTGTTAAGAATGAAAGTTATGTTGTGTAATCTTTTTGTGACTATTTTGGACTATATAATTTGCGAATTTGATATCTAAACTGATTAAATTTGCTAGTACTTCAACATAAATTTGATAGATTTGTTATAATGCAAACAAAAATAGTTATAATGCAAATAGAAATAGAAATTAGATGTCATGTTCAAGAAAAGAAAAGTAATTTAGATTAAAATTTACTATTTAACTTTGAAGCCTTAGTAAAGGTCTTACACATGGTATCAGAGCTCTGTTTCAAAAATGAAACTTGGGCTTGACCACTCACAATACTGAGATTTTATCTTTGTGCCAACATGGTATTCGTCTGCAATCCAATTTGGGTTGTTACAATCATAACGTTATATTACTATAAAAAATAATAGCATATAGAACCCATATACAAAATTGCTTCTAGTTTGGTCCTTCAGTCCCAGAAAAATAAAATCAAGAAGCATTGTCTGCCTTTACAGACTATAAACAAATATATCTAATATCAACCTTGACAAATATCAAATTCATTTAATTCACCAACATATAACTGAATTACAACTTTGTTCCAAATCTAACTTTTTATTCCATTCTAAAAATAATATAAACAAAATTTATAGGTCTAATCTACTACTTTCTAAAATTGGATTTTCAAAATTATCAAAGATAAAACTAGATAGAATATGTTTCCCAGCCAGCTCATAATGCATGAAAAGTGAAAATCAAGTTGGCTGATGGAGACAACACTTTCTTCTATAACGCCCACCCTGCCATAACCCATTAGGAATAAATAGATCATTAGGAATAAATAGATAAATAATTGTAATTGTAATTCTTTCCAGAAGATTTTGACCCACTAAAATCAAAATAAACTAGAAAATTCCATTACCGAATTATTCACTTACATAAATGAAACAAAAAAAAAAGAATATGACATTGTTAATCTATTTTGATTAATTTCAAATACCAAATTTGATTTAAAAAAAATAGTCTCTGTATCATTTAGAACACATATTCATGGTGGCAGAGCTACCAGAGAACCCACACTTATTGTTGCACAGAACAAGGCCTTCTGGAGGCTGTCCACCACTGTCCTCCCCCATATTCTTCCATCTTTCTTGTGCCATTAAAACCCTTGTAGGAAAGATGCTAAGAGGAGAAGAAAATATTTGTTGTCTCTAAGGCCAATCTCCACTTCACAAGCTAAGAACACCTACCATACATAACAAATGAGTTAGCACATGCAACGCAACACACAAAGTCTAGTAATAGAGAGACAAAGTCTACCAAGGTTAGTTCCCATGCAAGGCACCGACGAGGAACCACAACTGGAAAAAATACTTGCTCAACGCATCACATAGGTCTGAAGAGAATGAGAGCACAAACACCAAGCATCAGGCCAAGTCAGAAGGAGGAGCCCACAAGGGGCATTGTTTTCTCAAGGGGCATTATTGTTGTTTTGTTTACAAAGAATAAAATATTGGTCGAGGGCCAATCTCCAATTAAGAGAAATCAAGCACGAGTACCTGCATCAACACACAAACCAAGGTTCAACATGAAATGCATTTAAATCACTAAAATCCAGTGCCAAACACAAGAGGGTAACCAACGAGCCATGTTTTCATGCTCATGGAACTCGAAACCCCGACCTGATGGTCGAACACATCACAGAAAGAGTCCACGGGCCTAGGCAACTCCGGCGCCAAAGGCATGGAGAAGGAGTTGCAAGGAGGTTATGTATTGTCCAACTCCAATTCCACATATCAAGTGCAGTCAACACATAAATCACCAAATCCAAGTGCATGCACCGAGCCCTTTATGTACCAGTCTATACACCAACCGAGCCAAGAACCAACAACACAATGCGGGTTAAAACAACACAACACAACACAATTCAGAGACTAGCACAGCGTGCCCAAGCTACAAGCCACATGGAGAAGGAACCCATGAGGAAACCTTGATTTTCTCTATGCATCGGGTGGGCAATTCAAATCTAAACATATGCCCAATTTCAAAGCACACCCAAAACTAAAACCAAAATCTTAGGCTGAGAATTTCTGAGAATTTATATGTCATATGTTGGTGGTGGGCGAATTATTTCAAGGTTTCCTGATGTCCGATTTGTGGTAGAGATTTGAACAGTAGGCAGTAAATTCTCTATGCACACAAAGCCTAGTGCATCAAACACTAGGTCACAACCAGAAGGAAACCCCTGCTGCAGTTGCAGAAAGGGGAGGCAACAAGAGAGGTAGGGAGACTTAGGGTTTGGTGGCAAGCGAATGTAGGGTTTGGGAACTAAGAGCGGGGGAAGAAGGGAATGTGGGCCTCATGCGAGGACCCACAGTGCCCTACCTTTTAAAAACAAATTCAAATTATTTTTAAATTATTTTTGTTGTTATATTTAATTTTAATTATATTTGTTTTTCTATTTTTTAATTTATTTTTTTATTCATTTAAATTTAAATTAATTGTAATTATTTTAAAACATGATTTAAAAAAAAAAAATTAACTTTTTTATTTAGGGTAAAGTTTAATTATCTTAATTATTTAAAATTTAATTGTTTTTTTTAGTGTAAAGTTTAAAATGTAATTAAAATTAAAATTAATCAAATTTAAAATAAAATTTAAATTTAAATTTGGTTAATTTTAATTTTAATTATCCCTATGGGTTTGATTTTAAAATTTAAAATTTTATTTCAACTAATGATATTAGTGATTAATTAACTAGTGACTAATTAATGAGACTGATTAATTAAAGTGACTAATTAAGTACATATTTAATGATTAACTATGTTCAAAATCACATTAAATAGTTCTAAACGAAAAGTTTAAGGACTTAAACCATGACATGGGGGGAGGGGGCTTCACGCGCACTGGGAAGGTAAGCTAGAGGAATAGGTGAGTGTGGTACATTGCTAGTGTAGTTACCATGTGAGAGGGTCAGTAGTTTTCTTAGGTGAAGACATCGATCTTAGACACTTTAACCCTGACCTAGCCACTTCCCCTAAAGAGAGTAACATCTGTTTACAAGAACTTACACCTAACCCTCTTTTCAAGTTTAAGTTGCACAAATTTGAATTGCGTTAGACTCTCCCTGACAAACTTTTGGTTGATGCAAATTAAATTATACAGGATGGTTAGGACTCGAGGAAATCGAGGTAGAGGAGCATCATCGCAGGGACCGCCAACACCACCACCACCATCGCCTGAATTAGCTCTCATTTTGTGCTCTTTGGAGGCCATAAATGAGACTTTAAAGGCATGTTAGCCAACAAGGATTGAAGTGGATTCCCAACCATCTGGAATGGATAATCCTGAAGCATCGAGGGATTTAGGGGGAGGGCCTCCACCCGAAGACATCACTAGAGAACTACAAAAGATTAAACTTATAGAGTTCGTTGGGGGTTGTGCCAGTAAATGTGCAGAGGCTTGGTTGGAAGGAATGACAATATGTTTCACCTTAAGAGACTATGCTTCCACATCAAAGGTGAAGATAGCAATCTTTCAGTTAAGGGGCAGTGCCTTAAACTGGTGGGGCAACCTAGAGAGGTAGTTGCACCTTACCCCAGACATTGTCTCTTGGGAAATTTTTTAGGAAAGGTTCTGAAGGAAATATCTACCATCTTACTACGAGAAACAATAGGTGGGAGCATTTCATGCTCTAGTGCAGAGAAACAAGACTATGAAAGAGTATGAGATCAGGTTCATGGAGTTGGTGAAATATGTTTCATACATGGATAATGACCAACGACAGGCAGAAGGCTTTGTTTATGGGTTAAAACCTAAGATAAGGGCCATGGTATAGATGTGGAAACCATCGTCAGTAGCAGAAGCAATTGAAAATGCACGTTATGTTGAGGAACACATGAGATTAAATGGAGTTATGCGATTGACCTTTCCACAACATACTAGATTCGTGGGGAAGGCCCCTAGGACCTTCTCTAGGGGAGGGAGCTCTAGGCCACATCCTTATGGTAATAGAGTCACACCAAGGACAGTTTCTACAAGTATTTCAATGGTAGCAAGTGCAGCATCTCGCTCATCACCAACGATGCAAGCAGGTTCACGACCATCTCTGAGAGAAGCTAGTAGGGGCAGGGGTTCCAAGGGAAGGAACTCATTTCAGAGGCTGTCACAGAGCAATGCATAGGTTCCATATCATGTTACATTTTGGGGATGTGGAGGAAGCCATTACTATCATGACTGCCCAGATTTGCAAAGGAAAGGCCCTGATGGGAAGATAAAGTGGCAGCCACCAGATTTATGCATTAGTTAATAATCACTAGGTAGAACATCAATCCACAGTGGTGGATTCGTCAGGTATGCTAAATCATATAAATGTTAAAATTTTATTTGATTCTGGTGCTACAGATAGTTTCATTTCATCTTCGGCATTAGAAAAGAGTGGGTTGGCAGCCTACGATCATGACAACTTTAAACAACTTGATATGGCTTCGGGGTAAAAGAAAGCGGTAGGACCTAATGCTGATAATTGTCTAGTAGACTTGGGAGTGTGTACTACCAGGTTGAAGGTATACATCACTACTCTCGGGACGTATGACCTAATCATTGGAATGGATTGGTTAGAATCCCATTGAGCTATGGTAGATTTTTTTTCAAAAAGGGTTCTTTGTGTTGACGATGAAGGAAGGCTAGTAGAGATCCATGGTCTACGGAGAAAGGTGTCTCTATGCTTTATCTCAACTATGAAGGTTAAACAATGCATGAGGAAAGGGTGTACACTTTATGTAGTGGAAGCAGTGAATGAAAAAAAAGGACCCTCCTTGGATCAGTACCTAGTATTGTTAGAGTTTAAGGATGTTTTTCCAAATGAGTTGCCATGGTTACCTCCTGAGAGGGAGCTTGATTTTACTATTGAGTTAAAACCTAGTGAAAAACCAATTTTCAAGACTTCGTATAGGATGATAGCACCAGAACTTTATGAGTTACAGATATAGTTGAAAGAGATACTCGACTTGGGGATAATAAGGCCCAGTGTCTCACCTTGGGGTGCACCAGTAATTTTTGTGAAGAAGAAGGATGGATCCTTACCACTGTGTATATATTACAGAGAATTGAATCATGATACAGTGAAAAATAGGTACCCAATGCCATGAATAGATGACCTCTTTGATCAGATGAAAGGAGAAATGATATTCTCAAAAATTGATTTGCGATCAGGGTATCACCAGTTAAGGATTAAGGAAGGTGATATTCCTAAAACTGCCTTTCGAACTCGGTTTGGGCATCACAATTTTGTTGTAGTACCTTTCGAATTGACCAATGCGCCAACAGTATTCATGAGCCTCATGAACGGTGTATTCTAGAAGTACTTAGACTACTTTGTACAAGTCTTTCTAGATGATATCCTCATCTATTCCAAGAATGAAAGAGAACATGAAGAACACTTGCGAGTGGTGTTGTCCTGCCTTAGAGAGAACAAATTGTATGGGAAGTTGTCGAAGTGTTCCTTCTTCTAGAAATAAATCCACTATTTATGTCATATCATTTCCGGTGAAGGAATCTCTATGGACCCAGAAAAGGTAAAATCCATTATGGAATGGCCAGTTCCGAAACATGCTCATGAGGTAAGAAGCTTCATGGGGCTAGCGGGTTATTATCGAAGATTTGTGGAAGGGTTCTCTAAAATAGCGAAACCCATCACCAATTTGCAATGCAATGGGGTCAGGTATGAATAGATAGAAGAATGCGATAGTGCATTCATCAATCTTAAGAGGTTACTAACTAGTGCACCAATTCCATGAGTGTCGGATATGGAAAAGGAATTCATAGTCTATACAGATGCCTCAAAGCAAGGGTTGGGGGCTGTGCTAATGCAGGATGGAGGAGTGATAGCTTATGCATCAAGGAAGTTGAAGAAACACAAGGAGCTTTATGCTACTTATGATTTAGGGTTGGCAGCTGTAATGATAGCTCTGAAACTTTGGAGGCACTATCTAGTAGGGTGAAACTTTGAGCTCAAAATGGACCATCAAAGTTTAAATCATCTCTTCACTCAAAGGGATCTGAATGCCATACAAAGTCCATGGAATGATTTTTTGAGTGAATACGATTTTGGTATTTCATACATCAAGGGAAAAGAAAATGTGGTCACGGATGCCTTGAGCAGGAGACCACGTGTCTTCTCCTTAGTACCCATAAAAGTCAATCTGAGGGAACGTGTGTTGATGCAACTCCTTGGAGACAGTTGGTATTTAAAGGTTACTTCAAACCTCCAGAGTGGGAGGGAATTAGATCCAAAGTATGAAGGATATAGTCTAGAAGTTGATGGACTATTGAGATATCAAGGAGGGATGTACATCCCTGAAGGTGGGAATATTAGAAACATCATATTGAAGGAAGCCCATAGAGAACTTTATTGTGCGCATCCTGGCATGAAGAAAATGTATGTAGACATGAGGAGGATATTATTTTGGGTAGGCATGAAGTGAGATGCAGTCCATTTCATCGCCAAATGCCTAGAGTGTCAACAAGTGAAAGCTAACCACCATCACCTGGCAGGTTTCCTACAACCACATGATGTTCCTATGTCCAAGTGGGAAGTCATTTCTATGGATTTTGTTGTGGGATTACCGCTCACATCTCTTAGACACAATGCCATTCTTGTAATAGTTGATAAGTTAAACAACAATGCTCATTTTATTCTGGTTAGAGACACTTACAATGTCACTAATGTGGAATGTGTGTTTGTAAGTGAGGTCATCCATTTGCACGGGATACCTAAGAAGATCATTTCAGATAGGGACTACAGATTCACTTCTAGATTTTGGACACGTTTGCAGTCAATGTTGGGGACTCAGTTGAACTTAAGCACAACTTATCATCCTGAAATAGATGGGAAAACTGAGAGAGTAAATCAAGTTATGGAAGATATTCTTAGGATGTATGTTATGGATAATCAAGCCCATTAGGAGAAGTACCTACTTTTGGTAGAGTTCACCTACAATAAAAATTTTCATATCTCCATCGGAATTCCACCCTACAAAGCTCTGTATGGAACTCCATGCAGAACATCGTTGAGTTGGGAAAGATTAGAAGACCAAGTAACAGTTGGGCTAGAATTGATTCAAGAGATGGAGGAACATGTGATTCAGATTAGGCAGAGACTAAAAGAAGCATAAGATAGACAAAAAAGTTATGCGGATGCACACAAGACTGAACAAAGTTACAAAGTGGGAGATCAAGTTTTCATTCGTATCAGGCCTAATAAGAGTACCATTCGGTTCGAGAAGGGGACAAAGTTGTCACCTCGATTTATAGGACCATTCAAAATCCAAGAGAAAAATGGACCCATTGTCAATCGTTTCATACTGCCACCCCACTTGCATAAATGTCATAATGATTTTCATGTATATGTTCTACATCATTATATTGTTGATGAATCACATAAACTAAATTGGAATAAATTGTAGGTATCAGATGCGGGAACCCTCACGGTAGAACCATTACGCATAGTGGACCATAGAATCCGACAACTCAGGAACCGTCTGGTAGACCAAGTTAAGGTCCAGTGGGACAAGTATAGTCCAGGATCTGCTACTTTGGAGGATGCTGAGACATTACGGCGAGATTATCCCTCACTTTTTTTACCACCTAGAGAATATGTTTCTTGAAGGTTGGGTGTATGTAACACCACCTTTTGACTTAGACAACTAGGATTACCTGAGGCATGATCACCTTTATTTTCTATTCTCCGTGAAACTATTAATGATACACTTGAAATTTTAAGACGTATGAACCTATATAAATGTTTAAATGTTATTTGAATGATGATGGATATGATGCTACCTAATATGTGAATGAAAATTCTATAAATGTTTAAATGTCACTTAAATGATGATGGATATGATTCAACCTACTATGTGAATGCAAATTCTATAAATGTTTAAATGTCACTTAAATGATGATGGATATGATGCAATCTATTATGTAAATGAAAATATTATGAACATGTAACGTTAATTGAATTATGGGAATATTATGAGATCTATTTCTAACTTGATTTTTTTTATGTTAAAGTTGTTGGTACTTGAATACCAAATTCAAATTATGGTTGTATGCAATTACATGATGATAAAGCATAGATATGTATGATTTTGTGTTACAGACTAATCTGCAGGTCATTGGGCTATGAAATAGCCAAGGGATAATGATAATGAAAGTGGATGTCATGACCACTGACTGAGAAACAATATGGTATGAATCTTTGTATTTGAAATTATATTGGTTTGGAATGCATTGCTATGATATGTGGACCAGTGTAGGATTTAAGGTGGCGAGACATCCTAAAACTGAATAAACAATGAAAAAAATCCTAGCAACATGGTGCCACTATATATTCCATTGTAGGGTGTGGACCCTACTCCTATTAGGAGAGGTGGAGGCATTTCCCACCGTGTATCTCTGAAACCTGGAGTCATGGGAGGACGGTGTTAACTCACACTCCCCTAGATGTGTGATGATGATTTTCAGTTGCCTATTGGGGAAGCTTGGTCAATATAGTGACACTTCCACTTATGGGTTCTATTTGGAGTTAGGTCAATATAGTTGACACTCCAAGATAGTCAAACAGAGGAAGGATAGGAATGGAAGATGGAAGTAAGTTAGGGAGGAAGGATGAATAGAAATAGTTGAGAGTGTATGGAGATTTTCCTTATGGTGGAATTTATTGTTTTTCCTTCAAAAAAGAAAATGTGTATATATGTATCTTCATAATTACTTAACTAAACTACAATTGTCGAAATAAACATTGCTCACCTAGATTATTGTAATTAAGGGATTTCACAAACAATTGATTGGTTTATTATCTTTTATAAATTGAATAGTCTTGTTGATTGGATTGGATGCATACAGATATTACTATAAAGATGATAGTTATTGCTATTAGTACATGCATGAGACTTGTATGTACTAGCCACACATGCATTTCTTGCACACATACCTAGTATGTATGAGTTTTCTTGGCTTACTTACTGATAATGTTGGTTATTGGATATGAATGTGTGAAACATGTGTCTTTTCTCTTGTATCATAAAATACTTTAACGGACGAAGTTTCATGAAGGGTGGATGTATGTAACAACCCTAAGTAATTAATCAATTGTCATGATTTAAATAATTTTTTAATGTATATTAGTTTAATTAATTAATTAATTTATTGTCCTGGTTAAATATTTGTTGAATGTATATTGGTTTAATTAATTAATTAATTAATTTCATGATTAAATATTTGTTTAATAAAACCAAGTATAATAAATTATTAATTATTATTTTGTATCGAAAGATCAACCCATTAATGAAAATGGGATAAGGTGGTTGACACCTAATTGAGGGAGGGTAGTTGAGAATTAAATGAAGGAAGAAACCAGTGAATGATGGAGGGGAGAATAAGGGAAGGGGGGAGCATTATTTGGAGGGGGATTGTATTATGGGATTTCTTTTATTTTAGAGGATTTGGTTGTGGTTTTGATGAGGAGCTTGTTCGAGGTCTGTCACAAGGCAGGGCACTGGGGTTGCTAGGGATTTTGGGCTTGGAGGGCCAGGAAACCGCAAGGGTTCCTGGAGCTAGGGAGCCAGAGAGGCTCTGTTCCTAGTTGGCTAGGAGGAAAAGATTCAGTTTTCAGGCAATTTCAAGAATTCTGCAATAAAAGGAAAGAAAGGGAAAAAGTTCTTCTTCAAGAGGTATTTTACCAGTATTAAGTTTGTTAAGAATGAAAGTTATGTTGTGTAATCTGTTTGTGACTATTTTGGACTGTATAATTTGTGAATTTGATATCTAAACTGATTAAACTTGCTAGTAATTCAACATAACTTTGATAGATTTGTTATAATGCAAACATAAATAGTTATAATGCAAACAAAAATAGAAATTAGATGTCATGTTCAAGAAAAGAAAAGTAATTTAGATTAAAATTTACTATTTAACTTTGAAGCCTTAGTAAAGGTCTTACATTGACCTTTGGTTATCGTTGCAAGAGAGACGATTCAATGATGACCGTTACACTATTTGAAAAAGTCAACATTGATCGTTACACTATTTGACAAAGTCAAAATTGACTTGGTCAACATTCGTCTCTCTTGCGATGAAAAAATATCTATAAATATTTGGCAAATTAGAGATGTTGCGACAATCTAATTTCTATAACAACGATGGTTCATAAATGGTTTTTTTTTTTTGCGGAAGAATATCCCAGAATATTTGAGGTGGGAAAAAAGTAAAGCGAGTGAAAAGGGTGATGGTAGATGTTATTTCCCTTGCAAAAAATGTTGCATTGCACGTCCTGTAAGAATTTTAATAGAAACAACTACAAAACATTGTAGGAAATATGGGAACATTGATGGGGGATCGAACGAATATCATCCTATGGTAATTATCTATATATTCATTATCTGTTTTTATATTGTCAATTTTATATAAAATTATATATATGTATATATATTATTTGAATATTTTTTATAGTACAGAATAATTTTTCATGATTTCTTGTAATTATAAAGTTAGAGTTTCCCTATAGCTTTCTGTAGAATATTGCACCAAATAGTACTAGTAGAAATGATTTTGTACAAGCTGAGGAACATGATCAAGCAAATGAGGATCGCACGGAAGAAGACGATGGGAAAAATCAAGTTAATGATCCCATGGAAGAATATGATGGGACAAATCAAATGATCTAAGATTTGTTTTTTTAGCCGGATGAGAATGGGAACAATGATGATATTTATGATGAACCTCTATTAGAAAAGGAAAATAAATAACGTTATGAAGGCTCAAGAGAAAATCTCCTCTCCGCTACATTGCTTCTAGTGAACTTAAAGGTTATAAAAAAAAAATCGAACACTTGTATGACACATATCCTAAGGTATGTAATATGTTTAATCTCATATACATAAATGTTGACTTTTTTCTATTTTTGTTTAGTGTTAATTAATTTTTAAAATAAGAATGCAATTTTGATGATTAATATTCTTTACATTAACTAGTTATTTGTTATGTTGTAAATTTTTAGGAGAATGTTTTGTTACCATCGTCAAATATTTTACCTCACACATATCGATATTTTCATGGCATTATGAAAGACATTCAAATGGATTATCAAACTATAGATGAATTTAATAATGATCATATTATATATTATGGACAACATGATTCAAAAGAAAATTTTCCTCAATGTCTTATCAGTGGATATCGAACCGATCAAGTAACAAACAGGGTGCCTCGGAAGGTTCTTCATCATGTTCTGAGAATTCCACATTCACATCGATTGTTAATGTGTGAAAGCGTAGAACAATTTATGTATTACCATGCACGTAACATAATTTGATATGGGAGAGCGACGAATGAAAGGAAAAATACAGCATAAATAACATTCAAATTTCCGATGGCGGTTACTTCTCGAGGTAGTTCTACACTGAGTCCCAACGCACCGCTGTCTATCCCCTTGGCTTACCAGCAGGTCGAAGATTTTTCCCCAGAATGGTGGAATCTTGTCCAGTCTTCGCCGTGGCTCCGCGACCACTGGCTTCGGGAAAGTTACGAGACATTTGAGGACGCTGAGTCCTTTGCGGATCTGTTCCCGGAAACCCTTGAAGACACTGACGAGGCCGAGGAGTTCTCGGAGCTTGAGTCGCAGCTTGAGGAAGCCTTTCTGCAGGGTTCTACGGCAGTTGAAGGGGGCGTCTGCGCAGAAACGGACGTGACACAACACTCTACAGACGCGAATGAGAGAGAGAAGGAAGTTGTGCTGCTGAGATCTCTGAACGGAAAGCCCTGCAAGCCGATATTTGAAGCGAAGCACCTTGAGAAGCCTCCTCATATCGTTAATGTCAAAACTAGCCCCCGCTGGATCCATCAGCCGAGGGCCAAGGCGAACCAGCGAGCACTAAACCCTAGCCGCCGCCGCAAGACCAGCTTCGAGATCACGGCAAACTTCCCCCTTTTTATAAAGACCATTGCCGGATCTTCTCTTTGCTTGCA